>CM041636.1:49610517-49656092 GCA_023333625.1 Bothriochloa decipiens
CAGTTTTCGGTCCATATTGACACGTGTCAAAAAACGGTGTCAACAGGTGATTACCACGACGAGATTGCCTTTATAGACGTTGATTTCATTGGCAAGAAGCCCATTTGTGGCTTTTATCTACAAGAAGAGGGGTGCTTTTGGGCGCTCCCAATGAGAACAACTACTCTAGGTCATCGATCTCATTGTCGATGGTCATGGATAGGAAATCAATATTTGGAGTTGATGAATATGCATCCTATGTAGTACCCGACAACGCAACTACTGATATTCTTTCATCGATTAAGTTGTGTTTTGGACAAGCTCCGAAGCGTTGGATTTTGTGGCATGTCTAATGTTTTGGGTTAGTCGTTGGATTTGGCATAAGAACTGGACTTCAGCTCTAGCGTTCGAGGGAAGCCATTGGAAAAGAAGATGATGGAAGAATTTATATAAAATATTATGTATTTTTATTTTGCATTAGATTTTTTCATGTATAATTTGGATGTACTGCAGAGTTTTAATATAATTCCCCTTCACTTTTAAAAAAACAAACCAATAATGATGAATATGTACAACACTAGCAAGAGATCAATCTTATTTGTCACTAAGGCTTCACAACAAGAAATTAAGCACAAGTACTAGTACTAAGTATTAATAGTTCCTTTTCGGTTTCTACCCTCTGTTATCATAGCTCTCAGGCCCTCATTCACTGTATTTCAAATAAGGTTCATCCCTCGGTTTCGAAAAAAAAGTGCTCCCTCAATGTGAGTAAACAAAGTCATTTTGAACAACCACACACAATAACTTTATATTTCTATAAAAAATATTTATTGAAAAGTGATATATGTAATATTTTTATGAAAGTATATTATTTCAAAATAAATCTATTTATATGGTTTTCACATTTCCAATCTCAACGAATTAACAATTATTCACGATTTATATTCTCAAAATGTTTGATGCAAAACTTGTTCAAAACGATTTCTTTTACAGGCAGAGGAGTATTGAGGATTAATAATATTAGAAGATAATCACACTTACTTGACCGTGTCGTGTGACTTGTGTTTATGCGGAGAGTAAAAAATAGGACTGTGAGTTGTATGATAATAACAACTCATACAACGGTAAAAAGTTTTCTCATAGTTCTAAATTCTAGCTCATTAGTCAGTTATTTTGCAAAGCAATGACCTCTCCCATCTCTCTTTCCCCTCCATGTCATCAAAAATCCTATGTGGCAATACATGAGACGGCGTATGACGTCTCATGCATTGCCACATAAGTGGTCTCATACCTCATCTCATGATTCCTCATGAGACAAGATGCGCACAAAAACAAGATGCACATAGTGCCGGAGTATTGTCTGGCTCATCGGAATGGGTCAACAACACCAAAGGTGGAGAGAAGGGGAGAGCTTTGGAGAGCCAGGAGGGAGATTGAGCAACGAGCCATGACAATGGCTAGGAATGGGAAGCAACGAGCAGGGAAAAAGAAGACGGTGGGGGGTTTTGGATGAGAGAGCTGAGCCGTTGGATCATCAGATCATTGGTCAAAAAATCGAGTGTTTTAAGGCTCCATAATACATATGAGTGCTCGTTAGACTTGCCTGCCACGTAGACTAAAAAAACATTATTCCAAGCCAGTTGCATGTGCGGCGCTCTATAGTGCCATTAGTTGGCTTTTCTCCGCCCACCAAAAAATGTTTTCATGCATTGATACATGGTCCCAAAAAATACAGTGACACATGCCCATTTTGCATGTTTCATGCATTAACATGTGTCATCACCATTTTGTACAGCGCATATTATTGTGTTAAGTATGATTTGGTATCATGTATTCATGCATATATGTCTAGAATAGTCATAGTCATTACTACATAGTAATTAGTATTAATGCACACAATGAATATGTAACTCTAACATGTACCTGACCATATAGGGCCTTGGTGGATTACATGTAATTGTTAGTCCTAGTTAAAATTTGGTCCTCTTTGTCTTTGGAATGGAGGAAAAATAAGGAAAAAAACCCATTAGATTCAAATTAATATATGTAAATTGGGTTCACTAGCAGCCTTTGTGTTGTAGGAAGTGATCCTATGAAATCTAAAAGAAACTTTTCTTTCCCTCCAATTTCATAGAAAAACTATAAGAAAAAATAATTTATTTTGATTCATGGAAGAAAAAGTCATGTCTACGAGGAACAAGGCACACAATGGATTAATGGGAGCCGCAAGCGGCATATCAAGGGAGTACAATGGAGTTTTTAGGATAAAGTACACCAGCGGTCCTTAAACTTGCGCTATTATATGTTTTCGGTCCCTAAACTCTCAAAACGCTCGTATAGGTCCCTAACTCTGTTCGGATGTCAAAATAGTCCAAACGGGTCGCTCACTGACATATGAGGCCCACATGCCATATCCTTCTTCCACCTCTCTGTCCTGTTGTAGACGAGGGCAGGGGCATGGCGGCGGCAGCAGCACCGGGCGAGGGCCCCGCGGCAGCAGTCCCACGGCGTCAGTGAGCGAGCGCGACGCAACAGCAGACGGTGGAAGGCAAGCGGAGGATGGAGAAGGTGACAGTTGATCTGCTCGCGTGCGTGGCGAGCTGTTGGTACCTGGCGATGGCGTTCCCGGTGAACAACAATGTCGCTTCTCAAACTGTACATGTGTCAGGATAAAGGGACAGGAGACGCTAAAACACAAAAAAGGTGACAAAGGAAGCGAGAGATGGTGCCAGCATCGCGGTTCTCCGCTCTGGCATCCATGGCGGACATGTTTTGGGGAAAATTAAAATTCGTCGCTTACACTTGATGGTTTGCAATACGGTCTCGTCCAGAGGCTAGCTAACAACAAGCCGCACCCAAGTCTGCGATGAATTGGAATGAGAGGCATTGTGGTGGACGAATTTTGTAAAACGGCAAAGGACGGACGCGGTTCTGTTTTTTCAGCCTTTATAGCCGAACAGCGTCGAGGCGAGGCCGGGCCTTGGCCATGGCTCGGGTAGGCTCCATGGCATGTTGAGAGCGTACCCCAGTCATGCCGCTGCCGTTACCACGCCGGTGTGGCGAGCGCGCGTGCGTAGGCCGCGCTGCCGTGTCGGGAGTGGACATGCGCGTGCTGCCAGTCGCACCATCGCCGCTGTCACACCGGATCACGGGCCTCGCCATCATCTGCTTCTGTGTCGCGCTCGCCCGCTGACACCGTGGTGCCGCTACCGTGTGGCCCTCGCCCGGCACTGCCGCGGCCGCCAAGCCTCTGCCCCCGTCCATGGCCTGAGATGCAGAGGACAACAGTGGAAGAGGGATATGACATGTAGGCCTCAAATTTGAGTGAAATGCACCGTACGTCTCTGGACTCGTAGTGCTGCGTAAAATAGGTTCGTGGACTCGTAAATCGGATATTTGATCCTTTAAATTTGCAAATCGGTTCACCGTAGGCCTAAATGTCAAAACCACTCTAGTTTTACCGTGCCATTTTTCAAAAACCACCCTCCCCAGTCTCGCATCTAACCTCTGTGCCCTTAATCTTCTTCTTCGACGATCTACGTATAGGCAGGCAGGCAGAGCAGGGGACCGCGTGTGCAGGAGATTGGGGAGCACCGGAGCATGGGACCGCTCGTCTTCGTCGCTGCTCGATGTCGTCGTCGTCTTCACCCGTTCGCGCGTGCAGGCAGAGCAGGCGGCGCAGGCCCACAGCGGTCGGCGTTGCCGAACTTGGAGCGCGCGGGTGGGCGACTGCGCGGACACAGATGTGCTGCCCCGCCGCGTCCTCGCCAGGCGTGGGCGGGCGGCTATGCGGGCGCGGACGTGCGGCCCCGTCGCGGCCTCGCCCGGCGCGCGCGGGAGCTGCTGCTCCGCCACGGCCTCGATCCCGTGGAGTTCGTCAAGGCCAAGTCGAGGGCCAGATCCCGTGGGCGCACTCCATCCACCGGGCTCCGATCTCCCGGACCGACCGGCGCGGGTCCGTCTCCACGGTGCCGGGGCAAACGGAGGGCGCGCCGGAGCACAACGCCTCTCCGTCTCCACGTCGGGAGCCGCGGCAGGCAGCGAGCCCGCACGACGATGTGTTGTTCCACGGGCACCTACACAAGGTAGAGGAGGATAAGGCCGCCGCGGACACGAGCGCGCTGGGGAGCTCCGCCCGGCTGCCGTGGAGCTCGTGGCGGCGTCTTCCTCGACGACATGCCGCGGCAGAGCTCGCCTGTGCGCGTGCCCACAGTGGCCATGGCCGCAGCAGCACAAACGCTTGCGCTCGTCGACCGCCGCACGGCTCCCCTGCTCGTGTCGTCGGGCCACGGCCGGCCTTCCCTTCTCGCTTCGCCGGCCTGCGGCCGCCCTGCATGCGCGCGTCGCGGCTCCCATCCCCTCCGCTGCGGCCTCGCGAGCGGTGGCGCCCTCCACGGTGGCTCCCTCCATGGCGGCCCCTCCTCCCTCTCCGACCTGCGTGGCTGAGCTCCAGCCTGCGCACGACGCTGCGGAGGCAAAGCTCACGTTTGTGGCCAGGGAGCCTGTGCGCAAGCGGACGGATTTGACCCGTGACGGCCGCCTCCTCTAGCTCCGGCCACCAAAGTCACCACTCCAAAGTCCGCTGTCGAACATGTCCAGCGTCGCCACTGCCATGCAGTGAAGGAAGCTCAGGCCTTTGTTGCTGCTGTGGTAGCCGGCCGTCGTCTCGCGAGGACGACCTCGCCATGGACGGCGTCCCTTTACATAGAAGAAGAAGAGTGAGGGCATAAAGGTTAGATGCGAGATTGGGGAGGGTTGTTTCTGAAAAATGGCATGACAAAACTGGAGTGGTTTTGGCATTTTGGCCCGTAGTGAACCGATTTATAAGTTTGAGAGGTCAGATACCCAGTTTGGGAATCCATGGACCCGGTTGGACTATTCTAATACCGTGGTGCATTTCACTCCTCAAATTTCATTGAGCCCGTTAGTACGTGTCTAGACCCGGTTGGACTATTCTAACACCCGAATAGAGTTTAAGGACCTATACGATCGTTTTGAGAATTTAGGGATCGGAATAACACAGCAGCGCAAGTTTGAGTACTGCCAGCGTACTTTACTCATTTTTTTATATATATATAATTGAAACAAGTTCCAGCATCTGGCCTTCTATGCCTACAATGCGTGGTGGCGCATGCCGCACGACGTGGCGTCGGCGCGGTGCACGTCCTCATGCTGGGCTCCTCCGCCGACCACACGCCACGGGCAGCGTGCAGCACCGGTGTGGCTCGGGCAAGACCTCGCCACGGTCGGCCGGCGCCGGCCGGATGGCGTTCGTGGTTGCGCTTGGTGCATGCGCCGTGGTACAGCAGCAACGACATGATGCACTGCAGGGACGGCGACGCCATGGAGCGCCTCCTCCTGATGACACGCGGCGCGAGCGGCGTGGACGCCATGTTCTCGGGGCACGTGCAAGCGTACGAGCGGTTCAGGCACGTGCACGGCGGCAAGGAGGACCCCTGCGCGCCCGTGTACATCACCATCGGCGACGGCGGCAAAAACATGACATGCAACTAGCATGAGTGCATTCAACATGAGTGTATGGTGCATTCATGTTGGTTACGTCCCACAATTTTGTTGTGGAAAGTTTTTTAAAAAGATATTTAGAATTAATCATTAGAATATAACTTGAGTTTCCAAATTCTTCTAAAAATTATTCTTCTCATTTTCACAGAAAAAATAATTTTGGAATCTTGTGGAGATTTTTCGTGGGCTCTAAATATTTTATTTGGATTCTCGTGTCCCAATCTACCTCCAGGATCTTTTTCAAGATTTTTTATGGTTTAAAACCCTAACTATGATTTAGTATGTTCAAAACCACATCTAACTAATGCATGCTTGCATGGAGGTAATTTTAGTGTGTTCAAAGAGACAAATTGTCAGGTTTATATTTTCTAGGGAACCACTTTGCCTTAGTTAGAGGTGGTTTTAAAAGTAGCTTAACTATCTAGACTAGTTACTCAATTGATGCAAAGTCGTATAGGTCCCACTAGCTAGATACCACCACATCCAAGGAAATATCATTTTATTGCACATATTTGCTTCTTGTTTAGAAACATGAATATGAATTCTGTTTGATGAAACTTGAATTATTGGCACAAAGTTGGTACATGAGAATGATATGAGAATAAGTTTTTAGAAAATATTGTGAATTGTTCTTATGGTTGAATATGCTAAGGGCTTCAACTATAAGGGGTTTAAATGATATTCTCTCCGTTTTAAATTGTAAGTTGTTTTGATTTTTTTATTCATTTATTTTGCTGTGTATCCGAGATATATTATTATAATCTAGATAGATATAAAAAAAGTCAAAAGCGATTTATAATTTGGAGCATGAAGTACTACTTATGCTGTCACTGGTGTCATTTGAATTTCTATGTACGAGACGCTACCAGGCTGCCCATAAAAAAGAAGGAAAAGGTCTACTTTTGGTCCCTCAATTATCGTAAAAGTTCACTTTTGGTCCCGTAACTCTAAAACCGGACAAAACACATCCCTCAACTTTTAAAGCAATACAGATTACGTCCCTCGGTGGTTTTAGGTGACGGTTTTGCTATAGTAACGGAGGTTTGCTAGAGTGACAGTGGTTTTATTTTTCTTTTTTTTGAATCTTTAAAAAATCATAATAAATCATAGAAAAATTATAAAATAAAAAATCTAATTTTATTAAATTTCACATGAGTAGATCTACACAGTGAATATATAATATAGTATGTTGTAGTATAAAGTTTGTGCTATAAAGATTTTCTATTTTTTTCTATTTTTTGGCTTAATTTTTAAAAAATTATAGTAAATCGTAGAAAAATCATAAAATAAAAAAAATCTAATTTTATTAGACTCACATGAGCAGATCTACACAGTGAACATATAATCTAGATAGATATAAAAAGTCAAAAGCGACTTATAATTTAGAGCATGAAGTACTACTTATGCTGTCACTAGTGTCATTTGAATTTCTATGTACGAGATGCTACCGGGCTGCCCTACAGAATGAAGGAAAAACTCTACTTTTGGTCCTTCAATTATCGTGAAAGTTCGCTTTTGGCCCCTCAACTCTAAAACTGAACAAAATACATCCCTCAATTTTTAAAACAGGTGCAGATTACGTCCCTCAGCGATTTTAGGTGGCTGTTTTGCTACTGTGACAGTGGTTTTATTTTTTTTTGGCTAAATCTTTGAAAAATAATAGTAAATCACTAAAAAATTATAAAATAGAAAATCTAATTTTGTTGAACTCCACATAAGTAGAGCTACACAGTGAATATATAATACGGTATGCTTTAGTATAAAATTTTTGTAATAAAGATTTTCTGTTTTTCTTTTTTCTATTTTTTGGCTCAATCTTTAAAAAATCATAGTAAATCATAGAAAAATCATAAAATAAAAATCTAATTTTGTTAGACATGAGCAGATCTATACAGCGAATATATAATATGGTATGTTTTAGTCCAACAAAATAGTTACAGAAGCGGCATCTGTGAATTATTCTAATTAATTATAGAAAAACATAGATCTTTATAGTAAAAATTTATAATAAAGCATATCATATTATATGTTCACTGTATAGATCTACTCATGTGGAGTCCAACAAAATTAAATTTTCTATTTTATAATTTTTCTATAATTTACTATAATTTTTTAAAAATTCAACCGAAATAAAAAAAGAAAAACAAAACCACTTTCATTGTAGCAAACATTTGTTACTGTAGCAAAACAGCCATTCAAAACCGTCATGGGACTAATCTGCATTGTTTCAAAAGTCGAGGGACGTGTTTTATCCGACTTTAAAGTTGTGGGGCCAAAAATAAACTTTCGTGATATTTGAGGAACCAAAATAGACTTTTCCCAGAATAAACTATTTTGGTCTTCCTGAACTGTAAATGGGCTATGAGCTCAACTTCAACCGGTATTACTGGCCCATAATGAATAGAACTATTGGATGTTGTTCGGGCTTCTTCCGAATCAAAATTTTTCTCCTATGTTGTACTGTGTATTTTTTAAAAAAAATCTCCTGTTAACAATGTTTATATAAGTCCACTAAAAAAATACTTATAAAAGTGAAAAAACATAATTTTTTTATTAAAATAAAAATCATGAATCTAGACACATAACATCTGGTCACGGTGTGATGTTAAAAGTACGGACGGACTTTTAATCACCGGTGCAACATTTCCTGAAGGAAATGGAAATGATACTTGTTCATAAGAACCTGGACAAAGATGAAAAATCTTAGCTTCAAAAAAAGTCCTAAAATGATGTAACTCAGGAGCGATATCTAGAGTTTGTCTTCAAGTTCATTAAACAAAGATTTTTATTTTTCAAACATGAGGCACGCCGTGAGACTAAATGTTTTTCTTTCAAAGTTTCAACGGAGTGCCACGAGAGGCTGAATGTCTCTGCTACTAAGTGCTGCATAAATGACTAAATCTAGGAGGATAACCCATGATACATTTTTGTGTGCCTCAGTTTTCTTTGGAAAAAGCGAACATTTGTTTCACGTGGGCTGCCTTTGAACAAACACTATCACTATCAGTTTGGTTTCAAAAGGAAATCCACGAGCACGGATGGAAGGCTGGAAAGATTCTAGTGGTATGGAATACATAAAAGATCACGAGAGGTTGTATCCTTTATGCCCCTTAGAATTACGAAAATTATACATAAATCAGTTTAGTTTCAAAAAAAAAATAATAATAAAGCCAGGACCAAAGTAGGCTACCAATCACGCCCTAGGAGTCAAGCACTGGTGCACACATGTACCAGACTGATGAGCTCCTTACTTAAGTGCTAGTAAAATAAGAGAACACTTTAAAAGATGAAATCATTAGTTCCTTGGCCTTAAACAAGAAGTTACAGTTTATTCCTTGGCTTTTTGATTTATTTTTAAAGTTACTTATTTGGCCCCAAAAGCTATCTTTACTTCTTTTATATGGCCCTGCCGTTAGTTTTAGGACTTGAACAGTGTTATAAGTTATTAGGGAAAACTGACGATTCGACACTGGCAAAAAATGAATCAGCGTAGAGTTTAGTTTATCTTTGTTTAATTTTCCGAAATATGTAGTCAAGGGCAAAATAATTCCATGCTCAGAAATAATATTCTCTTATCTTAGAAATATGTCTTAGTATCGACCGACAACTACTTCATATAAATCCAGTAAAATTTAAAAAATGATTGATTCCAAAAAAAGTCGTACGAGTATGTATTTCGTTTAAGTGAGGAGAGGGGCGGAGGAGGCACCATCACTGTCGTCAGTGTCATGTTTTCGAGGCCGTGTGGACACGGATAGCTCGAATGAGTGGTTAGGATCGGGCGAGCCCACCATTTTTTAATGAGTCATCACTACTCTCCAAGAAAGAATGCAAATGACTGAGGATTTACTGGATTAATTATTTAATTAGTCGTCTGGTTGCTCCAAAAAATTCTTGCTGTATTTTCAAATTTCGACTGCCTTTCACCCTTTTGACGCTGCCTGAATAAATTTGCCGATTTTTCACTCAAAAAATGCCCACTTTTGGAACAGTCGGTCAACTATTTCGAGTGCCGAGTGCATCTGACTCACCCAAACCCAACCGTTGCCCAACTACCAAGCCATCTACCCAATCCTCCACCGACACGTGGATCCCACACTTCTCTCGGGCCCACATGTCAGCGGGTGCTCTCCAGCTCAGCCAACCAGGATCACATCTCCCCAAGCCCACACGGCCCCACCGTCTCGGAGCTTTCTCCCCCACCCCACCTCACCTCGCTCCTCGCGTCGGCGGCCACCACCGCGCCCGCCTACTAATGGCAGCTGCCGGATCTGGCCGCCCGCCGCGCCCGGTCCCGCGCCCGCGCCCGCGCCCGTGCCCACGGAGATGAAGGGCCGCCGCCTCCCACCAGTCCTCTTCCTCCTCGCGCTCGCGCTCCTCTCCCTCGCCTTCCGCCGCCACCTCTCACTCCCCCTCGGCGGCGCGTCCCGCTTCTCCGCCGCAGGCGGCGCCGGCGCCAGCGGCGACGCGCTTCTCCGCCGCCTCGCGGCCACCGACGCCGGCGCAGACCAGATCCTTGCCGAGGCGGCGGCGCTGCTGGCCAACGCGTCGGTGTCCACCTTCCCCAGCATCGGCAACCACCACCGCCTCCTCTACCTCCGCGTCCCCTACCGTCCCAACGCCACCTCGGCGCCGCGGCAGCGGACCGTGTCCCGGCTCCGCGTCCCGTTCCACGGCGTCCCCAGCGAGGACGCCCTCCTCGCCGCCTTCCGCGCCTCCCTCCGCGGCTTCCTCCTCGCGCGCCGCCAACACCACCGCCACCACGACGACGTCGCGGGCGCCATGGCCGACCTCCCCGCGCTCCATGGCCGCCGCCGCCAGCGCGCCGGGACGTGCGCCGTCGTCGGGAACAGCGGGATCCTCCTGAACTCCCGCCGGGGCGCGCAGATCGACGCGCACGACGTCGTCATCCGGCTAAACAACGCGCGCATCGCGGGCTTCGCTTCCGACGTCGGCGCCCGGACCGACATCTCCTTCGTCAACTCCAACATCCTGCACCACTGCGCGGTGCGGTCCGCGGTCACGACGCCGGGTTGCGGGTGCCACCCGTACGGCCGCGGCGTCCCGCTCGCCATGTACGTGTGCCAGCCGGCGCACCTCCTGGACGCGCTCATCTGCAACGCCACGGCGACGCCGGGGTCCCTGTTCCCGCTGCTCGTCACCGACGCGCGACTCGACGCGCTGTGCGCCCGCGTCGCCAAGTACTACTCGCTGCGCCGGTTCGTGGCGGGCACGGGGCAGCCGGCGAGGAACTGGACGCGGAGCCATGATGAGAGGTACTTCCACTACTCGTCGGGCCTGCAGGCCGTGGTCATGGCGCTCGGAGTGTGTGAGGAGGTCAGCTTGTTTGGGTTCGGGAAGACGCCCGGGGCCAAGCACCATTACCACACCAACCAGAAGAAGGAGCTTGACCTGCACGACTATGAGGCAGAGTACCAGTTCTACCGCGATCTCCAGGAACGGCCGGAGGCGGTGCCGTTCCTCGATGAGGCGCCGGGCTTCAAGGTGCCACCGGTGAAGATCTACTGGTGACCACTGTCCACTGAGGAGGTCAGTAACGTGTACTAGTAAGTAGCTGTTAGTGTAATATGTTTGTTGTTGTACAATTTTTACATTTTGACTTAGAAAGATGTTTAGGCTGATAGAATTGTGTAAAATATGGCAATTGAAGGGGAATGTGAGAGACTGTTATAGATGTTTCAGGTTGGGGAGCATGCATGGAGGGGGAAATGCAGGTCAATTTTGTGTTGATCAAATGGATCAAATTGGTTGTAGTTGTTCATGTATTCTGTGTAGGGCAATTGTACACTTCATCATCGATTTTAATGAGTATAGATTCAGACACAGGGAAAATGTAATTATGGGCAATTGAACAGAACAACTTGTATAGTTTTCACAGTTTTATTGATAGAGTTGTTTAGGCTGATAGAAATGTGTACACTATGGCAATCTGAACGCAATGAGATAATCTGTTTGATGTTTTGGGATTGTGGAGCATGAAAGGAAGGAAAAATGTAGCTCAGTTTTGTGTTGGGTCGGCGGATGGGTCTAGTTTAGACTTTGGGCATAGAGAAAATGTAAGTATGACATTAAAATATCAGATTTCGAAAATGTAAACATTTCTGCTAGATGGAAATGTGTAGTAGTAAGCCTAGTGGTTGTTTCTGCAGTGGGTTGTACAATTCTTATATCTGACTGGCAGAGATGGGAAGGCAGAGAAACTATGTGTAAACTATGGCCAATTAGAAGGCAATGGGATTCTAACATACTCAACTGCTTCTAACTGAGAAATATAGCCCAATTTTTGAGTTGAAAGGTGGAGAAACGCTGTGTAGTTCAGGTGGTTCGAATTGGTTGCAACTGTTGGCATACTTGTGAAAAGTGCTACAAATGATTGAAACCTTCAAGCAAAAATGCAAAGTGAGAAGATTTCAGATGCAGACAAAGTGGAAATTATGTGCAACGGAAAGGGGAATGGCGCTGGCCGCCGCTGGAATGATTTGGACGTGTATAAGAAGAAATGATGTGGGAAGGTACCGGAGTGGTCCTTTGTGTTCAGCACGGCTTGATGCCGCATGTTTTCTATTTTTTCTGTTCATAGCTTTAGCTTGGTGATAGCTTTCCGCACTCCTGTTAGGTGACAAACGGGTCAGTAGCTGAAAATTTGTTGTCTTTGTTTTGTGTTTACCTATGATACGGAAGAGAATTACCTGTTTAAGTACTCCGTATAATACTATTCAGAGTGGTAGGCTGTCTGTTATCAAATCTGTTGTAGCTGATGACCAACCACTAAAACTATACTAGTAGTATCAATTCAAATCTGCTGCGCACGCACACACTGCTGTTACAAGTTTGCCTTCCCACTGTGACACTGTTGTTTAATAAGTATAAAATGGAGACTGTGGTTTAACTGACATACATACAGATACAGTGCTTAGGAGTATAGTTTAAGACTGATCGATACCATTACGGCACCACAGCACTGAAGTGCTCTTCTGTCAGCTCGCACTACCGCTACCGGCCGTCTCTGCCGAACTATCGTCTACTGTATGATTTTTTAGAAGTCTGGAGGGACCGGGGCCTACAGTAAAATTATTAAAGAAACATAAAAGGAAACAAAAGAGCTCACTCACGTCCCGGCCCGCCCCCTGCTTCTGGTTCCGATGTTCCCTGCACCCAAGTGCCAACAAAATTGACCCAAGCGAGACTCGCAGAGCAGCAGCAGCTCCGGACTATCTGCAGTACAGCTATGCATCACAAAAATAGGCTCTGCTAGCTCGCCTTTGATCCTGAGTGCTGATGACCCCTGACCGGCTGACCGGACGGGAGCTTCTGCCAGATCATCATCATCTGCTGGGAAGATATAGCTCTCTCACTGTTGTTCACTTTAGTAGGAACAGTAGTTCCGTCTCCAAGTCAACATGTCCAATCAGACACGGGAATTTTCGTATATTCTAACATAAAAAATAAAGTCTATTCGTTTGAACAAAAAATAAAGTCTATTCGTTTGAACTTATCAGCCAAACCAGCCAGCTATTCAACAGTATTTTTCTCTCATAAAAAATAAGCAGCAGCCAGAAACGACCAAGCGAACAGGGCAAAAATAGAATGAAAGTTTAGATTTGAACGAAAAAAGTTTAGATTTGAACCAAGTCAAATGTTGTTAAGTTGAACAGGTTAATAAAAAATAAAATATAAACTTATAAAAAATAATTTTTATGATTGATCTAACAACACTTTTTTGGTATCATGAATATTGGTGTCATTTTTATGAATTTTTGTCAAGTTTTAAGTTGTTTCCCTGCTCAAAAATTGCATGTTTTTTAGGATAGGAGTATAGTAGCCTCTTTTGTTTTCTTGAAAAATAAGACTAGCACTGTTTGCTTCAAATGGAGTGCACTACACATAGAAAAATGAAAGAAAATGGAAGACAGTGGTGTTTTCAAGCACTACTGCACAAGACTCTCGAAATTTGACCCAAGAATAGTACAGAACCAACCAAATCCTGAAGTGAATGCAAATGCCATGATGGAGCTCAGTAGGTGCGTGCATTGGAGAAGAGAAGACGTGCACTTGAATGCCGATCATCATGAGTTTTTGCCTTGGGACAGTAACAAATCTGTTGCCCATGTCCATCTCTGCTGGGCTTTTACTCATGACATGAACTCCAACCGAATTCCTGCACAATTTACTGTAACAGATAGGAGAAATTCTACAAATAATTTTATCACCCTGCCTTCCACTTTGACTGGACCAGATTATGTGGCAGGCCCTGAGGCAGCGCTGAGCTCACATTCGCTGCTTCCAGTGTCATCTGGTAATCGTCGAATCTGACGTCTAACCGCCCCAACTCACACTCCCTCTTCAGCTTTCACACAAGTACACAGTATACAATGATACAAGTAGATACATACTCCGTATTATAACCAGCAAGTTTCAAGATTTTCCATTCTACCTTGTGAGTACCGTACCCTGTTCGCTTAAACTTATCAGCCAAGGTCGTATAATGTTTTTCTATCACAACAAATGAGAGATAAATATTTGTTAGCCTGCCTTTCAAGCGCAAAGAGAAACAAATGATCATCCAGATAAAACACACACTAAACCAAATAGGACATAAATGGCATTTCGATTTAGGCCCTCTTTGGTATGGTTTTACTCCCTTTTTATTGCAGTAAAATGTATTCTGACCTCTAAAATTTATACTAAAATACTATAACACATTGTACCTATGCTCATATTTGGCATATTTGTTAAAAAATCCATAATTTGAGGAGAAACTGCACTATTGGGTGTTATTCATATATGAGTACATAAATCATTTGAGTATTCCTTAAGTTGTCTTAAAAATTTAGAATGCATTATATTATAGTAGGACTAACCCTATACATGACAGGGGAAGTATTTATTAGGCTTCTCTATTAATAAAAAAACTCGCTGAATGAATACACATGAAAATGGTTAATAAATCCAAAAGCAAGCCAAAAAGAAGTCCAAGCCATCTCAACAAACTAGTAGCGGCAGTAAGATCAGTGACTAGGGTTTTCAATTTCAAGCTGTGTTTGGTTCATTACCTACCAAAGGTTGTTATACTCCCTCTGTCCATAAATAAGTGACTGTTTAGCTTCGGATCACTTCTTTATGGACGGCGGGAGTACCTCACGATGTGGAAGTAGCTAGTGTTTGCTAGATGGCCAGACCTGTGGCGTGCCAAACTTTGTGTAGGTTTGGTCAGTTTATTTTCTTGCTAAAAGTCAGGCGCCAAATTGTGCTGCCACACTTGCGGCTTGTCATGTTCTGGTATTAAACCAAACACACCCTCAATATAAAAATTTGTAGAACACCCCTTAAATCATCGAGATTCAAAATAGTTGAACTTTTTTAGAAGCTTAAAAGTGAAGCTAGCTAGGTCGCACGTTGTATAGTGTGTGTGTATATATATATATATATATTCTTTAACCTCGCAAAGAAAATGATAATATGTTCTATAATATAATGAAGATTGTATTTAGAATACTCTACTATTTAGCTGATTACTGTTAGATAGACTATCCTTGTGTAATACTCTCTGTTCGAAATTATAATATATTTTGATTTCTTTGGCACATGTATTTTGCTACATATATAGATATAGCAAAATGCTTAAAAAAATCAAAGTAAACTATATAATTTAGAAGTACAAAATTTGAATTTTTCTTTCGGCCACTTGAATTCATGTCCAACCCAACCTGGGCCATGTTTAGATCCCGAATTGGCACATGTAAAGTTGGCATTCTGCCATAAATACGTTACTGTAGTATTTCGTTTGTATTTGGTAAAAATTGTCTAAACTTTAATTAATTAGGTTCAAAATGTTCGTCTCGTAAAGTATAACAAAACTGTGCAATTAGTTTTTGATTTCATCTAAATTTAATACTCCATGTATTTATCAGCATTTTGATTGTGATGGAGAATCTTCTTTTGGTATAATGGCAAATGCTGAAATTAGAAGTCTAGTTTAAACAAGTTTAAGCATCTAAACAAGGCCTAGAGTTAATATTATCCATCATATGCCTCGGGACAGCAAGAGAGATGATACACCTACAGTGTTCCTAGATGAGCAGGGACATTTGAGTTGACAGCAAGACTCTCTCTGCTCCAAGCTGGACACATGCAGAAGTAATCGAGTGCCCTTTGTTTAATGCCCATTGACTGTTCGACACCTACAGCTACTTTACTCCTAGATTGCAGTGACAACGGAAGACGTACGTACTGTACTGTATGTAGATTTTAGCTTCCACAACTGAAAACAAGCAAATGCAGTGCGTATATGATGAGATCGATCATCAGCCCATCAACAGTGCGTATGTTCGTCATTAGCATAATAATCTAGTAAATAAACCATAACATTGCCTCTAATTACATACTGTATCGAGGTTACATGGCTTAAATCGATCTGCTTGTGTGCTGAGGGAGAGAGAGGGAGTTACCAGAGTCTATGGACTGACAGGACCGACCTGGCGGAAGAGGAATGGTTGCGTATCTTTGGACCTTCTTCTACGGACTGCATTGCGTCATCAATCCACCTCCATCTCCATCTCCATCTCCATCTCTATGTCCATCATCACAGACACTTGAATTCCTTTCCCTTTGACAGCCAGCTACTCCTACTCCTCGTGTCTGAATCAGCTGCTGCAGAGGATGATGCATTGTAGTACATGACGCACAGCTAGCCAGCATTGACTCACTCCCGGACTCCCGGTCTCCCGCCCGGCACACACTGCTGCCATGACCATGAGAGGACGAGGAGCTCCCTCTTCCAGGAGAAGCGCCGCCTATAAATGGACTCCTACCAGGCACACTAGCAGAACAAGAGCGAGCTTTCCATCCATCTGCCTTTGAAGGCCAACCCCTTCAGACTCGAGTGAGGTGTGCAGTACATCGATAGAAATGTAGAGCTAGCTAGCATTGCATAAACATGCTTCAAGCCTACGATTATCACAACTCTGAAAGCATGCAGTTGGCAAATGTTCATGTGTTTTTCTGAATGGTTTTGAATGCAGAGAGCTCGCAGGAAGACGTAGACGATGGACCCGGAGAACACGAGCCTGTTCCTGCAGAACCTACTCCTGATGAAGGACAACGAGCGGCTGTGGAGGCAGGCGCAGCGGCTGGACCAGGAGAACAAGGCCCTCCTCGCCGAGATCAAGCAGCGCCAAGGCACCGTTGGCCCTTCCGGCTCCGGCTCTGGCTCCGCTTCGGGCGGTGGCCGCTCTGTCTCCGCTGCCGGCGCCAGCCACAAGGCGAAGGCAGCCGGCAAGCAGCAGCCCAAGTGAGCAAGTGACCGCCACTGCTCTGCTCGCGCCGCACGCATGCATGCAAGAAGATCGTCGATGGTGGCATGCATGCTGCCACTTTTCTAGCTAGTGTTAGTTTCTGAGCATGAGCATGCGTGCAGCATGCTGTTGTTAGCTACCACTACTATTAGTAGTATAGTCGTAGGAGGAGGTTAGGAACTAGTAATGGAGATGGTTAGCCACTATCCAGGTTTAGCAGTATTTTGCGTGGCTCAGTCTCAGTGTCAGGCTGTCAGGGTTGTATTTTGTGGTGATCCATCACCTAATCCATCCTATGTTCCTGAAATGTGGTTGTGAGTTGTGACCTCCCGTTGTGTCACTCATCATTATTACGGAGTATAATGTTGGATTGCCGGGCTTGATGCACCTGTTGTGTCAACACTGACTGTTCTTGCTTCAAGCCTTTTTGTTTCTTGCTTCCGTTTTGTTCTCCAGTACTTATGTTCGTTCTTGCATCACAGCTACTATACTACTTTGGCATGGCAAATACAGTCATGCATGTTTTTTTTCCTTTTTTGTTTATTCATGCTTCTCTACTTATGTACTCCCTCCGTTTCAAATTATAGTTCACTTTGATTTTTTTGGTGCATGTATTTTACTATTTTTTGATGCATGCATTTTATTATATACCTAGATAAATAATATGTCTAGATACATAGCAAAATACATGCATCAAAAAAGTTAAAGTAAACTGCCATTTAGAACGGAGGGAGTACTATTTAGCCGTTCATGCTAGCTCTTTATTTGCAGTATATATTACTAGTATTAGCGCCAAGTAGCTGCAAGCCTACACAATCACAACTGAAAGCAGACATATATGTGCTTGTGTTTTCTGAATGGTTTTGCATGCAGAGAGGAGCTCGCAGGAAGACGATCGATGGACCTGGAGAGCACGAGCCTGTTCCTGCAGAACCAGCTCCTGATGCAGGCGAACGAGCGGATGCGGAGGCGGGCGCAGCGGCTGCAGCAGGAGAACAAGGCCCTCCTCGTTGAGATCAACAAGCGCTATAAGACTCGCCTAGTAGTAGAATAATATGCAAACTGTGGAGGGCAGTTGGGGATGTATCTTATCATATCTTATATCTTATATACTTTTATAAAGATAAATCTCACTACCTATTTCTCTCTACATGCGAGTTGTCCATCTTAACAGCCTACTGACGCTTTTAATTAATAAAGTTCACTAACACAAACAATTATGATATTCACGTCAGCTAGACATATCATCCACTAACATACTATTAGCTATCCACATCAACGTGCCATGTTATCCATTGACATTAGTTTCTAATAGTCAATCCCTTCCAAGAACTGCATGAGTAGTTTAATATCATTTAAATTAGCAGTTTTCTGCAGCAGCGTGCAGGGTACGCTCCTAGTATATATTGTGATAAAAATCCACAAACTAATAAGAAGGAAAAAGAACAGTATATATAATGATGAAATCCACGAATTAATGAGAAGAAAAATGAACAGCCTGTCACAAGGAATCTACAACTTGTTTGTTTGGCTAATGTTTGGACATGCCAAGAAGAAACAGGGAGACATAGGAGCTGGTTACTGTTTAGTGTACCAAATAAGACAAAGCATGATTTGACGAGTCGTTTTCTACGATTAACGGGCACGCGTGGAAGCGCTTCATCGAAGACCCATAGGGTGCAGCGATGCTCGCACATTAAGGTTCTTTTTTATGTAATATCAAATTGGGGAGCAGTTTGTGCTTGGATGGTCCGGTTGTTACTAATAGACCACCTAGCACACCGCATGTATGTTGTTTGTACTGAAAAAAATTCTTCTTTTTAATAGCAAAATGATACGTAAATTGTTTGTGTATTAAAAAAAATTTTTGTGGCCCAACTATTTATGATTATTATTAGGAGAATTTCTAGATTTTTTTCTCGAATATGCACAATAGGCGTATCATCTTTGTATTAGAAGAAGAGAATGTCCAATACAAGAGTGACCGCTTGCTGCCTAAGAGAATTTCTAGAATTTTATTTTTTTCTAACATATCTAGTGAGGATTAATATGGAGGCTCTGTGTTGGAACCTCTAAATTATCACCCTTAGATAAGATTTGAACAGAGCACAAACATATTGCCTGTCATCTTTGTCATTATACTTGTCCTTTTCAACTAATTTCGCATAGTAGACTTTAAGTCTACAGTTTTCAGGTGGTGAAATTACTCTCTCCATTTTAATAAATCATATAAGACACCTGGCTTTTCTAGATATACATAATTTTGTCTACGTGGTACTTAGATATAAACTATTTCTGTCTATATACAGAGTAAAAATAATAATATATCAAAATTTAGAAAGTGAAAACGTATAAGTCCGCTGACAAATAAATAGCAGTATCTTTAAAGATTATTTTGACAACAATGGAGAGAGATCGCACAGGCATATGCTAGAGAGGAGCTACCGAGGCAAGAAGCGCCGCGCGATCCATCTCATAACCATACAGTCTTCTGCTGCACGTATGATTGCTAATGCCATCGGCCAGCTTCTCCAGTGATCTCGTGGCAACGTTCAACGCGAAGACGGCGCTTGTGCTGCTCGTCTCCTCCACGGTGAAGATGAGCGTGCCACTCTTCTCGCCGAACCACCACGGCTTGATGGGGGTTGTGATCATCACTTTGATCTTGGGTAAGTCGATGTTGATGTCCAGGTTGTCACGTCGATCAACGGAGGTGGTGGTGGTGCTCCTGTAGCCGACGGCGTCCTCAAGCATTGAGGTCCAGAAGGAAATTAGGGGCACCCCTAGGCCTCCGATAATCCCTATGTCCACAAAATTCAATCTCCCATCCATCGACACGCCCAGCACGTGCTCGTCCAGCTTACAGTTCCATGTCCTGTATTCTGTGTATGGCACCGAGCACACGTCCATGGTCTCCGCCGCCGCTGCCGTGCTTACGAGCCGCACACCGAATGCGGCACGATGCATGGGCCAGTAGGCCACGCCGTGGAGCACGACGGCCGGGCCTAGCTGACGCAGCAAGTGGCCGCTGATCTTGGCACCGGGCTTCTTGCATTCCAGACTCCAGCAGCCGGTGTCCGAGGAGAAGGACCGTAGCGCTGTGAAGCCTCGGCGACCGTAGACAAGGAGTAGGCGGAATGAACCCGGCGAGCGCAGCCGCACGTCGAGGTCGTCATCGGCCGTGAGTATCGCACATGCGTAGGCGTCCCCGGGGAATTCCTTGTCGGAGAGGGTTGGGACCTTGGCCACGTCCCCTGTCATGGGGTTCCACACGCAAAGGGAGAGGCCGTCGCCGCGCTCCTGGCGCCGGAGCTGGAGGACGACGCGGCCGTTGCGGGACGCGACAGGGCGGGCGTCGTCGAACGAGGCGCCCCCTTCGCCCAGGAGGCCGGCGAACGGGCCCACGAGCCGCGAGGCGAATGCCGTCGGGACGAAGCGCAGCAGTGCTGCTCCTCCCCCAAGGGCGCAGCGGCGGCTGACGTCGTCGTTCTCCTGGTGCTGGAGGAAGGCGCCGATCGCGAGGTGGGGAAGGAATCCACCGGGCGGTGGCAGTGGCAGCGCACGACAGATGGGGGCGGCACACTTGGCCACTACGCGGCCCCAGCGCCGGCACGTCGCGGCACAGCGCGCGGCGTCGGTGAAGCCCGAGACGCGGGAGAAGATCGCACAGAGCGCGTCGTCGGGCAGAGTTGTCGGAGATGGAGGCGCACCGCCGACGTCGGATTCTTCTGGTAGGTTTCCTTCGACGGGGCGGCGGGGACGGCGGCGGCGGCGGTACGACAGCCAACCATCGGGGTACGGACTTCCGGTGGGATCTGCTTGGCGGGCTCGGCGCACGGGGGGCATCACGCCAGGCACCGGAGAGATCGTCGACGGATCTAAAGAAACAAATAGTGTGCCGGCCTATGCTTTCGATTCTTCGATTTATACACCATCGCAGGCAGGATTTTCGGATCTTCCCGTATCTGACTCGTACTCGAACCCATAACGGATCGGGATTTGCATGCAAACTCGCTAGGCTGTCCATCCAATAAAACCGTCTCGGACCAAATGCCATGTAAATAGCTTTTTTTTTAGCCCCAGTTACCTGGGCTGGCCTACGCTCCAGGGCTGCCACACGGTTTGAGCGGCCCAGCGGGTAGTCTGACTGGAATTTTTATTAATAAATTTATTTTTAAAAAAATTACAAAATTAGTCTCCGTTTTTAAAAAATTGCATGAATAGGTCACCAGTCGCCCGTTGGAAGGGCGAAGATGGGCCTTGTCGCCCGACTGGCGGGCTACCTGGGCCATGTCGCCCGACTGGCGGGCTACCTGGCCGTGCACGTGGCATGGCGGGTCCCACGTCGCCCGGCCGATGGGCGACAAGGCCATGTCGCCCGACCAGTGGGTGACTTGACCGTGGACGTGGCATGGCGGGCCCCACGTCGCCCGGCCGATGGGCGACTTGGTCCATGTCGCCCGGCCAGTGGGCGACTTGGTCCATGTCGCCCGGCTAATGGGCGACTTGGCCCATGTCGCCCGAACACGGGGCGATGTGGCGCTGCTATATATAACGCGGCCGGCCGCGGCCGGCCGCTGCCGGCTGGGAGAAGAGAACAGGAGGAGTGGAGAGGAGAAGAGAGGAGAGAAGAGGAGAGGAGAGGAGAAGAGAAGAAGAAGAAGAAGAAGAAGAAGAGAAGGAGGAGTAAGAAGGAGAAGAGAGGAAGAGGAAAATTTTCGGTAAGTAAAAAAATAATTTTATATATAATTATTTAGTGTGTGTTATATTAATTGTTAGATAATGTAATGAGCAGTTAAGCGATTAATATTATATTTCGGTAGTATTACTTATATTCTTATTTTATATATATTGTTAAATTAAATAGTTATAGTTGAAATAATATTAGTAATATATTAGTGAAAAGCTATTTTAGCTGAAATTTTTAGATTACACAGATGTCGGAGAAGTTAGGATTTCAAATTTATTATAGAGAAGGAGAAATTATTCAAGGTGTACACGGGGTTGATCTGTCAGGATTTGCCTCAGTAACTAGATGGGTGTCTAGGGCAAATGAGAGAACAATTAGTGGTGTGCAGAATTGGTTGATGCGAATATTTGGGCTTGACAGCAACCAACATGACGTTAAGGTCATGGGTATGGTTAGTCGTGCTCGGGAGGGCACTTTTTGGGAGTTAGTACCGCTTAATGCAACATCAACATGGAGAAAACATGTCAACAAAGCTGTAGAACGTGGGTGGCCTCTAGTCCTTCTTGCTCAGGCATATACGAAGGAGGTTCATGAGGTACACGTTGTAGAAGAAGAAGGAGGTCCGAGCCATGATAATCACAATGATAATGAGAAAGATAATGAAGAGAGTGATCATCACCTGTCATCTATGGTACCGACGGGTGAAGCGGACGAAGGAGAGCGCATAGAGCATATAGTTGAAGAGATGGCGATGGAAGATATGGAGAATGAGAATATATCTGAAACTGAGTCATCTGAAGATGAGAATGAAATTCCTGTCCCACTGGAGTGGAAGAGTAACAGTTCAAAGAATTTGATGATCAACGAAGGAAATTCTGTGCCGTGGGAATATCATGAGAATGAACTAGTAGAGGGAGGTATGTACAAAGGCAAAGATGAAGTGATGAGTGCCGTGAAGTACTGGTCTCTGTCAATGAAGCGGTCTTTTGTAGTTGTTAAGTCTAACAAGAAAGTATATGATGTTAAATGTGTGTTTTCGGACTGTCCATTTAGGGTACATGCTTATGAGCAAAAATAGAGTATAATTTAGAAGTGCTCTACAGTAACAGAACATACATGTGAGTTACAGGAATTAGAGAAGTCCAATACTGCTCTTACATCGAGCTTCATTGCAGAGTACATGTATAATCGAATTGTTGATAATTTAAGGTATGAGCCGAAATCTATAGTGACTACTATAGAGGAAGATTTTAAATACACCATCAGCTATTCGAAGGCGTGGTGAGTGAAACAGAAGGTCATTGAGAAGAGATTCGGTTCATACGAAGCATCTTATGAGAACCTACCAAGATTGTTAGAAACCATCAGACAAAGAAATATTGGTACATATTATGATATCATGGATGTGTCTGATCCAAAAGAGGCTGGAAAGTTAATACTTCGTCGAGCCTTTTTTGCACTAGGTCAATGTATAATGGCATTTCGTCATTGCAGACCTGTTTTATGCATGGATGGTACATTTCTAATAGAAAAGTATAAAGGTCAGATTCTAACTGCTATTGGTGTTGATGGGAATAATCAAGTACTACCAGTTGCTTTTGCTTTTGTGGAAAGTGAGAACACAGATAGTTGGTATTGGTTTCTGGAGCCTGTGAAGTTAGCAGTGGTGCAAGGGCGACCTAATGTTTGTGTCATACATGACCGACATGCCGGTTTGTTGAAGGCGATAACGGATATGCAATATGGTTCAGTGGAGCGTGATCTTCCTCCTCGATGGTCGGACATACAATCAAGATGGTGCATGAGGCACTTGGGTGCAAATTTTTTTAGCCATTTCAAAAATAAACACCTTATGAATATGTTTAAGAGGTTATGCAATCAGAACCAACAAAGAAAATTCAATGCAATGTGGACACGTCTTGATGAATTAACAACAAAGCAAACACAAGAGTTAGCGACTCGTACGAATCAAGACCCGAATGATATGTCTGTTCCTCTTTCAGGCCTTCCAACGGATGCCTTGAGGAACGTGGTTCGGAGGTCGGGGTCATCAATCAGGTGCTTCTCAGATTGGATTGAGTACGAGCCAAAGGAGAAGTGGTCATTATTATATGACACAGATGGGGCGAGGTTTGAAATAATGACAACAAATTTGGCGAAGGTGTACAATTGGGTCATTCGAGGCATGAGAGGATTACCTCTTGTAGCAATCGTAGAGGGTATTTTGCATGGAACATGCAAGTACTTCCGTGAAAGATATATGGTTGCTTTTAATACGATGTCAGATAATACATTGATTTTTTCAACATTCATGACAAATTACATGAAAAAAAAGGTGGAGAAGGCAAGCTTGCATCGTGCACGTCCTATGGGCACAGCAAAGAATCGCTTTGAAGTTCTGTGTAGGGATCGGGGCCGTCGTGGTGGCAATCGAGAGGGAATTACACAAGAGTGTGTTATTCGTTATAACTCATGCAGCTGTTCGTGCATGAAACCAAAACTTCTACACAGGCCGTGCTCACATGTTATAGCAGCTTGTTCACTTACTAATTTGTCCCCGAAGCCGTATGTCTCACATTATTTTACGAAGGAGGTAGTCATGACAACCTGAAATGCAGAGATTTATGGTTTCGCAATATTTGGTAGTTTTACAAATAATCCTGGAAGTAACTACCTGCGGGGGCCCGATAAGGACAAATTAAGATAGAAGTCTGGTCGTCGTAAGACACGGCGCATTAGAAATGATATGGATGACTCAGAAGTGGGAAGACTGGAGCATCGGTGCACCAAGTGCAATGGCACAGGACATACTTACAAAAAGTGCACGCGTGCAACCACCACAAAGGGAGTTGCAGAAGCAGGACCTTTAGGGAATCCGCAAGACGGCCGGCGCCCTCGTGCACGTCGTGGATTCCGGAATCAAGGCGAAAATGCTCTTTAAAAATAATAGTATGTCTGCTTTTTTTGATTTAGTGTTTTATAGTATTAATTATATTTGTGTATTATTTTTTTACATTATTAAGATATTTTAGGTATGGCGATGGATGATGGACACTTGGAGTTATTGGACGCACAGTTGGACCAGCGCCACCGGTCCTACTTGAGTGCTGTGACAGCTGCTGAGCTACCTGTTCTACGGCCTAGGGTACCTCAGGAGTTGTGGCGGCTGGACGAGCAATGGATACCGAGGTATGCACAATAACACGTTCACTTATTTGTTTTACTCATACAGACGATTTGGTAATATATATTTATATATAAATGTTGTATTTGCTACAGGCTACGAGCAGCTGGTCTACTGCCTCTGTGTAGGCTTGTGCAGGCTAGTGCTGTTGAGGCCCCGGCCGATGCGGTGACACGGTTTAACTTTGACTGTTCCTTACTTGCGGCATTGGTGGACCGCTGGAGGCCTGAGACGCACACGTTTCACTTTCCTTGCGGAGAGATGACTCCCACACTCGAGGACGTCTCCTACTTACTTGGTGTCACCACTGCTGGGCAGGCCGTTAGCTGTCCAGACATGGAGGCCACTTGGTGTGAGGACCTTCTAGTCCGTTTCGAGGGTGTTGTGCGTCGACCAGACGCTCCAGAGTATCAAACTCTTGCTGAAAATCAGCATCACGGGCCTACGAAGACCTGGCTCTTGCAGTTTTAGGTAAATAGATAATATTGTGATATAGTTCATTAACATCAAATATTCATGTGTATGTTAAATGAAATTTGAACTTCTGTTTTCTAATTCAGGCCGAGTATATCCACCCTGCGGCGGATGAGGCCACTGTGTCGAGGCACTTGGAGGCCTATCTGTTGTGGTTGTTTGGTTGGATAATGTTCACATCGTCGCATGGGAACTCTGTCGTGAAGCACTTGATTCACTTCGCGCACGAGATAGCGGACGCACCGCTCGACGCCGTGCCGCAGTACAGTTGGGCATCCGCTATCTTGGCAGCCACGTACCGAGGTCTTTGTGATGCGTGCACAAAGACCGACCCGTCAGCTATCCTCTCTGGTTGTCCACTATTACTTCAACTCTGGTCGTACGAGCGGTTTAGTATTGGACGACCAGTCATGGATTTCTTGACTTACGGAGCAGGTTTGTACGGAGAGACGGAGGAGGACGGCCCTACGATGGGTTCGTTGTGGGTCCGGCGGTGGGTAAGTCTTCTATATCACAGTTGAACCTGTTTCTATTTATTTTCGAATAAATTGCACCTTACTATTATTTTCTATACAGCATACTTGGGCAAACATTCAGGTTCATAGAGCCTATCCTGAGTACATGGCGGCGTTCGACCGGATTAGGGCAGACGACGTCCGCTGGACACCTTACAGCATGGAGGAGATTGTCGTACGAGCGCCTAATGGGTTGTCGTCGTTCTGCACGAGGGATCAGGAGTACTGGATGACACGTAAGGCTGTCGTTTTCGACATCTTTGTCGAGGACTACGCTCCTCACAGAGTGATGCGGCAGTTTGGTCGTAACCAGATGTTCCCACTCCCGGTTGCCCATATTGTTCCTCTTTTCGTGCACGGGTAAGTATAAGATAATTAATTCGTTCTAATTGAGTATTTAATATATATAGAAAGATAGTTAATACGTTTTGAAATCCATAGTTACATGCGGAGGGGTCTACCGGCAGGCGTTACTTGGTCCTCCCGTATACAGCCGTGGGTCGACGAGTGGGCCAACGCACTACATGATGTGACCTACGAACCCAGACCGTTTTCCTTGCAGGCTTACGGGGACTACTTACGTTGGTATATTCCTCGCACACGGATTAGAGTCACGTATACACCAGCGGAGCCACGGACCCACGTCCTCAGGTTGACGGACACGTACCCTGTGCACAGAGATCAGGCGATGTCGTTGGCGGTACGATCTTTATGAACTTCAACCCACTTCGTTTAATATTTTTCTTATCGTAATTACTTCAATGTTCTCGTTTTGTTAATAGACCGACATGGCTCACCGTATCACTGTGGATGGTGGATCGCTCTTGCACCGGTTGAGGGAGGGCATTCAGATGACCAGCCACGAGCTTACCGCTGCGGTCCAGAGGATGTACGACTCTGCTGCAAACATTGTCAAGTTGACGTCGTGCCGGCCCTGCGGGCGACAGCCGGATGTCGTCCCTCGACCTTCACACGTGACACACAGGCCTGACGGACCGACGGCGCCACTACCTCCGCGGCCTACGTACCAAACAGGTGAGTAACTTATATTTTCTTCGTATGTAGTAATGCTAACTTGTTCGTTACTTATAAGTTTCATTATTCAGGTCCACCTACGTACTCTGCCGGTTGGCGTCCGGAGTTCGATATCATTGGATCATCTTCGCAGCCTGCTCACATGCCTACAGGTACGATATAGTGGTGAAATTTAATTATATTATCTAATACTGCTTTATTCGTAACATTACATTCACTCTGCATGGTCAGGTATGCACTTTGACGGTTCGCGGTATCAGTTCGATTTTGGAGGTTCCTCTTCACACGCTGTACCCATGGTTCCAGGTATGACCTACTTTTAAGAGTTCGACACGTTATATATTAGTTTTACCATCAGCGTTATCATAACGTTGGTCTTATATGTTTAGGGACGACCCGTTACGACTACGAGGGATCGGACATCTCTGAGCACGCTGACACTTTTCGTCAGCGATCCCCGTCACCCTTCGACCTTGACAGTTACCTGCAGCAGGAGCCGGCGGACGTACTTGCGTCATCGCAGTTACGTGAAGCACCACCACAGACACAGCCCTCACAGGACGAGTACGACACCAGCTGCTGCTGGAGGCCGTCCTGCACGTGTTATAGTTCCTCCTTCGCCACTTACTTACTCAGCCGGTCATGTGCGAGCGGACCGCAGAGCACCAAAGCCTGGCACGATTAGGGGTGTTGCACCTAAGCGTGGACGATATTAGTTTTGTATGATTTGCCGCCGATGTTGTTTTCTATGATATTGTACTGATACTATTTTAGTTTTTAGAACTTAATTAATATTTCACTGTTGTATTTTTTTCATCTATTAAGCTTGGGCGAGCACACGACAACGGCGTTTTCGCACGCCCATTGCATGACTGCGTATTATTTTTGCTATTTCTCCAACTTCGATATTTTTTCTGAAATTTCCGATTAAATAAATAATATTTAAAAAAACCAAAATTTTTCCTGAAATTTCCAAATAAATAAATATTATTTAAAAAACCCAAAAACCAGGTCGCCCTTTGAACGGGCGAAGTGGGCCTCATCGCCCTTTGGCCGGGCGACCTGGGCCTGGTCGCCATTTGGCCGGGCGACCTGGATCTGGTCGCCATTTGGTCGGGCGACCTGGCCTGCTCGCCCTTAGGCCGGGCGACCTGGGCCTGGTCGCCCTTTGGCCGGGCGACGTGAGACTGGTCGCCCTTTCAACGGACGATTCTCTCGCGTCGTCCTTCCAACGGGCGACTGGTGGCCTATACCTGCAATCTTTTGAAAACGGAGATTAATTTTATAATTTTTTAAAAAAATAAATTTATTAATAAAAAAAATTCATTCTGACTGCCGCTGCCGGCTGTTGTGCGGGTCAAGGCAAGAAGGACCGGAGGGACGGCCTCGCCCGTATGCACGTGGAAGAAGACTAAGACTCCTCTCCTACCTCTTCTCTCAGGGCACCCGTAACGATGGTTAGTACTTGTTACTAGTTTTATACATCAACTTATCCAATAGTCTAAACTTAGCACTTCTCTAATTATTAACATGCATGGATAGCCTCAGTGGCGGATCCGAAAACAACATAAGAGGGGGCTAAACTGTGTAGAGGCTAGAAATCCAATAATAAATCAATGTCAGGGGGGGCTAAATGCTTATACATGGACTATTTTTAGCTGGAGACTAAGCATATGTTCTTAGACTATTTCTGGCCACACCCCGGGCTGCAGCCCCCTAGCCCAGGGTGCCGATCCACCACTGGATAGCCTCATATTAAATCCTCACATGATCTTGAATGTGTGCAACAGCTAGTGTTTCTTTTTTCTTCTATTAAAATATGAAAACAATACTTTTATCTACTCTCTCGATTTTAAATTATATGTCGCTTTGACTTTTTTAGTTTACCCATTTTGTTATTATTTAGATATATTATTATATCTAAATGCATAGCAAAATGGATATACCAAAAAAATTAGAGTGACTTACACTTTGGAACAAAGGAAGTAGCTTAAAAGTCGATTGTTAGAGTTGTCCTTACCTTTTAGGTGCAAATGCAAGTTCCAATTTTACAGGGATCAAGAAATTCCAAAGAGCAAGGTGGATGCAAGCGAGTTTTCCTGGCCCCAATGAAATTAAGCAACAAAATTGAGTTTGCTTCTTCGTTACATGCAAAATACACTTTGGGTTTTGCAGTGAATGAGTAAATGTTGTAACTTGCTCTTTGACTGACGCCTTGATAGGTACCTCACGCCTAACTAAACATCACAAATGAAAAAAAAAATACCATACGTCTAACAAATGATAATAGAGGAAGTATAACAGAGAAGACCCCATTCTGCCACGAGCATCTAAGAGATGCTTGAGTGGTGCCTTGTTGCAGAACAGCTGGCTGTATATAGGACATCCCCAAATAGTAGTGCACTATGCGTGTGTGTAGAGAGGACCATATAATATAAGTTACACAAAATTGTTAGTTGGACGAGATATCTGAGAATATTCACGGATCCACTATTTAATCTGGTATGAAATGCATGGTCACCATAGGCAAATTTAGAATTCATCATCATCTATCATCAAATCGTCACAGATGCAACTCGGAGGGATTCATGGGATAAATTAAACTACGAACCAGCAACATAACGAACTCGAGTCTTCAACACGTGCATAAGGCACGATTTCGAAAAAACTAACTCGAGTCAGCAAGTCCACACCACCACACGTCCACACATGATGATGTATATGCACCACATCGCCAGATGCGCACGGTGGTCACTCTCATTGGGGGGCTGCTTGTTGCGTTGCGCACTGTACTTTATGTTGTGCCGGGACACACGGGAGAAATCAAAGATGACTGATGTCGCTCGCTCCTCCGGCGACCTCACTGCGTTCACATCTCCGGCGACGTATACTATGCAAGCACGTTAGCACAGATTCCCTCCATTTTAAATTGTAACCCATTTTAAGAATTTGGAAGAGTCAAAATATCTCAAGTATGACCTAAATTATAGAAAAAAATTTAAATATTTGTGATATCAAATTGACATCCTATAAAAATATAATTAATAAAGAATTTAATAATACTTAGTTGATATATTTTAAATGCTGCTCTCTCTGTTCCAATTTATAAGTTGTTTTGGTTTTTCTAGATTCATTTATTTTTTTATGTGTTTAGACATAGTGTATGTCTTGATGCATAGCAAAATGAATAAATCTAGAAAAGCCAAAACGACTTAAAAATTAGAACGGATTAGTATTATCTTAGGCAACATATGCTATAGAAATCAACCTCCTGTGCAAACTATGAAAACTTTAATCAAGACCACAAAAATCTAATTTGATGGCTAGAGGTGGGGGGCTTAAGTGTTAAAATAACCCACCTTTAGGATAGGCTGAGGGGGGTTTAAGGGCTAAAATAACACCTTTATCTCAATTTTATATATAATAAAGACTAGCACTGCTAAACGATACTATTGATATTTACAAATAATATTGATATTTATATCATTAAATACATTTACTAGCAAAATGTAAACTCTGTCACTAATTATACTTGTTCGGCATCATAAATGTTAGTAACCTTTTTTTAATAGATTTTATCAAGTTTAAATTATTTATTAGCTCTTTAAAGTTGAGAATTATTTTCTTTAGGACGAGAAGGGAGAATAATCAATTGTTTTTATATAAAGACTTGCATTGCTCCCTATCTCAATTGGAGTATAGTGCACATAGAAAAATAAAAGAAAATGGAAGAAAATGGTGATCTGCTACTATTGCACAAGACTCTTGAAATTTGACCCAATAATAATACAGAGCCAACCAAATCTTGAAGTGAATGCAAATAATGCCATGATGGAGCCACGGAGGATTGAAGCAAATCTAGCTGGGCGGTGGAGTGCAAGAGAAGACGTGCACTTGAATGCCGATCATCTTAGAATTTGGCCACTAAATTTACTATGCAGAATTTTTATTTTTCGTCACATTAAAATGCTGGACATGCATAGAATACTAAATGTACATGAAATTAAAAACTAATGTACAGTTTTGTTGTACTTTGCGAGACATTTTAAGCCCCATTAATTAAAATTTGAATAATTTTTACCAAATACAAACGAAATACTACAGTGCGCATTTATTGCGAAACAAGGCCTGAGTTTTTGCCTTGGGACGGTAACAAATCTGTTGCCCATGCCTTCAGGGCTTTTACTGACATAAACTCCAACCGAATTCCTGCACAATTTAGTGTAACAGAAGGTAGGAGAAATTCTACAAATACTTTTATCATCCTACCTTCCACTTTGACTGGGGCCTTGTTTAGATTATAGATTTTGCCACCAAATTCACTATGCAGAATTTCTATTTCCCGTTACATCAAAATGCCGACACATATATGGAGTACTAAATGTAGATGAAATCAAAAATTAATTACACGGTTTTTTCGTACTTTGCGAGACGAATATTTTAAGCCTAATTAGTCAAAGTTTGGATAATTTTTGCCAAATACAACAACAACATAGCCTTTTATCCCAAACAAGTTAGGGTAAGCTAGAGATGAAACTCAAAAGAGACATGGAACAAAGAACACATAAAATATACAAGAAAAAGATTACGGTTCAGACACGTTAATTGTTAGTCTCCAAGCGCTCCTATCCATGGCTAAATCCTTAGGGATATTCCACTTCTTAAGTTCTCTCTTAACCGACTCGTCCTAAGTCAGTTTAGATCGACCTCTACCGTGCTTTACATTATCGGCCCGCTTTAAAATCCCACTACGCACCGGCGCCTCAGGAGGCCTCCGTTGGACATGGCCGAACCATCTCAACCGATGTTGAATCAATTTCTCCTCAATTGGTACCACCCCAACCTTATCCCGAATATCGTTGTTCCGGACTCTATCCCTTCTTGTGTGCCCACAACACCATCGTAACATACGCATCTCTGCTACACTCAATTGCTGGATATGTCGCCTTTTTGTAGGCCAACATTCAGCACCATATAACATCGCTGGACGAATCGTTGTCCTATAAAACTTACCTTTTAACTTCTGAGGCACCCTTTTGTCACAGAGGACGCCTGAAGCCTGACGCCATTTCAACCAACCGACTGAAATTCTATGCCTAACATCTTCATTAATGTCGCCATCCTTTTGTAGCATCGATCCTAAATACCAAAAAGTATCCTTCTTGACCACCACTTGCCCATCGAGGCTAACGTCTCCCTCCTCATTCCCAGTCGCGCTGAAATCGCACCTCATGTACTCGGTCTTGCTCCTACTAAGTCTAAATCCTTTCGACTCTAACGTGTGCCTCCATAGTTCTAACTTTTGCGCGGACCTAGATCCAACCTTCAGAGTCATCTATACTTATATCCGACGCTCTGAAGGTGCAACAAGTGGGAAAAGTCTGATGCACATTTCTAGGTTTGGTGAGCGGATGGAGCGTGAGGCCTCATATGCAGACAAAGAGCGAGCTAATATCCGCAGCATCCTGCTTCCTGTACTCCAGAAGATCATGACACCTGCTAGCCTAAAAAAAATTCAAGGACGAACCGTCAGTTTATCAGGTAGCATCGCTTTTTTCCCTATGTACATATATTTCCTGTTAGTGTATCTGTTCATGACCGGCACCGTTTAACAAAAGCATCCCCAGGTTGCTTCTTGCTTCCTCCTTTAGCTTTGCCACAGATTTGTTACTGTTTTGACTGGTCACGATATTCAGGTCTGATAGTAGTGGCTTCTTCATTTTGCATGTTGCCTAAACTAGGTGTGCTGTGCTATAGAACATGAACACACCTGATTATATTTCATCAAAGTGTGGATGCAGTGATAGTGTTTTTTTGACGTTCCTTTTTAATGTCTATTCATTTCATACGTTTTAACACAAGCTGAAACCTAAACAAATTGATTGGCACAGAAAGGAACTATGTTAGCTTCTGTTACCAGTAGCTAAATCTCTTTGTTCTGGTGCCTAACTGTTGTTGCCAACCCTTTTTTCTCCAGGTGGGTCATTCGAGCTGCCCCAAAGCCCATCTTAAAACTATACTGGCTTTGGTTACCAAAACATCAGTGTCTGTTGAGACTGGGACAGCGGAAGATGGAACCTTCTACACGCTTTTAAAGGGAGCACTTGGAACCTTGTACACGCTTAGATGGAACCAGGTGGGTCAGGTCATGTTCCTCTTTTTACCATGGTGTGGCAGTGGATTAAGGTTCTGAATTACTTTAGGGATTCAGTGTGAATGATCCCTGGTGACTGGTGGTTCTAGGAATGCCACCAGTGAGGCATAGCAGCTGAGACCTATCAGCAATCGGCTCTCATAGCCGTGAGAAAAATAATGGTAAAAATATATATGAGACAGTCAGCCGTCAGCTCTCATAGACACGAGGAAAAATGCTAAAAATAGATACTGGTGGCAGTAGGAATGGCACCGGTGTTACCTACTGTCCTATTTTACATGATCTGCCATTGTCCACCTTCTGTTTGTATGGTTCATGTGTTTACATACATCCATTTTGTTGTTTTTTACATACATCCATTTTGTTGTTTTTTTAGTTTTGTACTCACGCATGAAAGGAGCTGATGTAGCAATTTGTGTTTGTTTGCTTTGACCCCACAAAATTCTGGTTAGGGATGCAGTATAGCTTGCTGATAGTATTTGAGGCACCCATTTCAATTTAAAATGAAATGAAAAGTTGGATAATGTGCATTGACCCTTGATGCTCTGAATGATGGTCTTTTAGGCAGATCTCCACCTTCTCCAACTGATTTTAATTTTAGTCAGCCTCATTATCTATTATTCCATACCTTGTTCTTTTTCCTCATACTTTGCTTCATTCTAGCTCAAATTGATTGCATACCTTGCGTTTTTGCTATGCAGGATGTGCTTGGCAGTGGGGATATGATTGAATGATATAACCATTCTCTGGTTATATCTTTGGCCATGGGCAGTGCATATTTGGGAATTATGCAAAATGTAAAAGGTATCCAGAACGGCCGGCTGTTCTATATAGTACACATACCTGTTACTCAGCTTATTTTGATCATAACTCCTCTCTCTCTATATTTATATCAGGGGAGGAACTGACGAGTCGGACAGAAGCTAGCATTTCTATTAACTGCCTCGGCGCTGGGCCAGCTGCGTTGCCTTAGGAACTAACGACGCTCTCCCTGTGATCTGTGACCATCCACCTATCACCTTACCCTGCAGCCTATGGCCAGTTATCTTGCTTCTGTGCCTTTAGCTACCTCTATGCTCCAGACCAGTAATAATGTCTGTAATATTATGTATGTTCTGAACATCTGTCGCCCAGGCACATCACTACGTGCTTTAACTATGTAGTGCTATTGGAACAATCTCTCTGTGGACGCTTGGGTGTTTCATATTCGTTTGGGTAATTTAGCTAAGAACAACTATATGAACTGCTGTGAGTGATATTATGTATCTGATTTTCCTTTACAAGTAGTTACCGATTTCCATCTGGACCCGACAGGGCCAGACAGGTGCAAATTGTTCAGGCGCAAATTTGTCATAACCCACCACTGGATCAGCCTGTAGGGTTCAATGTATAGACTGACTAAAAGTTGAAAAATAACGATTACTATAGAGTATAGTACATCTGCCATGAATTATATGAGGACTAAACCTAACTCTATTCACTTATTCATTCATCATCGCTTCAACGAATCTGCTCGTGACACCAGGACAAGCAAACTCAATTGAACAAGACTTGATAGACAATGAATCAAACTAAGCAGAACACCTTCACTCATATGAGGTACCCAAAACACACGCATCCAGACAATCAGGTGTAGTACACATGCTCGCCCGTACGCTGCTCCCTAAGTCCATACCGCCAGCGAATGCCCCATGCTCACCATTGTGCTCCAAATGTAGGCAGCATCAGGAGCTGCAACAGGCATCAACTGGTAACCAGGATGCCCAGCGCCTACTACTGGTCCAGTCCGGCCATGAGTTTGCATCACACCGCCTACATCCATCTGTGGCCAATACACGCCGCTACCACTGCTGCTATGATAACTCACATCCTGCAGACTGTGGGGGAACCATGCCGGGCTGACCTGCTGGTGTGCCAGACCTCCTTGGTGATACTGAATCTCAGGGTTCGCTGTGACAGCTTCATATGGCATGCCTCCTATGACTTGCATGTAGTGCATATCCATTTGGCCGATCCCGTAGATGCTCTCAGTCAGTTCGCTGCCACTTCTGCTTGCAATTGAAGCACCCACAACTGGGACGTTGCCCATGTCTGATGTCAATATGCCCTCGGTGGCATCCCATGTCCAAACCGGAGCGCTGCTTCCATTCAGTGTGTTGTTCTCAGGAACAGAGACAGGTCCAGGCAATACATGAGCGATAGGCAGAGCTGATACCTCCTGTGTGATACCACACATGTCTGCAGCATAGCTGAACCACACATTTCCTTGGCCATCTACATGGTATTGCCTTTGACTGTGACTCACATGATGTACCCAGGTAGAGGAACTGTTTGAGTTGGCTTCTTGCTCAGTAAGATCTGATGGTAATGTAGCTGAAGCAGTTGTGCTTCCTTGGCTAGAAGCAGCACTGCTCCTCACTAGATGCTTGCTAATTTTCTTTTTCTCATTCTCCTGGTTCTCACGTTCTATTTTAACCTCTGACTTTGAAGGATGTTGCGTGCTTCTCTGCCTGTAACATTTGCCTGTGATTTTGCAGGTACAACTCTTTGTATCGAGGCTGATAGGAATGCCTCTCCATTTCACTTGTTTTTGCAGGCACTGCATCTGGCGAAACAGTGCTTTGATTCACAGATGGCTGGTTTGGAGCAGGTATCGCCATGCAGTTCACCCCACCAGCCTCAGGCCATTCTTTCTTGCTTGGCTTCTTAACTTCTGTGCACATGATACTGTCACCCCCATGGGGATCCTTGGCATGCTGATTCTTTCCCGATTGCTTTGCCTGACTAGCACAGCTATTTGTTGTATCATAATCCACTTCCTTGGCCACTGTTTTCTCCTGATTCATGGATGCAACTGAAGCATCCCCAAGCATTATGCTCCCCACAGTAAAGCCTCTACCCAAAGCAGCCTGCATGGTGATTATAGAACTGTTGATAACAACGCCTGATACAGGAGCTTTGTGCAAACCAGATGTTTCTGTATTCTCAGTTCCAAACACACATGGCGACACAGGTCTGTTCTTGCTTTGTGTTGAGAGGTCCGCATGAGGTTTAGCTTCAGCATTTCGTGCATTCACATTAGTCCCAGAAACAGTTGTAATATCTTCTGTGCTTTCAGCTACCTCTCCGTTAGAATTCTATCCACTGGATGAACTTGCCTTCGCCTATTCTCCATCTGCAAACGTTTTGGAGAACCGTTCTCGTGTGACTGTGATGCACTTCTCTGGGCAATGTGTTCCATCATGCTATTTTCATCATTCTTTGCTGAAGGTATGACATTATGAATCAAAAACCCTTTGTTGACACCTGCAAGGCCTGATGCTGGAGTGCAGCCCCTTAAAATTCTTCCATGCAAATGAACTTGCCTTCTCTTTTCCTCCATCTGCAAGTGCGTTGGAGTCCTTCTTTCATTTGAGTGTGAGACACCTTTCGGGTCAATTTGTTCCATAATCTTGATTTCAGTGTTCTTGACTGGGACAATGGTGTTCAGAATCAAAGGACTTCTTTTAGCATCTGCAGTGTCTGATGCTGGAGTGGAGCCCCTTGAAATACTCTCATGAACTTGCCCTTCCCTATCCTCCATCTGCAAATGCTTTGGGACACTACTATCACGTGACTCTGCTTCAGTTTGGGCAATGTGTTCCAGCATGCTAATGTCAGTTTTCTTGCCTGCATACAACACATTCTCAGTGGAGCTGATATCAGCTGCAGTATTCTTCATGGCATTTGGTCTTGGAGGCACATTAAGATTCTCAGCATACACAGTACAACATGTATCTGATACTGGGGCATCACGACTACTAGTTCCACTGCTTCTAGCATTTTGTTTACATAGATTTTTGTTTGTTTCTTGTGCACATCATTCAACATCTGATTCTGTACAAACAAACATCTCTTCAGTTCTAGTTTTGCATTAGCTTTTGCCTTTAGTTGAAGTTTTCCCCTCTTCTCTTCCTTGGATGTTGTGCAGACTTCTGTCCTTGAAAGCTGAATGATGAACCAAATAAACATAGTTAGCAACAAAAATAGATAAATAAATAAATACAAGATTCTTGGAAACATGACAAATCACTAAGACTTGTCTGTGCTGTCTGCCCATTTTTCACATTTATTTACGTACAAGCATCATTCTTTTTGGTACTCCTTTAAGAATTTGACAGCAACGGACATGGAGCAACCTATATAATGAAAAGTATGCACCTAAATAGGATGTGTGGAAACCTGTAGCAAAAGAGTCCAACCAAGTCAACTTCTACAGGACAAGCGTTAAATTAAATTTTACTATCATAGATGAATATATCAAGTACAAGCATTCCTAGGAGGAACAGAAATATCTTTTCATATTTCATGATTGATTAGCATGGCATTTCATTGTTACTGTTGGAGTATGAGTAGTAGGCCCACGAGGCCCATGTACGACACTATATTGCTACCCTTCTAGGGTTATCCCCAATGAATGAGAATCACAAGTTCCAACATGGTATCGAGCTAGGGTTTCTCTTTCTCCTCCCCTCCCTCCCACCCAGCCGCCGCCCCTCCTCTGGCCACCATGGCCGGCGGCCGGCTTCCCACCTCCTCCCCTGCTCCGCCCGCCCTTGCCCCTGCCCTGGCCGCCGCCGCCCCCGGCTGGCGCGAGCGCGGGCCCAGGCGGCCCGCCGATGCTGCCCCAGCTGGCGCAAGCGCGGCCCCAGGCGGACCTCCGCCGTCGCCCGCCCCTGCCCTGGCCGCCGCCAGGGCTGGGGGGCCGTCGTCGCAGCCACCCCTGCCGGGCGGGCGCGGGAGCAGCCGCGGCCTTCTTCGTCGCCGGCAGCGCCACCGCCGCCCCAACCACCTCCCGCCCCAGCCCCGGGTGCCCGTCCTCCTCCTATGGGCGCGGGTCCCGCCATCGCCCTCGCCGCCGCCCTCGTCATTGCCTGGGCTGCTGTCGTGGAGGAGCAGACCCGTGTGCGTGTGGCCGCCCTCGCTTGGGAGCGCGAGTGCGTTGCGGCCGCTGCAACCATGGCGCGTGCCTGACGTCGGCGCGGGTGCCTCTCTCTTCCCCGCCCCGCCTCCTGTGCCGCCCCCGTCCCTCCTCCACACAGCGGGCCCCGACTCCACCCTCGCCGCCGCCCTCGTCGTCGCCCGGGCAGCAGCCGCGGAAGGCCAGGCCCGTGTTCGTGCGGCCGCCCTCGCTTTGGAGCGTGAGCGCGATGCGCATGATGCACTGGCCCGCCAGTTCGCCGAGCCGGCGCGGCTCCTCGTTCTCCCTGCCTCACACGACGTCGGGGCCACCTGCTCCGGCTCGCCGGGTCACCGCGTGTCCCACACCGCGGACCTCTGGCACGTTCTGGACGATCAGCTCATGGCGCCGCTCCACTGCCAGGCCGGGGGTGCCCTTGCCGCTACTTCTCTGCCGCGTCCGTCCGCTCCACCGCCGTCGTCTCCTCTTGGTACTACTCCCCCCGGGCCGAGCGGGGGTGGGGGGGCCATGGCGGCCGCCGTCGCCGCGGAGGGGGACGTGGAAACACCCAGGCGCCGACGCCATCCTGGCCCTGGTCCTCTTTCCACAACCCGTGGTCGGGGCACGTTTCTATGTGGCCCTTCTAGGCTCCCGGCGGCGAGTCTCGCTCGCCGACGGCCATGCTCGCTGGTGCTCCTCTAGGGGTTCACTCCGCGTCTCTGTGGGCTACACCTCCCTGCGCCTCGCCCGGGCCTGTCGGTTGGGACCCGGCGGCCTTGGCCTCCTCCTTCAGCACCATGGCCCCAACACCGCCTGTCGGTCCAGCCTGGATCGCCGACTCGGGTGCCACTTACCACACTACTCCCGACCCGGGAATACTCTCCTCCATTCAGCCTCCCTCTTCCTCTCACCCCTCGTCCATCATGGTCGCGAATGGTTCGTGTCTTCCTGTCACGTCCGTGGGTGCCGCCGGCGCTCATGGCTCTTTTTGTCTTCCTGATGTTCTTGTTGCACCTTCTATGGTTCACAACCTTCTTTCTATTCGTCGCTTTACAGCTGACAATTCCTGTTCTGTTGAATTTTCTGGTCTTACTGTAAAGGATTTGGCTTCCCGGTGTCCTCTTCTCCGATGTGACAGCACGGGGCCCCTTTACACCCTCCAGTTTCCGACGTCTGTTTCGCCTTCTCCGTCCCCTTTGTCAGCTGCTTTCGCCGCCACCACTTCACCACTTGGCACCGCCGTCTCGGCCATCCTGGCCGTGATGCTCTGATGCAACTTAGTCGGAGTTCCAACGTTCGTTGTACTCGGGCTCACGATGAGCACTTGTGTCATGTGTGCCAGCTGGGCCGTCATGTTCGTCTTCCTTTTTAGTCTTCTTCTTCACATGCTACTCGTGTGTTTGATCTTGTACACTGCGACCTATGGACATCTGCTGTCATCAGTATTTCTGGAAACAAATACTATCTTGTGGAGGTTGATGATTTCTCTCATTATTCGTGGACTTTTCCCTTGCGTGCCAAGTCTGATGCATTTCCCACTATTCTCCATTTTTTCGCTTGGGTGTCTACTCAGTTCGGCCTTACCATCAAGGTCGTCCAGTGTGACAATGGCCGTAAGTTCAATAACTCCACCTCCCGTGCTTTCTTCCTCTCTCACGGTGTCCAGTTGCGAATGTCTTGCCCGTACACCTCATCCCAGAACGGCAAGCTGAGCGTATGATTCGCACCACGAACGACATCATGCGCACCCTTCTGCTCCAGGCGTCCCTTCCCGCTCGTTTCTGGGCAAAGAGCCTGCACACCTCCACCTACCTCCTTAACCGCCTACCTTCCGCTGCCTGCCCAGCTCCTACGCCACACTACGCTCTCTTCGGTACACCTCCTCAGTATGACCACCTTCGTGTCTTCGGGTGTGCGTGTTACCCTAACACCACGGCCACCGCTCCCCACAAGCTGGCTCCGCGTTCGACTCTGTGTCTTCCTCGGGTATTCCCCGGATCACAAGGGTTACCGGTGCTATAACCTCACCTCCCGTCGGGTCCTCATCTCTCGCCATGTGGTGTTTCATGAGTCTATCTTCCCCTTCTCCACCGCCACCACACCACCCCCTGACCCTGACCCTGACCTATCCTCTCTGTTTCCCACTGACACGGTAGTCAGCCACCTTTGTCGTTTCCTCCTGCAGGTACTGCTCCACCGTGCCCTTCGCGAGGCCCGTGCCCCAGCTCGCCGCCCACCAGTCACGCCCCTGGCCCTGTGCCCTGCCCGGGTCCGGCGGCGTCGCCCTCCGGTGCGCCCTTGCTCCTACGCCTGACACGGGTCCGGGGTCGTTGGCTTCCGCACCTCCTGCGCGCTTCGCCAAGTCGGTGCACGTCTACCAGCGCCGTGCGGCCCCAGGCGCGGGCGGCCCCGGCGCGGGCAGACGTTTAACCCAGCCGGTGCACGTCTACCAGCGCCGTGCACGGGCACCTTCGCTACCTCAGCCACCACCGGTGGCCTCTTCTTCCCCGACACCGCCTACGCCGCCGTGGCCTCTTCTCCGCCGGGGACGCCTACACCACCGCCGCGGCCACCGGCCGGCTGTGTCGTGCCGCCGGTGTACCACCCTCGCTCCTTCACCAACACTCGCGGCATGTTCACCCTATGGTGATGCGGCACGCGGCTGGCACCCTCCGGTCCCGGGCTCTTGCGGCGATGCCCGGCGACACGCAGGTCTCTCCTGTACCCTCTTCCGTTCGCGACGCCTTGTCGGACCCCCACTGGCGCCGTGCGATGGAAGAGGAGTACACGGCTCTCCTCGTCAACCAGACATGGGATCTGGTGCCTCGTCCGCCCGGCTCCAACGTCGTCACCGGCAAGTGGATTTGGACACACAAGCGGCGGGCTGATGGTACCCTTGAGCGGTACAAGGCTCGCTGGGTGCTCCGGGGTTTCACTCAGTGCCCTGGAGTTGACTACGATGAGACTTTCAGCCCAGTGGTCAAGCCGGCCACCGTCCGCACGGTGCTCTCGCTGGCTCTCGCTCGCTCCTGACCAGTGCATCAGCTGGACGTCAAGAATGCCTTTCTGCACGGGACTCTTACTGAGACAGTCTACTACAGCCAGTCGGCGGGGTTTGTTGACTCTTCTCGTTCTGACATGGTCTGCCGGCTCAACAAGTCTCTCTACGGCCTCAAGCAGGCCCCTCGGGCGTGGCACTCTCGGCTTGCTACTTTCCTGTTGACACTGGGGTTTGTGGAGGCCAAGTCAGATACGTCACTGTTTATCTATCACCATGGAGGTGAGACTGCCTACCTACTGCTCTATGTTGATGACATTGTCCTCATAGCCTCCAGCCCGTCACTATTCCGCCGGATCATCAGCTCTCTCCAGCAGGAGTTTCTTGTGAAGGATCTCGGGGTACTCCACCACTTCCTCGGGGTCACTGCTGAGTCTCAACCCATCGGGCTGCTTCTTCGCCAGTACACTCTTGATATCCTGGAGCGAGCTGGGATGACTGACTGCAAGCCCTGCTCCACTCCGGTTGACACACAGGGCAAGCTGTCAGAGGCCGAGGGCAACCCAGTGGCAGACCCCACGGCTTACCGGAGTCTTGCAGGTGCGCTTCCGTACCTTACTTTCACCAGGCCTGACATCACCTATGCAGTGCAGCAGATATGCCTTCACATGCATGATCCCCGGGAGCCCCACCTTACCGCTCTCAAGCGCCTCCTCCGCTACCTCCGTGGCACTGTCGACTACGGCTTGCTCCTTCACCGGTCTTCCTCCACCGAGCTCGTCATGTACACTGACGCGGACTGGGCCGGGTGTCCGGACACTCGACGCTCTACCTCCGGCTACGCGGTCTTTCTGGGCGGCAACCTGGTGTCCTGGTCGTCCAAGCGCCAGCCGGTGGTTTCCCGCTCCAGTGCCGAGGCGGAGTACCGCGCTGTCGCTAACGGCGTGGCAGAGGCTTCCTGGCTCAGGCAGCTCCTCGCCGAGCTCCATAGCCCTCTCTCCTGGAGCACACTCGTCTACTGCGACAACGTCAGTGCGGTCTACCTCTCCACCAACCCTGTTCAGCACCAGCGAACCAAGCATGTGGAGATCGACCTACACTTCGTCCGTGATCGAGTCGCCATCGGCGATGTTCGGGTCCTCCACGTCCTGACCACCTCCCAGTTTGCCGACATCTTCACCAAGGGCCTCCCGTCCTCGACCTTCACCGAGTTTCGCTCCAGCCTCAACATCACCAGTGGCTAGTTGAGTCTGTGGGGGGCTGTGTGTGTGCTTCTTTTCATGTCCAGCCTGTAACTCCGCTACGACGGTAGTTCAGACTGCAGGGGGGGGTGTTGGACTATGAGTAGTAGGCCCATGAGGCCCATGTATGACACTATATTGCTACCCTTCTAGGGTTAGCCCCAATGAATGAGAATCACAAGTTCCAACAGTTACGGTGCGTGCGGTGAGGTGAATAGAGGGAAGAGTGGAGGAGAAGGCTGGACTGGGAGTTAGAGCAAGGGATAGCGAGGAATGCCGGTGGTGGGTTCTTCTCCGGTGGGCACGGCTGAAGCACTCGACGCCACCTTCGAAGGGAAAGTCACACCCCAGTAACCAGGGAGAGTTTATTCATTCTTCGATAACAATTACAATCTCCTAAGGTGCCCTTTTATAGTATAGGTGCACTTTCCTAAACAAACTCCAATCTAATCTCTTAACCAATCTAATCTCTCCTTGAGTCAATCTACTAAGGAGTCCAGCCTAGCCACGGCTTGGGCCTGCTGGCTGGTGTGGATGACGCCTATAGGTGCATCCAAAAAAGGAGTCTATAACATTCATTTCAATGTAACCTGGTCTCACAATTGGAACGGAGTTTGGTGACCATGATACCATGATATGAAATCAACTATTCCTAATCAAGTATTAGACAACACTTCTGTTCAAAAAAAAGTATTAGACAACACTTAGTTGACAAAGGAAGAAAATAACATGGCATCAATCAATAACATGACAATTGGGTACCTCAATGTCATAACCAGGAGAGTTAACCATATCATCGACAACTCTCCCCTGCACCTGCAAGTTGCAACGAAGTGCCCTCAAGAAATGATTCATCTTGATAAGTATCTGTCCTTACAACTGGCAAAGAGTCAGCTGTAAAGTGATCTTTCCATCCATGTCCAGGCATGCTAAATGAAATATCCTCAGCAGAACTACGATGCCTGTTTTTGACGCATTCGATCTGGCACATACATGGTAATCAGCAGATTCACCAGGTGCGTCATTTGATTTCAGACTATGTACAAATGGACGCGTGCTCAAGACTTCTGGTTTGGCAATAAATGTCTTATGTTCTATGTTCCCATTTTCCATCTGTAGTTGGTTTGCATATTTTGTAGAAGACTCTCTCCATCTTGAATGCTAAATGAACCAAATAAACAGACGTTACAATAACACAAATATAAGATTCAGGGACAATGGCCACCTCAAGTCCTTCTTGCTTGCCTACATGCATGCACAACTTTCAAGATACTCAATAAACACTGTATATGGAGTAACACCGTATAGGAAAGACTAGCTTTTGGAGGATAGACATCAATGCTACTATTGGTATTGATGAACTTATTGAATAGGACAATTTCTGAACAAAAACATCTCTTCATATTGTATGTTGGAATGCTATGCTAACTATGGCATTTAAATATCAATTGGTCTCATCATAATTAAAAAACAGTTTTATGGCCTTGATAATATCATAGAAAAGCATTTATTGCTAGACATGTACATGATATCATTAATTGACAATAGTAGAAAATAGCATGGTATCAGACAAAGCCACAACTTCATACCTCCATTTCATAACGAGGAGAGTTAAGAATATCATCAGTTAGCACATGCCACTTTTAACAATGTTGCTTGCTCACTTTTAACATTTTATTTATTTATGCCAAATTCTTGAGTTTTACATTCAGATTAGCAGGCAATGCAAGTGGAGTAATAATAAGGAAATGAATTTATATAGAGTAAAAACCATGCATGAAAGCAACAGAAACCTCTCTTTACATGTCTAGGTACTAACTCAGTATATCTCGTACTAAGAAAATTACAAAACATTTCAGTGACCCTGATTATGTTACAAGAAAAGTGTATTCCTGATCAAGTGCAACACTATTAAAAATACTGGTGGAAAATTACATTGCATCATGCAAAATGGCAATCAAGTACCTGGATTTCATAGGGAGACTTCAGCATATCATTAGCAGTTCTCGCATGCACCTGCTGTGAGCAATTCCTAGCAAATGGTTGATCTTCATAATAATTTGTTGTAGTGACTGGCAAAGAGTAAACAGTAGTGTTCCTTCCATCCATGTGCCCAGATATTAAATGCAGTGTCCGTAGCTGAACTGCCAGAGGTTTGCTGATGTATCCGCTACTCCATATACATGATTATTGGCAGAGTTACCATCTTTTTAGCAGAAGTCCTTCTGACAGATCAGTCGTTACAAGAATAGCAGACATATTTGATGTACCAACCAACACATGATTACTTCTTTCAGAAACAGAACTAGCCATATCAAAGGCAGAGGTGATATAACTGGTGGCAGCGCTGAAGGGAACATCATTTGCTACATGATCTGCTTTTAAATTGAGGCTTTTGGGGCATTCAACCTTGGGTTCCTTAAACAAAGATATTTCTGGCATGTTACGGGCACGAAGATTTCTAGCTTTGATGTTTAGACACTTAATTTTCTCTAACAATGCCACATTCTTCTTGATGACAAGTTGCTTCTCAAGTGCATCTGAATGGTTACCTTTGACCTTTCCAAGTATGTTATGACGTAGACAACATATTTTCTCTAACAGTGCCCCATCCTTCTTGATGACAAGTTGTTTCTCAAGTACATCTGAATGGTTATCTTTGACCTTTTCAAGTATGAGATGAGGTAAACTTTTGACAAAATTATCAACAGGCACATGGGCATAACAGGAATCATTGTTTTTTGGGTGATAAACCCCATGTGGACCATGCCTTTCTTCTCCCCCTGGTTCAGAACAGATTGACCATCATGAGTAAATGATTCAACAGGGAACCTGACAGTCTTGTCTGTAGGCTTGCACGGACTATATGATACCACTCCTCCAAGGCGAATTCCATTCCTGTCGGGAGGGTGATCAGGAGGAGGATGCCAGTAATCAATACATGGAGGAGGCATACATATATCAGGAGTTTGTGTAGCATGTAGCTGAGCCTGTTCTGGTTCCCAAGAGAAATTTGCAGTAGAAGCAGGATCACCTCCTGACAAAACAAATATATCTCATCATATGGAAAGAAAATTAAAATTGTATGAAAGAAAAATTACATGACAATCTAAGTTATGAAATATAAAATAATGGGCGAGAATCAGTGAACAAGGTGCGTACCAGTTAACGGGATCTTTCTTTGTTCATCATGTGCGGCGATAACAACAGAGCTGAAAGATGGTCGCCCTTTAAAACAATGGCCTGCAAATGAGAAGGCACTAAGTGTAAAGAACATATGTTGTAGGTTTATCAAATAAACTTTATGGAACTGACAAAGCATTTAGCACCACTAACATAAATTTATTTTTTTCTCGAAAATGCTGGAGAACTGTGATTCATTATATTTAGAAGAAAAAAGGGGAAAAGACCCCAGATACAAGACACACCACACCACCTTAAAAAACTAACATAAATTTATCAAGAATACAGTTTATTTGTAGGGCAAAATTATGATGGATATGTAACTGCATAAACAACTATAAGCAG
>CM041636.1:49666092-49761774 GCA_023333625.1 Bothriochloa decipiens
AGTCAGACTAGGAGTACAAGGCCAATGGGCCGTAAGCCCAATATGGGCTATTATAATTATACTCTAACAATGACTTCATATTATCAAGACCGCTTTAATCCTGAATCAATACTATTCATGCATGAAAGATAACATGACTACTGGACACAATTCAGAGTTAAAGGGAAAACTGCTAAACAGCAATAACAGGGAAACAGTCATTTTCTCAGACAATACACACAAGGGATCCCCATGATGGCTTAAAAACTGCCATTTTGACACTGGATCAACACAGTTTATGCATCTAAGACAGCATAGTTACTTGACACAATTGGGACCGTTATTTCAATCAAGGAACAAAAAAAAAATAAAAAAAAATACAAAAGCATACATATGTGTCACCCAACTTCCTTGCTCTATTTACTTAACAGTAGTGCAAAACTATCTGTGGCTCCATCCATCAACGATAAAAATCATTGCCAAGTTATATAAACACATGAACATTGGAAAGGGAACAAGTCTTTCTGGAACAAGTCTTTCTGGAATGAGCAAGTCACTTTCAACAGTTGAGTTGAGCAAGTCACTCTTTGGAACCATCGGAACCGTTGTGTTTTTGATGGCACTACCCCAAGCCTTGGTGCTGCACTCACCCTTGCTGGGGAAGAGCGCCGGTTGTGGAGTCAAGCAGGGGCTAAGGGTCTGTCCTCTTTGACAGCCCCTCTCCTTGGTGTTTAGCTGGTGCTAGTCCTTTTGGTCGCTTCCTGTCTTTTTGCAGGCGCGAATGTAATTCCTAGGTGTGGGGTTTGTGTTTGGTGTGTGTTGTACGGCTCTTGCCCCTTTATTCCTTCTTAATATTACAAAGCGCAGCTCTCCTGCGTTTTCGGGGGAAAAAAAAAAGGTCCCAGTGGGTTTTTTTGATGGAACGAGGTCCCAGTGGGTGATAAGCACAATTTCAAAACCCCCCAATTCAACTAAGAATGGCATCTCCAGATGATGATTTACGCCGAGGTAAAGAAACGTCACCTCTGGGTTGGCAAGATAGTGGGCTTCGGGGCCGCCTCAACAACCCCCCAGGCCGGCGGCCGGCGGACTCCCCGGATCCGCCGCGGCAGCAGCAAACCCCCCACCTGCAGCGATAAACCATAAACCCATATAGTAGTAGATTAGTCGGAAGCACCAACAGAATCCAAGGAAACACAAAGAGATAGAAATGGGACCTCTTGTCGGCGGCGATTGCCCGCGCCGGTGCCGCGGCCATGTCTTCCCGGTCCGCGCTCATGCGGGATCGGAGCCACGGGCGGAGGGGAACCCGGGACGGCGCGGGCGACGATGGCCATGAGTTGCGGGTGTCACGGGATGGGTAGGCGGGTGCTGGAGACGGAGGCGACGGCGGAGGACAAGGAGCGTGGGTGCTGTCGCCGGCGGGCTGGGGAGAGGCGGATACAGCAGGGACGAAGGGAAATGACAAAGTGGGACCCACTGAATGTCGGAGACGAATGGTCAGGGATCGCTTGAGACCGGGACACATTGCCAGCCACAACAAACGGTCTCAATGACAAGTGGGCCCCATATCGTTGTCAGAGAACAATGGTTGACCACTCGAGGCAGGACACATTGTCAATGATCTAGAACGAGCGACACGACCGCTGCAGAAAATACTTTTTGATTTTGTGAAAATTTAATCGTCTGTTGCCCTTGCCCGCAACACGTATACGTATACTTATTCGGTTTCAGGAATAACTAGACCGTCTTCTCGCTTTTTTTTTTTACATTTACATAGAATATGTATCGTTATTTTGTTCCTTATAATATTTTCATTCATCAAATTTGGTATTGGGAAACTAAAATATGACTAATAATTAAAATATTTATCTGCTTCTTAATAAAAGGGACAATTTTAACACAAAAACAACTAGAAAGAAACTACTAATGAAACCATGGATGTTTTTGTGACAATAAGAATTTTATTGCATATGTTCTTTAATGGTCATGTGGTTAGGGTTGTTTGGAGAGTCTGCCAATTGGCTTTTAATCTTGAACTATCAAAAGATATAACTAGCTTTTATTTAGGGTGTCGGTTGTACAAATAGACGAACACCTATACTTTTTAATCTTGAACCACCAAACGAATTTAGTCCTATTCGCATGTTGTTTTTGACGCAACTTATTGGACTTGTTTTTGGGTCGCCCTGCAGAAGAAAAAGAGAAGAGAAGAGCAACATGCCTTGAAAATATTCCCTAAGCATAGGCAGTCGTCGTTTTTCTTTTTTGACAAGGCAGGTTGTCGTCGTTGAAAAGGCTTGCTAGCATTTAGCTAATCATCCCTTTGTTTGTTTTGGCTTTTTCAAGGGCTAAAAAACAACAAGAGGCGGGAATTGTAATCAAAATTCGTTTATGCAAAGCTCTTGTAGAGATCATAGTAAACCTCTCTTTATTTTTCTATATACATTTTTTAAACAACTTTTCTTTATTTTTTAAGTAAAATAGTTTTGATTATTTTGCCCCAAACAAGGGTGTTGGGCTCGCGGGGTCTCTTGGACCTTGGCGGCGGCACCTCTGGAGAGAGCTTGTTATCGGCCCAGCCATAGTTGCTCCGCAGCTACGCTGAAAAAGCCACGCTGATAGCATGTCAGTGACAAAGAGAGCCGCCACGGCCAGATCATGGTCTTGTTTAGTTTCTTTTAATGTTTAAAGTTTTTTCACTCTTTTTTTATCACATTAATCTAGGAACTATAGAATAGTAAATATAGATAAAAAAATAACAAATTATACAGTTTAATTATAAATAAGAAGGCAAATCTGTTAAACCAAGTTAGTTCATGATTGGACAATATTTACCAAATACAGACGAAAATATTATAGTGCCAGATTTTCTAACTTTTTAAATTTTGCCGTCAACTAAACAAACAAGGCGGCCCAGGATTCAAGAGAGCCGGCACAGCCCAGATCAGGATTTGTCATGTTTTGTTTTTTAAAAAAGTTTTTTTTCTTTTTTTGACGCTTCTCATATGGATACAGCTATAGTATCTGTTTATACACACGCACGCCCGTTCAATACACGCATCCTACACACACCACCTGTGTATAAACAAACATATAACTATACTCAGATCCGTAGACGACGGGCACGTCGCTATCCCATTGTAACTTTACGCGAGAGAGTAAGTGGAGACTGAAATTATTATTAGGTGGGTACCGGGAATTCTAGTCCTACCCAGGACTCGAACTCCGTTTTTTTTTCCGTTTTGTGCGCTGTGCAGCAGCTCACGTCGAAGTCGAACATGCCAAGTGATCGGGTCTTGACGCCGGCGGCTGTCAGGCTTAGACGAAACTAGATGCAAGATCTGATGAATGTGAAGTTTCAGACGCAACGACGACCAACCTACTCACGTCCAGATTATTCAACAGCGTAATCATCGTCGTCATTGCAAAGGTTATACAATGAACGCAGCATCCTGTTGGATTGGATAATTGCCATTTAGCTTTTGAGTGACTGGAAATCTCACTCACCTGCTGCGTTCGTCCTGGGCGTTTGTCCGTCAGCGGCAGGTGTGGCACGCGCCGGCTGCGGCTGCGCGCGTGCTCCCCCGCTCCCGGCACACGCTTTCTCATGGGCGGCATGGGTGTTGCTGCTATTGCTGTGTACGGGAGATCGTCAGCGGCCGGATGCTGATTTAGAGCCCCATAGCGGGATCAGAAATAATACTCGTCAGTCCTTTGTCCTATACCTGCCCATATTGTATTTTGTTTGCTTGGGATATATTATTATAGGCTTCTATATAACTCAAAATCCGATCCGGTCATGAACAGGTGATGTTTTATCGTTTTATAATCTTAAAAATTATACAAAACACTTTTTCATGGCCAGATAACCGTTATTGTATCAAAATAATAACGATTTGTATCCCAGAATAAGGGAACATTACTTATGTATGTTTACGAGTAGAGTTTGTATTTGAACATTGGTATATGAAAAATATATATTTAATTTGGTACAATGACAATGAATAGAAGTGGTTAATTTCGAAGCATATGGATACAGGGGCAAATCTAGGAAAAAGAAAACCGTTGATGTCACATAGTACTATTTATTGATTGATGTTTCTAACAAGTCAGTGATGTCATTTGACATCAATACTTGTATATTGGTTCCGCTCCTGTATATAATATAGGTATACCTTTACTGTGACAAGTATAGGTAGTTATAAATCAACATATATATTTTCTTAATTATATATTTTGAAGGACCTTCAGCTTTATGATATCTGGCAAGGTTTTCCGTTACAAATCTACATATTTTCCTTGCACGTCTCCAAACTATTTTTTAAAAAAAATTATGTCTACTAAGGTTTGACCGAAACTTTCCCTGAATAATAAATTTCATGACTACCAAGGAATGTATCCTTAATCCAATATATAGCCCAATTAACAAAACAAAAAGATCATCCACAATGCAGAGTATCCACTAAACGTGACAGCGTGGCATACAAAGTGCCAGCATGGCAGCACCCTTCCTTTTATGCGGCATGCCACTTCTCCTAGAAAGAAGTAGCAATCATTTTAGCTGACCTCGCCTTCTCCTGGTGCTGTTTCCTTTGTCCTTCTCTATCCATGTGAAATGGGGGAAAAAGAAGCGCGCGGCTGCTTCATATAAAGCGCCTGCAATTGGTCCATTGCTAAACGCCCTGTAACTAACCAGCACTCAAGAACTGATCGATCGATCGAGCTTAGCCAATAGGAGTAGAGAAATATAATGGGTGTCTTCCAACAAGGCGATGCGACGATGAGCGTGATGATGAGGCCGGTGCTGCACCTCATGGTCGGGCTGGTGCTCTACGGCGTCGCCGAGGAGATGACCGTGCCGGCGCTCGTCGACAAGGTCACCGCCGCGCTCTGCCCTGCCGACGACCGATCTTGCCCGGAGGCTCTCTACCTCACCGGCCTGCAGTCCTCGGTATGCCTTCCTTACTAGTACTACTCATCTGCAGCTGTGTGTATCCATCATTGTCTCTGCATCATTCAGGTTCTTGTTCATTCAGTGGTTGCATGCTGTCTCGTCAGTTAATCGTCCCTTTCGAATTGCAGGTTGGAGGGATTTTCAGGACAATAGGGTTCACTCTGATGGGCCAGCTGGCCGATGAGTATGGCCGGAAGCCTCTCATCCTTCTCACAGCCTCCACTTCCATCATCCCATTCGGTAATTGAAAAATAGATGTCAATGTTGCCATTTTGGTAGTCCATTTACACTGGATAGTAATTGTTTGCTGTCTTGTTGCTCATGCTGCTTGCAGCTGTGGTTGCATTCAACAATTCGAGGACTGCTGTGTATGTCTACCTTGTTCTGCGTACCCTGTCATTCATGATTGGCCAAGGAACCATTTTCTGCCTTGCTATTGCTTACACGGTGAGAATACTTGATCCTAGTCTCCCCTGTCATGCTCATCCATATGTATCATTGATTGAACCGCTGCTCCTAGTATTATTTGGCATTTTTCTGGATGCTAAATTATGTCCGGAGAAGTATTATGGTTTTATCCATCCGTAACAAAGTATTAGCATTGCATTTTTTTTTTCTTAACAAGGGTGCCAATAACTTTTGGATTTTGGCATTTGTAACGAATCTTACTCTGCCGAGGGGCCAGAGCAGAGGCCTTAGAGGCCTGCTTGACTATATGCCTGCTTAAAATGTGACATTTCTATAAGTAATTTCGAAACATAGATATAAGAATCCACTTTGCTGCTTTGTGAATAACAGATAGTGATTAAGGGTTATAAAAATATTATGCTAAATTAGGCAGATGCAGTTGAACCATCAAGGAGGGCAGCTGCCTTTGGCACAATGACTGGAATTTTCTCGGCCGCGCACACTCTGGGGAGCGTCTTTTCAAGGTTCTTGCCTGAGAGGTGGATTTTTGAGGTATCGGTAGTTAATGCTACTTATAGTTGCATCACAACGTTGATTTCTTTAATTTTTCTTTGCTAACATTAAATCTTATGAGTGCTTCACTTTGGCTTTTTAGGTCTCGATTGTCTTGTTGATCTGTTCTATCCTCTACATGAACACATATTTGGTTGAGACAGTTCAAAGAGCTTCTTCTACATCTTCTCAGCATTTGTCCGTGTCATCTTTGCTTGTCATGTTACCACAAGAACGTTGGGAATCTATCAAGGAGAACATTAACATAGTCAAAAATAGGTAAACCTTGTGCACTGAGCATGAATCATGAAATTTATGTAAAAATACTATTCATAAATGATGAAAGTTAAATGATCAAGGAATTCATGATGAATAATAAAATTCATGTAAAAATCTATTCAGGGTTCCCCCCTCGTTGTTCGTGATGGAAAATGTGAATTATACCTATATGTGTTTCCTTGTATTAATCTAAATAACATTGTGCTTCATGCCTATTTTTCTAGTCTGGGGGGTTTTCAATAATTTAAAAATGTTGTTTTCTTGAAGAAAAGGAGTAATATGGAAAATAAATTTAGAATGTATAAAGTACTATATGAGTTCTTAATTATAAAAATTAACAGTTTTCTATCATAATTTGTTTTTAAAAAAATTATGAAGGGACTAAACAGAACGTGATACAACTGGTAGATTGCATAAGATGGAGTTAAGGAACATTCTTCCGCTTCCACATCTTGATAGTTGTATACAATGAACATTAACTACTTTTGAAATCAGCAAAAGTTTGCAATTTCCTTTTTTTTTTATAAAAGAAGGCCTTTATTTCAACTTCTGCATAATGTCATTCCTTTCAATTTCTTCTTTACCTATGTTGTAGTGAAACACTTAGGAGAATCTCATATGTTGCCTTCTTCTATAAATTGGGCATGATTGGCATTAGCGACGTTTTAATGGTAAATGGTTGTCTAACTTATGTCTTTTATGATATATTGTAAAAACCCTATAGGGAACTTTAATTATCTTTTGTTTTTCAGTATTACCTAAAGTCCGTATTCGGCTTTGATAAGGATAATTTCTCAGAAATTCTAATGGTGGTTGGCGTTGGTTCAATCTTTTCACAGGTGCTCTTTCAAGATTTTATTATATACCAACTAAAGTAACATATATATGTTGCATAGCCTGCTAATTATCAATTTAATTAATTGTGGATTTATGACATGTTTTTCATACTGTAGATTCTGGTCCTCCCCTTTCTTAGCCACGTAATTGGTGAAAAAGGCGTCTTATGCATTTCAATACTCGTATCCATTGTTTATGTAAGTAACAAGTAGATTTTGTACTCTGCTTTTACTAATCTCAGGTACAATATTTTGATATACTGATCTATTGATTTCGGGGAAAACCATTTTCAGGCTTTGCTTTATGGTGTTGCATGGGCTTCGTGGGTATGTGTCTAGTCAAATCTACTGAACTCATAAACTGATTTAAATTTTCATTAATGAACCTCAACTAATTGATGTTCTGAGAAAAAATATTGCATACTGATGGAGGTACCATTTGGTACAGTTGCAAAGCTTTGTCCATTTATCTGCTATCTATCCTGCAGGTTCCGTATTTCAGCTCTTCATTGGGTATCATCTATGTTCTGGCCAAACCAGCAGTAAGTCACAATATTCATATTTTTCTTGTTTGCACTATGACTTCAAGTTTTCACAGTTCAAAATATACTCTAAAGTGCCAGTGTCTGAAATATTTCAGAAACAAATTTTGGTACATTCCAGTTGTTTTCGTAGTTTTGTTTTCATGAAAAACACGCAATTCTGCAGATATATGCGATCATTTCCGGTGAAGTACATTCAACTGACCAGGTACATATACAAACCTGACCTCCCCAGGCTTTATTTTTTATTATTTAGGAATTTCTAAGTTTCTAACTGCAGGCGCCATTGTCTCTTTGTATTATCTTTACAGGGAAAAGCTCAAGGTTTTATTGAAACCGTGCAATCTGTAGCAAATCTGTTGGCACCTCTATTTATGAGTCCACTGACCTGTAAGCAATTGACTTTCTAGTACCAAACTGAAAATTTTCATATATTTGTGCAACATGCACAATGATTTATATATATATTTTCTCTTATCATTTTCTCCTCTGTTTCAGCTTACTTCATTTCAGAGGAAGCACCCTTCGATTGCAAAGGTTTCAGCTTTATTGTGGCTAGTTTCTTCTTGGTCAGTCCTCTTCCTCTCAGGGTTAGGGTGAAAGAAAATGGCAGTATACAGGGTGCTATAATTGTAATTGGAATCAGTACTGATTGTTTTCTCAAATTCTGAATGTTTCTACAGGCAATCTCCTTTTGTCTCGCTTGGATGCTTAACCCAGGAAGCATCGGCAAATGGACAGAAGTTGTTGTTTCAGACAGCACTGATGAGGAAGCAGCTCAAGCACCACTATTGGCAAAGTGGCCTAGACTATGAGTCCCCAAAATTGAGCTATAAAGTTCACTAGAAGGGAACCAAATGTGCATAAACTTGTAGAATATGTGAATTATAGTACTAACAACATAGTACTTGCTTGTATTATAGTTTCTGTACATACATCAGAACGAAAAGGCTGATCACCTGTATCAAAACCAACAATTGTTAAGTGATAAATTTTGGGTTTATCTATGTGCTCACTTGGTGCTAAAACCCAGTGTTTTGTGCAATTCTGTCTTCTCTGGTTTAGGCAAATGAATCTTTATACTGTCTACCTTGTTTGCTGGAAGCTTGGAAGAGCAGGACTAGTAATGAGATTGTCGCATTAGCGTGGTGCTGTCAGAACAGAGACTATTTGTTTCTCATTGTAGGGATAATATCTGAGAGACAGAGTAGGTGAAAGGAAAACGTGTCTTTCACAAATGCAGGAAAAGAGAAGCAACTGATAGTAATGGAGATAGCTCCCTGAGCAGAAAAAAAGAGCACATGCAGTGCTGCCCTGTTCTCATATTCACAACCCACTGGAGTGTTCTCTTCTATAACTGCAATCATGACTATTGGAACAGGAGAACACCCTAGCACAGGAAATAGCTAAACCAAACTCCAGAATCTCTTTAGAGAAACAAAGAAATAACCCGAATTGCACAATTTTAACGCCAGGGGAAAGAACCGACTCATGCTACAGAAACTGCAGAATCTCATTACAGCCAGAGCCAGACACCTCATATAAAAAGATTGATCACAAGCTCCCAACTGGACGAATTAAGTTTTTTAATTCTAGATTATTGCGAGGATATGGATAGATTTGTCAGTAAAAGTTGATCATGGCAGCGATTGTATTTCCTCTTCAATCCCCGCCTCGCTCTGTCCTGATCCGTTGTCCTCCCAATTCTGATTCACAGAATTATAGGTGGACAAAAAGAAAAGATGCTAGAATGACGTGCCTGCTTAGCTTGTTGATCCGATTATCAAATGTAAGACTAAGCGGGAGAGTTACCTGTGCTTGTGCCTGATCACGAGCCAAAGCAATGATGTTCTTCTCAGTTACAAAGCGAGCAATGTCATATGCACGGAACTTCCCATCTACACGATACACATTGCATCGATCGATCACTGATAGCCATCAGTAAATCATGCCAAAGAGTGGAGGAAAATTTTAAAGTCGAGATGACTGATACACATACTGTAGAAGGTGAACTTGTGAACATTGGCCTCTTTTTTCAGGAATACTAGGGTCCCTCGCCGGTCAAGCATAAAAAACTTTAGCAAGACCATAATCTGAAGTATAGTAATATCTGACACCATCCTCCAGGCGTGACGCAGAAGCAACCTCGTCATGGTGAGGATCATGTAGCTTTAACTTTTTAAACTTTCCATCCTGTAGCATTTGGCGCGAAAAAGAAGTCAGTTACAAGAATTCTAAGTAGCCTCCAAGGTTTGCAACAAGTTTATCTTCTACTGCTGCTTCTTCCTCTTCAGGCTTCAGGCCTTGAAGGTTACTAGCTATGAGTAACCTAGTAATAAGAAGAAGAAGAATAATTGCTTACAACCAGCCCAATGGCTGCAGTCTGATAGTGTGAAGGGCTGGTTTGTACAGATGATGAGCAGACTTCCAAGGGCAAACAAGGAAGGCCTCCGTTCGCTGATCATGCTAACTGTTTGGGAGATATGGAGGGAGCGGAACAATAGAGTTTTCCAGAAGAAGTGCAAAGATATGCAGGGAATTATGAATTCAATTTCGGACCAAGCTCGGTCATGGTATTCTGCAGGCTACAAGGCAATGCATTTTGTACTGCCGGCGCTCCATGACGGCCAGCCCCAGGAGCATGCTCATGCTCTGTTGTTCATTCAGTTAATGTAAGTTAGTACTAATATAGTCAGGGGTGGCTTCGAGCTCACTATTGTGGGCTCTAAGCAAAATGGTGTGTGGCGCAACTTGTGCCTGGTTTTGTAATTGTAAGCACTCTCTTCGCTCTTATATATGAAAGCCGATAACGGATCATTCGAAAAAATAATAATAAGAACAATAATACAAAGTTCTGAGCAAGAGAAAGGAATGGCACGTACGTATTGCTTGGATAGATAGGCGACGACGGCCTGATCATCCTCAGCGAGTACCCTCTGAGCGTCCTCCCTGATGGTAATTTCGGCCAGGTTTCCCTGAACTTTCCACTCGCGGATGTCGAGGTGGTAGAGCAAGGCCCAGAGGTGGGTGATGAACTCGCTGCCCTGCGCCAGGCGACGCATGTGCGCCTGGACGTTGCCATACGGCGCCGCGTACACCAGCAGCTGCACCCACACAAGCGCTAGCGTCTTCCAGATTTCATCGGATCGACGACGCATAAGGGACTATTGCGTTGCTCATGAGGCCGTCCATGTCCATGTACTTCCAATATCTGCAATCTATACCGCCTGAGTCTGACATGTTCCCAAGGACTGTGTTTGCGTCCCATTCGTCGACCCCATATTTTCTATATATATTGAAGGACCCAATTTGCTTGCTCTCATCTGCAAAGCAATCGTACACACGCTCCGTCCACGCACCCGGCCCAGGGAGCAACTCTGGAGCGGATTTCACCAAGTAGGTGCAGTACTGTGACAGAGCATTGGCCACGCGCCGGTGATCACCCCGAGTCTTCGTCCCTCCACCTCTACTTTGTTTTTGGAAAAAATTTCCTGGTCGGGGTATTGCCGCAGCTACTTTTCTCAAATAATAACTGCCGCAGCCTATGGGTGCCTCCGCAGCTGTTTCCTCCTGGCTCTTTTTCTGCTCTGCCAGCTCGCAGTACCATGTCACAATGTGCCACGTCAAAACACAGCTCGTATATCTGAAACTGTGCTCTTCCGGGTTAAGTAACCGGGAATCAATCAAGTGGGGAAGGAAATGACGAATCTCTGGTTCATCAGGAAGGGAGGATAACCAGTTGCCGTCTAGCTGGTCGCTCTGGATCTGACCAAGGAACTCAGTAATGGATGCCTTCACATCCTCGTCCAACTTAATGCCTCCTCTTTTGTTGGTGTCGCTGCTCAACAATTCCCAAATCACCTGCCAGATGTAGTGCAATCCAAGCGTATAACGAAGTCCGGCCGTATCCGTCGACTGTAGTAATGCCTCTCCCCAACTTCTATTTTCTTGCCGGTCAGTAATAATCTCGGGTCAGGTAGTATCGAGTATTGGCCGATCTTATCTTGCCAGAGGTACCTGTCACGTCAGTGCCAGTCATTACAGTTAGGACAATGGATTTTTGAGTAGCGGCAAACCCTAGGGGGGCGCCCCTGGCGGCCGCCTCCCGCGCCTCGCCGCCGCTGCCGCCGCCGCCGCCGGCCGCCATCCCGGCGCCGGCGGCCCCCGCCACCACCCCCTGCTCCCCTCCCTGCTCCACTCCCTCCCCTCCCCACTCCCCTCGCCATCCCGTGGCCTCGGGCGGCCCTGTCGAGGCGCCGCCGCCGCTCCCCTCGTCGTGGGGCGGAGCCGCGACCGCCGGCGTTGGGGGGCCGGCTGGCTCGCCCGCGGTTGGATCCGGGGCCGGCGCCGGTGAGGCCACGGCCGCAACGCCTCCTCCGACCGTGACGGAGCCTGCCTCGACCGGCCCTGTGGGGGCGCCGCCGTTCCCCCCCTCGTCGAGATGCGGGGCTACGACCGCCGGTGATGGCGCGCCGGCCAGCTCGCCCGCGGCTGGACCTGGGGACGAGGCCCCTGCTGCAGCTGCACGGCCGCCTCCGCCTCCGTCCACCATGGTGAGCGTGGCCATGGGCGCGGGCGCGGCAATGCCTCCGCCTGTGCCGTCCTCGCAGGCAGGCATGGACACCGACACCAGGGCTTCGATGCAGATGGAGCTGCACAGGGCCAGCTCTGGAGCTGTCGCCTCCGGCCTGGGCTTCCCGGCGTCGCCGTCGGCGCAGGTAGCCCTGCTCCGCCGCCTGCTCGCGGAGGTCGAGTCGCAGATCATCGTCGAGGACGCCTCGGAGGACGAGGACGACGAGGAAGACGAGGTCGCTGCATCCCCCAGGCCGCAGCCGGCTGTGGGCGCCGAGACGCCTTCGCCACCGACCCCAAGATCCTCCCTTTCTCCAGCTGCGGTTCCCTTCGTGCTAGCTTCGCGTGGGTGGCCCAAGCACCGGCGGTGGGCAGACGACTACGGCGCGTCCGGCGACGAGCAGCCCACGTCCTACCTGGCTGCTGTCCGTCGGCCGCCGAAGCCTGCAGCTGTGCCTATGGGACGACCGCAGGCAAGCTCAACTGTGCCGCCGGGTCGTGGTGGTGTGGCCGCCAAGTCAGGTGAGCCTCCAAGAAGGCAGATGAAGGGCCGTTGACCGCATCCCCAGCTGGTGAGCGGCATCCCTACTCGGCCAGTGGAGGGACGTGCCCCTGCCCGGCAGTGCCTCGGCCAACGCGGGCACACCGCGCATTCGGCCACCAACGCCGTGCCGGAGCGAATGCCCGTCCACCAACGTCTAGGGTCGACGTGTCGTGCGACCGCTCCGGACAACGATGGGTGGCAGCGCGTGCTTCCCCAGCATCATCACCAACTAGCGTAGTTGTCGCGTCCGCAGCAGCGCCGCGGGCCGAGCATCAGAGGGCAGTGCTTCGGACCACGGCAGTTTCCGGCATACGCCGATGGTCGCTGCTTCAAGTGCCTCGCGACAGGGCACCGGGTCGCCACCTGCAACCTCCCTTGGCGATGCCTCCGCTGCCGTGGCCTTGGCCACTTTGCGAGGGACTGCAAGAGGCCAAGGCGCATCGGCGACGTAGCCAGGTGCGCCGCTCGGCCAAGGGTTGGCAGCGGCAGCACCATCGACGCTGTGGGCGGCGTACCCGCGGTGGGCGGGGGTGCGGCCCAGCAAGACCACTCTGAGCAGCACGGCCACGCTCGTCGCTCGTGCCATCGCAGGTGTTGCAAGCGGAAGAGGAAGAAGGAAGAGGGCAAAGCCATCCAGCCTCCCAAGGTTTGGCGGCTGCGGCCTGCTTGCCCTGTGGCTGGGGCATCGATTGAGCCTCCAATCGATAGCTTGGACCATGGATCATACTCTGCAGATCCGATGGCCACTTGGAGGGACATTGCCTGGGCTGTCATTCTCGAAGGCCCGTTGTCCGAAAGGCCGGCCCCGGAGCCGGTAGCCGGCACTCCGGCGGCGATCAGCCTTCCGGTGGTGGAGGTTGCTATCCTGGACACGTCGTCAGCTGATACGGATGCCAACCAACCTGCCGGAGAGGGGTATGCAACGAAGCAGGTCTTCATCGTTGCAGAGGCCACGCCAGTCGCCGAGGCCACCGACAACCTCCAAGGCACGTCGGCCACAATAGAGGTAGCCGCAGCGCCACAGAGGGCTACGCCGCTATTCGTCTACACCCATCGCGACAAAGAACACATGGAGCGAATATCCCACGGGGCGTGGCCGAGGTCCCTGTGATGGTCACAGCTGTGGCCAAGGAGCTCCATGCACCGGCGGACGATGCGGTATGCTACACACCGCCGCCTGGCTTTCCTATGCCAGCGCACCTGGACATTGATCGGCCAGTGCTGGAAACCCCGCCGCCGCCGGAGAACACGGCCTCAGCAGAGCGCTGCTTCAAGACCTTCGCCGACAAAGTCATGAAGCCAAGACCTGAAGCCATCCTGCCGTGACCTTCACCAAAGAAGGCCACTACACCGTGGCGCAGGCCGCTACGGAGCGGGCGGATCGCTGCCCAGAGCATGGCGGGGCTACCGGCGTCCAAGCGCTGCGAGTACTTGATTCTGAAGCACCTCGGCCATGCATCGCCGCTGACTGCGTCCACTGTGTCGAACAAATTCAACGCCCTATTCGGTGGCAAGCCGGAGGACGACGAGGCCCTCAGGGAACTCTTCCCTGACGGCTGCGACGTCGGCGAGCGCAGAAGGCGCCGCCGCGTGCTGGCGTGACCGGTCCTGCCGGCACCAAAAACCTTGGTTGTGTAATGCAGCGAGTAGTAGCCTAGCGGAAACCTTCGAAGGGGTGAGCGCTTCATTGTCAAATCTTGTAAAAGCGCCCCAGTTGTACCAAAACACTTTTCTCCTTAATGAAAAAACGCGCAAATCTTTTGCGTGATTGAGAAAAAAAAAAGAGGTACCTGTCAAACAGATTAGTACTGGTAGATACAAACACTTTCAGTCTCATCCACCCAGGTCAATAATAATCTCGGGTCAGGTAGTATCGAGTATTGGCCGATCTTATCTTGCCAGAGGTACCTGTCAAACAGATTAGTACTGGTAGATACAAACACTTTCAGTCTCATCCACCCACTCAGCTTCAGCCGTCCCCTCTCCGATAATCTGATTCTGAGTGCCATCTCTTTCCTGGCGTAAGCACAGGCAACGGCAGCTCTCGCCCAGTTCGATGTCCAGGATCGAACCAACTGCATCAGCTGCAACAGAGCCAGGGACACCAATATGCCAAAAATGATAGCAAGATCTACAGTCGTTGTGTCCAAAACTTCGGTGCAACCACTACTAGAACCAGGGCGTCTGCTACTCATTTTCCCAGGAATGGCAGTTGCTACCAGGACAAAACATATCCCAGTAAATGAAGCCAGTGCCCACAAACTAGCAGTTTTTGCCTGATAGTAATGAAGGAATGCATTACCAGTAAAGAAGGCATCGTACATGAGAGCCAACTCAATTTCAATTACCTTCAAGGCCCACTCATAGTCAATGCCCGTGAGGGTTGTTACTGGCCATGGCATACGATAGTCCAACCCAAGAAAGTAAGCTTGCAACTTATGAGACAGACATAAGGCAACACACATATCATAACAGGAACGTAGCCGCTTATCATTGTTATTCCTTATTGACGATTCTATGTCACCCTGAGAGACATTATGATCGACGATGATAGAATTTCGCATATCATATTTAATCTGGAGCTCATCTTTTCTGATAACACAAGTTTCTCCAAGAGAGTCACCTGAAGTATACACCATGTCCCACGTCTTGTTTTGTTGCACAAGTGCAAATGATCTATGAAAACCCTTGATCAAAGTGATGGCAGACAGTGTGATGATGGCTGTGTTACCAACAATATTAGAGATGGTTGAGATACTCATCAGCAGGACATATCCAAAGTTGAGTCAGATCCCATATACCACCTTTGAGAGTGGACCCTTATAGTCCAGGCCGTGTGGGTGTTGACCGGATCAATGCAGCCAAAGAGGGTGAACAATGACGCTGTCCATACGGGATACATCTGGCTCTTCACAGATGAAGATTGCATTACACCAATGCTGTATGTCCCAAGAGATAAGGATAACACTTGTGCAGCAAAGAAGCCCTTTTGGACTATCCAGCTATTGGACCAACGGCAGCACGACCCAAAGGCAACAAGTAAAAAACTAATGATGATGGCAACCGTTGCCAATGCCTCGATACGGATCACTATCCGGCTTGGGCTCTTCCACCAGTGTGATTAATGCAAGGAGGCTGTGGGTGCTGCATTCCCCAAGGGTCCCTCCATATTTTTTCCCATGCAGTGATAATTCACTTTAGCAAAAGAGAGAGTGTTGTAAGGCCGGGTGCCAACCACAGATACTTGTTTTGTCATGTCACTTTTATATAACCAGTTTATTTCTCCCTTATGGAATTAATTGATGTTTAAGTATGCATGTTGTGCCGGTTCCTCTATGTTTTACGCAGTATATATATATATATCTTATCAACCTGCACTGTTACTTATGAACAAAAAATAACCAATGCCCTGTTTCTATGTGGTTTTAGTGACTGAGTTGACAACTCACTCAATAGTACCGAGTGCTAAAGATGTGATTCATAGTGTTTTTTAGGCTTTACGGATGTGTGGTAATAAGCGGTGTAAAGTTTGAAGAAGAAACAAAGTCAAACTAGCAAATGCCTAAAAAGAGAGTCTCGTACCACTTGCTGGTGTTTCGAAATATGAACACGACAAACTATTGAGTGTCCATCTAGTGATTAACAGAAGGGTGGTCACACACTGGACGACCTGGCAATAAAAAGAGGGAGAACAAAAATCGACAGAAGAATTAAAAAAATACCTAGGACTTTAGGGATACGCTTCATCATTGGACAATTTGTAGTGACAAAAATGGGTACACCAGACTATTTGTGTTGATTCGATGATGACCGGAGACTTGACACTATGAAAATGTATTCACAGGAATGAAGGTCCAGCGATGGCAATGGACATATATAGCCTCGGATGGACAATATTAATATGCAAGGCAACCACTAATACTCACTAGACGAAGAAAAAATCTGAGCCACCGAGAACTGTCAGGTGCATATAGTTTATGTTGGGTTTTGCCATCACCTAGATTTTAGTGGAGAGCCTACTTTACCAGCTTTGATGAGTGTTGGAGTCTATTGAAGCCATGGGAACATAGTGCAAGTGAAGAATACCTTGGACATTATCATATCCATGTTTCGTAATTGTGCTTAGTGCCCGCCTTACTAAGTGACTTGGTCCTAGCTTGTGAGCAATAGAGTTAGGCTAAGAGCCCCTGTTAATCTTGGTGTGTCAAAGCCTTGGAGTTATAGTGGCTTAATAGTAACATCCCATGACACTCTAAGCTTGGTGTAGAGTGACAATAACTTAGTGTTCAAAGGCTGTGGAGAAGCGTAACCATGGTGACTACCAGAGCTGAGTAGCAAGTGGTGATCCTAAGTGGCTTGGAATAGTAATGCTAGTGATTGTTCCATAGTACCCTGCCTCATCAAAAATGAGCAAAGTGCCCCGTGATTGTCTCCCCACGTGGCAACTCGAGGGCGATGCTCGCCGCTGCCAAAAGCTTTCTTGTCTAGGAAACTTTCTGCTAGCCACTTATGCTCACTAGCGTGTGGCAGTGGGGCCCACAGTGGCACTCAACAAGTCAGCCATCTACAATACCCTCCCTCTCCCACCTCCCTCATCCTCTCCGGGTTCTACTTTCCTTATTGGCATCTAGGATGGCTGATGGCTCGCTAGATCTACGACCACCGTAGCTAGATCCATTGCCTTCTACCCTGAATTTGCCATCCTCGATGTCTTCCGGCAGACTTGCACTACTGTATATTGACACTTCACAGACCCACTTTGTAACCCCCCCCCCCCTCCCCCCCCCATAGTTGAATTTTGGAACCCAACTGTAAGCACTCAGTAGTGATAACATTCTCACACAATCAGCTGTGCAATCCTACATTCTCATCAGTCAGCTGTGCAATCTTACAAAAATAGCAAAAAGTTATTTTCCATACCAGAATGCTCCTCCTCCCCCCTCCACGCCGCTCCTAGCTTTCATATGTCATAAGTCATGTGATTTTTCATGTGAAAATTTGAAAATTTCACGAGCTACATGCTACGCACTACACGCTAGCGCTACTTCAACACTGTGGTTGCACCAATTTCCTTGGAGGATGCTTTGCCACCAAGGTTGCTCTAGTAGATGTTGTGCCGCCAATGTGGCTGGAAGCTCGCCTCATCTTCTTTGGGTGGATGTTTCGCCACCGCACTTGCACTACTGCTCTGTCAGTTGATGACTTTTTGTCATAAGTTTCAGTCTGTTGGAGTGTTGAGGCCATGGGTATTTGTATCTTTTATCTTGCTTCTCACTCTTGTTGCTTCGTGTGTCTTTGGGAATGTTGTGGTAATAGGATTACTTGCGAGTCCTTATACCTTCTCGAACGCTATTTACTCTTAATGAAGAATGTGCCTCATAATGTGGCCGCTAAAATAATAAGTGGCTTGAAGGTTGGTGGTTATTGTTGGGCAACCAAGACCACAGGCTACATCACTATGTCAACTCGGGAGTTTGTCCTTCTTGACTTGAGCATTTTACTTACCATATTTATGTATTCATATGTGCATTGACTGTGTGGATTTACCTTTCATAGAAGTAGAAGAGGCTAGTTCATACGGTTGGCTGTATCTAGGTGCGAAAACTCTCTGTGAGTTTAGGTAAGTACAGATTAAAGATAATCTTTGTTTATTTAGTGTAGTTTCAAGTTCGAGGTCTGAAAATTTTAGTGATCCAGTTCACCCCTCTCCTCTTGGATCATATCTTTGGACCTAGAAAGAGGACCTAGAAGGAGGGATTCCCTACAGCAAACTAACAATAGTTTTGGATCTGCTCAATTAAATTGTGATACCAATCAGCCATCATAACCAGAAACCCAGTTATCCAAAATAAGAAGAGGGAAAGAACACCGGTGCAGAGCAAAATGACTCGTTAAAGATAAGAGAACTCCGTCTAGGTGTGTACTGGTCACCTCAGGAAGCGATGCTTTCTAAATAATAAAATGAAAAAAAAGGAAAGCTGAAAACGAAAGTAGCATCATTGAGTCCTACCTCTAAAATCCTCCCAAAAAGAAACACAGACTTCATTTTCACTGCCACAGATAGACTATAGAGGTAGTTTCGAGTCACGTACCACTGCTGTGATTTTGTCTTCAAAAAAAGCAGAGTTGAGTTGCGCTTCCCTGTTGCAGGAGCCTTCGTTCTCCTGCAACAGGGTCTCCGTCTCTTCTGGGTGCTGCAAACGTCAATAGAGCTCTCTCTCTCTCTCTCTCTGTGACTCCTTCAAGATGCCAAGTCACGCATAGCCCAAAGTCAGATCCAGACGATCCTGCCTCGAGCCCTCCACTTATTTATATTCTAGTTATTTGTATTTGTGCATCAAAGAGACTCAATGATCCAGTACTAATATATGTCTGATCCGTATTATATATAATTAAATTGCTTGACTTGCAGCGATCGAGTTTAGTCAAGTTATTAACTGGACAGAGCTACCACGTAACCAGGGGAGCACATGAGTGGCGTGGTCGCCAGTGAAGCAGTAGATGTCGCCTAGCTTCACGCTGCACATTCCTTTTTTTTTTTGGCGGCGCTGCCCTACGTCGTCTGTCGCCCTCGGCCAGCACCGCCGTCGCCCACACAGCACTGCACCGTCTCGGCCACACTACAGTCTACAGCCATGGAGAACGGAACCAGATTTTTTTTAACTGGGGGGAATAATACACACGACAGAAAATTCAATTAAAACTTGTCAAATTGGCATGCTCACCTTTTTACTGAAGGATGAAGAAATCGTTAAATTGACAAATCAAAATGCTCATGAACAATACAATTTGTTTCTGCTGTTCTTCTTGCCGATGCCAGTGTTGGACACATCTCTGCTTCCACTTTGCTCTCGGCCTCGGCCAAATTGCCACCGGTGCTCTGTCGCTAACTTGTCCGTGACGCGGCTGGCCCCAATGTCGGGACAGGACCTCCTCCTCTCCTCCCTCCATCGCAGCAGGCCAGCAGAGTGCACTGCAGAGCAAGAGCAACAGCAGCTCGCCAGCTCCGAGCCGCTCCAGGCCGGAGGCCGCAGCTCGCCTGCTGCCTGCTTGCCGCTCTGGGCCTGGCCCGCGGTGGCCGCTGGCGCGCGCAGCAGTGGGAGCGTGGAAGGCGGGCGGCGACGGCCGACGGGCGATGTCGAGCGGCGGGCGCGTGGCGAGTGTGTGCGAGTGCGACGGTGGGCTTTCAGTGGCCCTCTCACCTCTGCTGGGCTGAACAAGGTGAAGAAAGGCCCATCTGTGGTTTCTTCCTCCATTTCATGTCGCACGCGTCAAGCGGCCAGCTTGATTATTTGCCACAAATCTCACTCAATATATACCCCGTGGCTGAAAAATCGATTTCTAGATCCCAAAAAGTCTCTGAAAATTCATTTCTAGAGTTGGCTCGTGGTCCTGGCCGTCTTTAGAGATCGTTGACAGACAGGTAGCCGCAGGTGGTGATGAAACTCACCACATAGACCATTACTGCTGTCACACCCTAAAATTTCTATTTAAAGATGTGAACTGAAAACACTAAATAAACTAAAGGATTTATAAATTTCTATAAAATTAGCTAAGATTTTATTCTTTTGTTATTATTATAAAATAATAAAAAGTGTGGCTTTATAAAACTTTTATGAAGATAATAAAGACGGGTTTGTGCTTGGTGCCTTGCTTTGTTTTGCTGGTGTTTGAAAACTAATTTCTAAAACCCGAACAAGATACGGCTAGGTTCTTTTCGTGTTTGAAAATAGAGCTTCAAAAACTCAAGTTTGCCTCAAGAAGGTTTTGTAAAACGTTTTAAAAAAACCCTTCCTCTTGCATAGATATAGAGAGAGAGCCTTTCCTTTCCCTCTATAGTGTTGGCCATTGCTCTAGTTAGACACCATCCTCTACCTAGCTCTAGTGGGCATGGTTCAGCCTCTAGACATCCTTGACTTGCCTTAGTCTATCCTGGCCCGACCTAGCTTGCTCTGGCCTTTCCTAGCCTCATCTGGTCAGCTTTGGCCAACCACGGCTAGCCATAGCCACTTGTGGCCACTCACAGTCGGCCATGACCAACTTCGGCCGGCCACAATCCAGCCATAGCCTTCCCCGGCCACTTTGAGCCATTCCTAGCCTCAACTGGCCAACTGTGGCCAGCATTGGCTAGCTCCAGCCGGCCATGGCCAACTCTAGCCGGCCACAGCAAGCACCAGCCGACCACCAGCGGCCATAGGTAGCCGCAGCCGGCCCAACGGGCCAAGCCCATCGGCTTCAGCCCCACCGGTTCCCCGCCGGCTATAAAGAGGACCAGCCCCATGCACCGCAGCCCCTCGGCAACACTATAAGGAGCCACGCCGCCACCCGCAAACCCTAGTCGCGCGCAGCCGGCCAGAGCCAGCCGCAGCCGGCCAGAGCCAGCCGCAGCCGGCCACAGCTAGCCGCCGCCGGCCACAACTAGCCGTCGCCAGCCATAGCCAGCCGCTGCCGGCCGGCCAAGTCCCGGCAGAGGGCCGTGGTCCTCCCTTCCCCGTGCGCGGTAGCTGGCCGCCGCCGGCCGTAACAGGCCGCAGCTGGCCGTCGCCGCCGGCCGTAGCAGGCCGCAGCCAGCCGCCACTGGCCGTCCAGTAGGCCAGGGCTGAGGCCCCTTGCCTCCGGCGCTGGTGCAGCGGCACCATGGCTGCCATGGCCACGATCTCCAATAGCCAGAGATGGAAGATGATGGTAATTACGAGTCTTCCACCCAGCCGTTATTTACAGATTTGCCATCGATCGTATTATCTCCGCCGTTTCATCGTTTTAACTCCGATTCGGGCGATTCAAGTTGCGTTAGTTTTGTATCGTCTCTTTCTACGCAGTAGAGTTAATTTTTATCATGTCTCATGCTTTTCTATATTTAGCTAAATATTAAATTGTTTAATATGCTTGTAATTAGTTAGTTTTATAGTTAAAAACAATATCCGTTTCATATCTTCATATTTATACATGACATGTTAATTTGATTAATCTTAACCTATGTGTTTCTAATTATGATTTGGTTAGATTAAACATGCTACATGTAATAGACCATAGATGCTCTCGTATGTTTATGTCGTTTGCAAAGCAAAGTTTAAATGTCTTAATAATGTGAGATATATTTATAAATAAAACATAGTTAGTTTAACTTGGTTTTTAAAATAAATTATGGTTTTATATTCTATGAGTTAATAACTTATTCAAGTTTTTCTTTAAATAAAGTAAATAAAGCTTAAAGTTATTTCTTTTATAATGTAAAGTCTTTCGGTAGGCGTTTCTTGTGATCGTAGCTATAGCTCTCTTTTAGTACGTTGTTTACCTTGTGTGGTGTACTGTTCTTAGTTGCTTTTTCTTGTTGCTTGTATGTTCTCTGTGTATGGTGCTTGCTAAGAGTAGAACAAGAACCATTATGAGCGTTCGAGATCACAAGCAGCCGAATGGAAGATAAAGATGATGTTTCTCTAAGCATATTGCTTTGGGTATAAAGCAAGTCTTAAGTATAGTGTGGGTTTTATTTATGTGGCCATGATCTTATGACTTAATTAATGTTTAAGTAATGAAACGATAAAAATGACTTTTTAGCAACTTGAGGATTTATCTGTAATAGAACCTCCGGGATTTACAGTATAGCTGTGAGGGCTATATGGCTCTGGTTTTAGCTCAGTATGAGGACCTTTTCTAGCTTGTTAGAGGTTCCCTTAATGGCGCAAGAGGGGTGTGTTCCGGGTTGGGTGTAGTTGGACCCCTGTCTGCATGTGTATAGACTGCGGTTGTGTGCCATCAGAAGGGGGGATACTATATTCGTACGGCGCAGAAACCTTAGCGGCCCTAACATGTTAGACGAACCTTTAAAAGGTTTCATAGTGAACCCTGCCGGCCTTCCTTGGTAGTGGGCTAAGCGGTCGACGGGCCTCGGGCGAAAGGGCAATTCACGGCTCACAGTGAAAGTGTACAGCTCTGCTCAGAGTTTAATAAACTGGTATACTAGCCTTGCTCAAGGACACAAGCAGCCTTGGAATCGTTACATTAAGATGATGACTTTTGTTTGCTAACATGTTCGTGGTTTACCGTTTTATGCTTCATATATTATTTATGTTACATTGATCATGAGTTGATGGGTACTGCCCTATTGCTATATTTGTTGAGATCGACATGGACTCACTCTTGCTATTCCCCCCACACCTCAGGAGAAGTTTTAGGCTTGTGATCAACCAATCAGTTGGATCCAGTGGAGTAAAGTCTACACCCGGAGTTTGAAGTCATTTTTCCGCTGTTTCTTCATAGGTGATCATTTATATACTGTGTATGTTATACTTAAAGCATTGTACTTGATACTATTTGTAGCTATATGTAGAATTTATTCTTGAAGACTTATATATAGTGTATATCTGGTTTTGTCCTTAGAACCGGGTGTGACAACTGCTCCAGAAAAAAATCCATCATTAATCCTCTATTACGACGACGAGAAAATATTTCAAGTTTTCAACAATGTGCGTATTGCACGCGCATATCTACTATACTAGTTTATTTATTTGAAACCATAATCAATGGATTGTCAGTGCCAATATCAATGGTTATATGCCTATTCAAAATAATATCCATGCCCATTACAAATCCAAGAGCCGTGTCGTTTACAAATTGGTTGATTATATTTATAAAAAGTTTGTTTGGATTTACGAAAGGTTGCTTAGATATACGAAAAGGTTGTTTAGATATATACATGATTTATTATTTAAAATTTAGGAAAAAATCTTCATTTTATTTATTTTTATCCAGAACTAGAAGAAGTCTTTATTCAGTCCATATATTATTTGATTAATAGTATGAAATAATATCTACTAAATTCGGATTAGTTGATTTGTATTTTGCATTCTAATTTTGGCCATGCCTCTCCTTCTTCTTTGTTTGCCCAAGCACCAATTATTCATGAATTATTATCCTGCCTAAAGTGATGGCCCATAAATATTTACTATTTCAGACATTTTCTGCGTTCCATATTTTAGTTCCTTCAAATTCCAACTTCGATGCTCAAAGTCTCGACATATTACTGCAGCAAGCGTAATATCCGCCGCAGCTGCGATGTTCTGTGGAATGTAGGCATCTTCCCCGCCGCAACGGCCACGGACGCCTGCACCGAGCCAGCCTCCCTCCCAGGAAAGATAGCCATGTCGCTGTCGTGAATTGTCCATCTCTTCCCATCAGCTTAAGCTTTTGGGTTGAACTGGTTGGTACATGCAACTCAATATGATATCGGAGCCACAGGTCTCGAGTTCGAATCCTGGTTAGCGCAATTAAAATAAAATACTTGTTGCTCGCTCCTATTCCACGTCTGAGGCTCGTCCGTCGCTGATATTTCGCCAGAGCCTCGATGTGAGGGAGGAGTGTTGGAATATAAATGAATTATCCACCTCTTTTCATCAGCTTAAACTTTTGAGTTGAACTGGTTGGTGCATGCAACTTAATAGTCCGTCCTGGCCCAGTGATGCCCTCTCCACCCTGGCTGGCCGGCCTCCGGAACCCAAAATGCATAGCGTACGCCGTGAACCACGGTGACCCGACCAGGACGACCGCGTCTGGGTGGCGCGCGGCTCTGAACCTGGCAATCCAGCTGCCACAGCCGACAAGTGGGTCCCGCTTCACCTCCGCCGCAGCGTCTCTGATGGCCAGGAACACAAGCGCCGGCCCGTCCACACCGTGAGCTCCGCGCCGCTCAGCGCCACCACGCACGAGACGACGCAGTTTCCCGCGTAGGCGTCCGGCACCCCGGCAGTCGGCGAGGAACGCGGCGAACACGGGAGAGGCGTATGTGGAACTGCTGGCGACCGTGAAGCTGACCCCGCCGTGCGTGCAGTACTAGGTCCTCTGTTTTACTCTGTTTCTCCTCTGTTTTTGCTCTGTTTTGCTGACGACGCGGCACACATCTGCATGAACCGAAAGAAGCTGATCCCGTCTGTGGCAACGTAGTTCAAGGCCGCCCCTAGCGCTATTCCTCCGATAAACTCCGTCACCAGGCACAAGCTGCCCAAGCGCGTCCACATCCATATCCGCCGCGCTATCGTCGTCCTTGACGCCGGCAAGGCGGGCAAAACCGAGATCTGTCTCTGCCTCGACGAACACGATGCCGGCGTCCTCGCCGCAGACGATGGTGACCGTGCCCTGCTCCGGCGAGTAGGCAGCTCGTCGGCCAGCGTGTGGAACGCTGGGAGGACCGCTGCGACTGCGACGGTCCGCTCCAGCGTGTGTAAATCGCGTTGAATTTTAAATCTTTAATATAAAAAGAATAGGCCTAGACCAGCACCCGTTTTGGGCCAAGGCCCATACGGCCTGCAACCCTGCTTGTACTCCCTCGACTCCCCTCCTTTCGCACAGGCCGCCGCCGCCGCCGCAACCGGGCGCTTCGGCCACCGCTTGCCCTCGCCCACCCACACGCAGCGCTTGCCCTCTTCCACGCCGCCGCGCTTGCCCACGGCACCGTCGCCCGCGGCCCGCACAGCGCAGGTAGCCCGCGCCGCCGCTCGCACTCTTCGCTCTAATGGTGGAGGCGTGGAGCGTCACGCCGGCGTTGCCTCGTACCCGAGCAAGGAGAATGCAGAGGAAGGCAGCAGCGTTTTTGCTTCCGCAACCGTCGGGCGGCGCCGTGTCCTCTCTCTAAGTGGAGAAGGGCTCCCACACCCCAACTGCTCCACCGGTGAAGCTGCTTTTGATAGTATGGTATTTGGTATGGCCCCTCCAGGAGCCAGAACCCGTCGGACGCCATACCAAACAGCCACTCTGTCTTCCAAAGAGCTCGTCATTATCCTCTCCAGTTCGAACAAATGCAGCGTCCAACCTTGATTACAACAATGGTGAAACCGCTGTTCTCTTCGCAAAGCATGAAAAATATTGCATCAAGCTCAACTGTTAGTATCGGTTTGTGCGAGAGAACAGGTTCTGCGGCATCCAAATATAACTGGATCTTAATTTCCTCAGATGCTGCACTGCAATCAAAATGGGCAACCGAAGCAATGACAAACGGTAATTTTGTCACCTACTCCCTGTTGTGACTCAGATGGTACAAAGGAGGAAGTTGATCCTGCCGCATCTGTATTAACTGATGCAAATTTTGGGACAAAAATGCAGTCAGTTATGGCCTCCAGGCTCACGGCTACTTCCAGCACCTTGCCTACTGTTGACATCAAGGGCCTTCTGCTGCTAACAACCTGCAAGCACCACACTGCAAGCTTCATCGTTCCCATGATCTCCTCGACATTGGATTTCATGTCATCACTGCTACTGTCCACCAAATCAATTAGCTGGCCAGACTTTGCCTTTTCCTCAAGCAGACTTATCAAGTGGATGCTCTGCTCTGGCTGGGATTCATCCAGGTTTTGCCGACCACACATTATTTCGATCATCACGATCCCAAAGCTGTAGACGTCTGCTTTTTCAGTGATTATTGATCCCTGCCACTCAGGTGCTACATATCCACGTGTTGCACACATTCGAGTCACAACTTTGCTCTGGTCCCTGTTGGTCATTTCTGACAGTCCGAAATCTAAGAGCTTTGTATTAAATTCGTTATCCTGGAGAATATTCTCTGGCTTGGTATCTAAATGTGTAATCTTTTCTTTACATTCTTCATGAGACAGACACGTAGCAATGACCAACATTATATTATGACTGTGTTGATACCGTTTTTCGGCACGTGTCAATAAGGATCGGGAGACTAAACTAAATCGGCAAGAGGTTGGTTTTTCTTCAGCATTACTTTCAGGTTGCCGATGGGTGGTTGCCGATGAAGGGCATGTTGATCTCGTACATTGCCAATGAAGCCGAAGAACTGTTTCCGATAAGGTTAGCAGAGGACGAGAGGATTGTTACCGATGAGGCGGAAAGAACTGTTGCCGATAAGAATGGCAAGAAGACTGGGAGGTTGTTGCCGATGCTAGGAATATACCGATGAGGAGATAACTTCATCACGACGGAAGCGGACAGAGGATCGGCATCATAGAGCTTATGATTTTCGTAGTATAGTTTGAGTCCAACTCCTATACGAGTTTTATTTCTTTCCTTAGGAGGTAGAGTTCGTATAAGGAATTAGTTTATTTCTTCTATATTTGAGCTTTGCATGTTAAATTAGGACTCTTCGATTAGCGGAGTATAAATATATGCCGGGGGGCATTGTAATAGGGATCCAAGCATCAATAAACAAATCTATTTTTTATCGCAATTTACTTCTACCAGTACTTTACTTTTCGACGACTTCGTCAAGCATTTTCTTTTTTCAATGAGTTCTTTCAAGAATCGACGGGCTGCATCAACTTGATCTCCGGCGACCTTGTAGGTTCCGCGTCTACCGAGCACGATTCAGGCTTTGACTTCTGGACGTATCGCTGTCGTCTCGTCTGATCTGTTCAACAGTTATCGAATACATTCTGAACTTTGATGTCCGGGCGTATCGCTGTCGTCTCGTTCAGATTTTATTCAAGTTATCATTCTTGTCGATTAACAGGTCAAATCGACTGGCACGCTTTGGATATCGAGTTTGGGTATTAGCCCGGTGTGTTTGCAGATAGAATTTTTGCATCAACAGACTGGTTTTCTAAGACAGAGTGAAAACCAAACTTGTCTGAAAGATCCATTTATCCAATGAGCCATTGGAGAAGTACTCATAGACAAGGAGCCTATGTGATTTCTCTGCACAAGGTCTGTTCTTATTTTTTCACTCTGCCTTCAAGGTTCGTAAAATTACTAATCTGCACTTGAGTTGCACCACACATAGTAAACGTTTGTTTGGCTGCACTCATATTTATCATAATTGAGGTATGTTAGGTGGATTGGGATGGAAATTAATTTATTTTCCACTCAAATTCAGCCTAAACAAGTCCTAATGTGGACGCCTCAAAAGTAATGTCCAAGCTATACTCTTTAATTTACTTTGATTAGGTGCAGCTAGTATAATATGCACCTAGAGGTATCTAGCAAAAAGCCAGGCGGTCATTATATTATTAACATTTCATAATCAAAGCTAGGTCCATCTTCCATGGGAAGCTTGTGCTTGCTTGCCTGGTCCATCAATTAGTGGTAATGACGTCTGCTGAATTTTTTTTGTTTATGACCACCTGCTTCATCTGCAGACAAAGTATACTAACCCATCCAGCTGCAGGACCACTAGCTGCTTGTCCGCTAGAGCACTAGCGGCTTTCAAAGAAACTACTATATTATTATTTTAAAAAAGTCCCACTAGAGCACATTGTTCTTAATTAATGGAATTAAAATTTGAGACCAAAGGTGCAAGTTAAGCAATTCATATGACATCTTAGCCTCATAAGTGGGTCACAAGAGCTCTGCCTCTGCTAGGTTTTGCAGCACCAGAAGGAGGACACCATTAGCCTTTCTGACGGAAGGAGAAGACACCTGCAGCACAGGAAGCTAAGGCTCAACACTTATTCGAGTAGAAAAGCCCAGCCATGGTATGTGACTTGAAGTTACCTTACTTACATGTCGAAGTGAAAACATATTATTCTGTATTTTGTCTGAGGTGATCTTACATAATGGATTTTAATAAAAGTACACTACGTTGTTTGCAATGGCGTAAATCAATGGTTTTCAATTTTTTTTTATACAAGCAGTAAGTGCCGCAGCATCCCTACTGCAGTTTTATGGAGCCTTCTATCTTTAGCGAGTCATTCAGTTAGAGCATCTCTAGGGGACAATTCAAATTTCAGGCAAATATGTATGTTTGTCCATCCACTCCAAAAGATCCTCTGTCCATATGATTCAGCACTCCAGCAGAGTTGCTAAATCTCATCATCTATATCTTATTGATTTATATTCTATTAGCATTCAAATTATGAGGAAAGATAGAACATGAACGGTTCCATCAGAATATATGGTCCGAGATGGTTTTCTTCAACGCCACTAACTACACACTTAATATCATCTCAACTAACTTGGCTTCTCGCTTGATTGGTCATTTCTTGCTAGCTTTATTTCCTGACTGTTATAAATCTAATCTGGCATCACGGTTTGAATGGGTATTTTATCAAACACATAAGCTATGAAGTTATGAAGCTCATCTCCATCTAACATCATATGACAAAGTTATGACGTTTTTCAAACATCCTATCACTGCCAGTTCCAGCCAAAAACTGGCAGTGACGACCCCAATATCATTATCAGTTCAAGCTATGAACCGGTAGTGATATAATATCATTGTCGGTTCAAGCCATTTACCGACAGTAATGGGTCAGTAGCAAATGTCAGTTCTATAATAGTGATTGGTGCCCCCCAATTAGCTCTTGTGCATGCATACAACAATAATGATAAATGTTCTTATAGTTTCTTATTCTTATATTAAGCATGGGAAAAATCTAGTTATAACTTAACTGGAGTACACTACTATCTCTTTACACATATACCTTTTCTCTAAGGATTAAATTATTTACTATATCCTTTGATAGATATAGACCATTATAAAATATATGTAGGATCAATGTGGTCATTTTTTCTATCAAGACTTAAATAGATTATTTTAAATAAAAAATAAGTATTTACCAAAACACTAACCTTTAAGGTGTTTTTTACAACGCACATGGAAATAAGATAACTGTTTTTCCAACTTTTAGTTTAAACTTAGGTGTTCCCCAATTAATATGGATATTTATTTAAATATTACTATTCACAGATTTTTTATAAATATTTTTATGCATAATTTATTCGTAGACCAAACTGTTTGCATATATTTTATTGAAAATTTTCCTTTGCTAAACATGTTCTATATTTACTCGTTATGTAGGTATTTTTCTTTCCAAGTCTCGCAGAATTCAACTTGCTAGTTCTACTTAATTTTATTTATTAATAATTGTCGTTGGCTTGAATTTTTTTGTTTAATATAAGTCATTAGATTTTATATTTTGGATCCTAATTTTTGTTTTCAGATATGTTTACGTGTTTTTTAAAATTCATATATACATGCTTCGTTAGATTGAATCCAGCAGCATGGTGGACTTTCACCAATGCATAGGTATACTTTTTTTTTTCAAAAACGTGCATTTCATATACTTCATTAAGGGAGTTAGAATAAAGATACACTACCTGGTGGACTTGGCAAGAGTTGCCATAAGTCCAGTGGGTAGAACACTAACAACAATCACCGGCTTGAGCAGTGAAGCTTAGAGAGTTGTGTTAAGGATGAAAACTATTGTGCGACGAAGAGCAATGCGGCAACGCTAGGCCAGCAGCGGCGAAGAGCAGTGCCAATGCATAGGTATACTAGGTAGGTTTATTTTAAAGGCCCCGCTTTCTTTACTTTTGATTAACATGGTGACTTTTATTTATATATATGTTATATAATTATGTTAGGTATGGGTTCCTTTCTTTCCATTTTTTTGCAAGAAAAGATATGTATCATGTGTTTAATATAGAATATTAGATCACCATAAAATCAAAAAATGTATGTTCTTTTCTCTTTTATGGATTTTTGGTCTCATAATTTTGGGATCTTCTTAGTGAGCATGGTGACCTTTTTTTACACTGTTGTACATATATACAATAGATAATTAAATTCAGAACTCTGCTCCTGTTAGATGGACTATCGCCCCATGGGAAATATTTTGGAGCTGAACGTGGCAAATACAATGTCAGCCACCTCAGATCAGTGGCGACATCTAGGGAAAAGCCCGAGGTGGATAGTGCTCCGTATCGAAGCACTGGTATTAGTGGCTATTATCATCAGTTTTTTTCTTGCTGCCTTTGGTTCATGCCGTCGCTGATCCAACCGCTGGATAGTCCAAAAGGGTTTCTTTCTTGCACAGCCATTGTCTCTATCTCTTGGGACCTACAGCATTGGTCTAATACAATCTTCATCAGTGAAGAGTGAGGTTTACCCTATATGGACAGTGTCTTTATTCACCTTATTTGTCGGCATTGACCCAGTTGTTACTAGCTACGACGGTCTTGACTATAAGGGACCGCTCATAAAGATGGTTTATGGGGTTTTCCTCTACTGTGGTTATGTCTTGTTAATTAGTATCTCAACTATGTCCAGCGATGTCCGTAAGACTGCCATCATGATGATGCTATCTGTCATCACTTTCATAAAGGGAGTGCACAGGTCATTAGCACTCGTGCAACAAAGCAGAATGCGAAGCATGATACAAGAAATTTATACTTTCTATCCCCACAAAAGAACTCTTGAATGGGATTATAGTGGGCAAACTGCTTTGAGAAGGGAAAAATCTGGTATGATCGTTGCTATTGACCCCGGCGCATTGATCACTCTAAACAGGATAGTAGGTAAATTGAAAGGACTGAAGGATGAGCGGCTATCCTGCTGTTATGATGTGTGCGTTGCCTTCAGCCTGTCTCATGAGTTACAACGGCATTTACTTCGGTTGGTCGATTGGAAGGAAGAACCATCTGATCTGAAAGACATTGACTACAAGTGGGCCATGAGGGTGATTGAGATTGAGTTGGCTTTTCTGTACGAATCCTTTTTCACTGGTAGCCCATTTTTTTTTACTCCTACCAAGCAAAATCTACAAGTTTTTGGGCACTGGCTTCATTCATTGGGATATGTTTTATGGGTACAGCAGTAGCAGTTGCCACTCCTCGTGCAATGACGACTAGCCATCATGCTGGTTCCACTTGCACCAAGGTTGTCGAGACCACGACTACTGATCTTGTGATCACTTTTCTGGTATTGGTGTCCCTGGCTCTGTTACAATTGATGAACTTGATTCAGTGCTGGACATCCAACTGGGCGAGAGTCGCCGTTGCCTGCGCATGCGCCAGGAACGAACTCAAGCTAACACGGCTTTATGATAATGATCGTATAATGGTATCCTTGCAGCGGCGGGCTCGGTGGCTAAGGTCGGTTCGGTGGCTGAGGTTGAAAATGTCTGTAGCTACAAGCACAAACTGGTTTGACAAGTACCTCTGGCAAGGTAAGATCGGCCAGTGTTCGGTGGTACCTAAACTATTGTTAACTACTACTGGTATTAACCAAAAGGAAGAAGATCCTTTAAGAGGTTATTACAGCATTGAGGAAGAAAAAGCTGAGACCAACTTGGTGGCCAAGATGCTTGGATTGGACTACATCTGGGCAGCGACACCAAAAGAGCTGGGGTTAGGTTGGATGACGATATAAAGGCATCTGTTGTTGAATTTCTTGCTACCGTCGAGAGCAACAGATTAGATGAGAGGTGGTTCAGCTTTCCTCGTAAAGGATTACGCATGTTAAACTGGGTATGTGCTAATGTGCTATGGCGTGGCAAGCTGCGACATGGTTATGCCAAATAGCAGAGGCGGAGGTGGAGAACCTGCAGGATGATGCCGTTAACAAGACGGAGCAGCGTGAAGGCAGGCAAGCTGTGGTCTACTATTTCAAAAGAGCATCTTCAGCTCTAGCAGGTTGTTTCAGAAAAGAAGAAGCAGTAGCAGGAGTAGGAGGAGGAGAAAGAGATGAGAGTAGTCGGGATCGGCGCGTGGCCATTGCTCTGTCAAATTATTGCTGCTACTTGGCGGTGTCGGCACCAGAGTTACTCACTGGGTCGGTCTGCCCTGATCTAGCGAACCACAAGTATCTTGACTTTGTGAAGTGGGTTAGGGAGCTTGAGGCAATTCGATGTATACGTGCTGATAAAACTGAATCCGTATATAAGAGAGTTTTCTCATGTAAAGAAGACGACGGTAGTCATAAATATTGGGGTTACGCGTTTCTAGCACTAACAGTGGAGTTGTTCGGCCTTGACGTTACGCTTCGCTGGAAGGTACTGTCGACTGTGTGGGTGCAGTTGTTGTTGTTAGCGGCGCCGCATGGCAAGCTGGAGGGGCACATGCGGCACCTGGCGCAGGGTGGCGAGTTCATCACCCACCTCTGGGCCTTGCTCTACCACCTTGGAATCATCAGCTGGAAACAGAGGGTGGGCAACCTGCACAACATCACCACCGTCGAGAGCGCGACAAGGATACTAGAAGGTCATGATGAGTATGCTGTCGTCGCCTACGTCGAGAACTTATCTGTATGAACTCTTTTGCTCTCTTCTTTGCATCAGTACTACTTAGTTTTCAGTACTAGTACTAGTAATATTGCTGTGCAAAATTCCTATGTCACGCCTCCCTCCTCTTTCAAACCCACTTGTTATTCAGTCTCAACAATAATGATGACAGTGTCCTAAGCACATTCCAAAAAAAAGTTGCAAAATTTTTGGAGTATGCTAGCAAACTTCGATGGTTTTAAAATATATTTGAAGAGCAAGAAACTGAAATACATGATCAATTCATATTGTTTAATTACTCCGGAGTAATTAAACAATATGGTTTTACTGCTCGGAGAATTTTAATTCTTGAACTGTTTTTTTTTCCCCTCAAATGGTACAGGGTTATGACGGCGATGAGCTTGCTAAGGCGTCAACAATGGAATCTAATACCACATTCTACCAGACCACAAATTCTGATGTTGCTGAGCTTTTCAAAATTGCCACATTCCGTGGCCCGTCTCTAGGATTCCTTAATAAAGCCGATAAAGACAATTTCACCTTATCGTTATACGGTACATATCAATCTATGTGTCCTCATCTCAATAATTGCAGAATTTTCCTCCACTTTTCTTGCATAGTATATATGGTTTTACTGCTGGGTACTATATAATGCAATGTGCATCGTCATGTAGCACATCCAGATGTGTGAGGGATGCAGCATGCGGCCATGGTGACTCCATGGTTCCTGTACGTGCTCAAAAGCACATAGAGTTAAGAAGCAGAACGTTGCAAAGAAGATGAGATTCCTTCTCTAGAGTCCTATGTGAGTCAGGAATTTAATTTGCACTGCATCCGCGATCTATGCATATTTGTTTTGTGGTATTACCTATTATATATGTGTTCTAATATTTGCTTACATTTTGCTACTGGTGATATTCTAGATTTTAAAATCACATTGACATGTCCAAATTTACTTCTCCAATTTCTCACACTCCAGCTTATGTGAGATGTACTAATTTATCTGTAGCTCATGTTCTGATTTCAATTGTTTACCAAGCAAATTAACGTGTAACATGATCGATACCTTGCCAATCGTTCATAACTTTCATCGTGTCACTTCACTGGGACGGAGGTAAAAGTAAATGATTTAGAGCATCTAAGACAAATGAATGCCCCATCATCATATATGGAACCACCAACGCCATGCCACTTGGTTATATTAAAAAACTCAACAATGGTGGTTAATACTGCTGCCGTAGTTTTTAAATTAAGAAGAATGTTACTTCTCATCCCGAACCCCAGCTCATATCCACACACGGTGGCCTCTGTCGTCAGGGTGAGAATTAGGCCAGACTCCCCCAATATTTTGGTATGAGGACAGGCGATGGGATTACGAAATTCTTTCCCACTGTTAGTTAGATACATAAAAGGTGGAGATAAACATGATCCAGATCGCAAATTAGACCACAAAATGCTTCATAAATTAATTAATTAATTAACCATCCACCCTGTGCATTAAGAGAGAGAACTCCAAGATACCTTGAAGTCATCACAAGAATAATACTTGTGCTCCCATCACATGGGGCGTCACTTGGTAAGTATGTTGGTTACGGTGTCACATGTTGACAGTGTGAACAACCTTTGCAAATAATTAAGGCTGATTCCTGACCCAGTAATAACAATCTAATTCTGATCACGGCATTAAGTCATTGGGAGCTGACACATACTGCCAATACTTAATAACCATGCCAATCACAATTCCTTAAACAACAAGATCTCAGCTGCAAGACTAAGATGTTTTCTCTCTCTCTCTCTATATCTATCTATCTATCTATCTCTCTCTCTCTGCGAGAAGACTAGATGATTTTGATATTTAGTGTACCTCACAATTCTCTGGCAAACTTCAAATAGTACGTTATATCTCTTTTCAAAAGCTTATGACTATCACTACAAAAGTTAGCCCGTGCTAAATGATGGTGGTTAAACAAGCTAGTTTTAACTAATATCATATCATCAATTAATTAAGATCCGAGGCTGAACTCATCATCACTGCAAGTCAAGCAAGCTATAGTAGGAATACGGGTCTCAGATGAGTTATTATAAAACAAGATACGGATAAGATACGTATTGTCGATTGATTCTTTGCAATATGACGACACAATGACTAGAAAAACAACACGAGAGAAGTGCGTTTAATTTTGAATCTGACTCGCGGCTATATGTGTCTTGGTCTTCACAGAGAGCTCCGGCCGCTGGCTTGTGCAGCTGCCAAAGATCGAGGAGGATGGCTTTGGAGCCTTTGTGAAGGAAGGAGAAGCCTCGTGCAAAAAGGAAGCTCTACTCAACTGTGCTTCGTAGAGAAACGCGCGTGCAAACATGGTACGTGACTCCAAACTAGTATGATCATCTTTTCTCTCTCATGGTGAAAACGTATTCTCTGGACTTTTATAATGCACTACTTTGTTTGCAACGGCATAAATCAACCAAGTGGCTCTGGTTTTCAGTTTGTCCTTTAAACTTTTTATTTACAAAAGCAACCCACCGCTTGCTGAGTTATTACCGCTTACCAGCATACTATGGGATGCAGACCTCTTTTCGTTAGTGAGTCATTAATTAGTATTTGGTTCATAGAGCAACTCTAGCAGAGTCTCCCAAATCAGAGCCTTTAAATTTGATTTGGGTGCTTCATCCTCGCATGCATTTTCGTTGGCTCAGATTTCTTTAACTGCAACAACAACAAAACCAGGTTTTGGGTCTCCAAATATATTCTGCTAGACAATGGAAAATGGGTGCCACTCGTCAATCTCTATCTCTTCTTCCTATTTCTTCTTTTCAGGTCGTGTTGCCTTGACCGGAGATGCTAGTGGCCCTAGAGCGCAGCAGACGACGCCACCACCCTTGCTGTCGCCGCCCACAAGCCCGCCCAACCACATCCACGGTGCTCCTTGTCTGTGGTGCCACTGCCGCCCACCACAGGGCGTAATGCCCTGCTGCTTGACCCATCCACACTGCCCTACTGCCCACAGGAAGGGCCGCCAGGGAGAGGGGAAAGCCCGCTGGAGGGCGCGACATACGGAGGGGATGGAGCGAGTAGGTTGCCATAGTGGAGGTGGTTGTCGGAGCGGAGGGAGTTACCTCAAAGGCATGCTCAAGCCGTGGTATGCGAGCCAAGGTGTAGGGCAAACATGATCAGGGTCTAGAGAGAGAATTTGGATGCCCAACTAAATTTAGGGTCTATAGTAAGGACCTTGGAGTGATGTTTTTAGCCTAGGTACTTATATTTAGCTATGGAGATTTTAGTAGGGCCTACTAGAGTTGCTTTTAGGATCCAAGTCATTAGCATTGGATTGAAGATCGAACCAGTGAATGACTTAGCTCACGGTTTGATTGGTCCAACCATTTGGACCCCTGGTTCAATAGGTTCAAATAGAGTGTGATTTGTACCGAGACTAACACATGCGTGTCGCAGTACGTGGTGGTGTTGATGCTTTCAAAAGCTGGGTGGCGGGTTCGAATCCCATACCAACACCTTGTGCCCCTTTTTTCACTATTTTTCCACCTTCCCAAAAGTGCCCCTGACACTGCACGCTCAATGTCACCTGCTCCAGCGGCTTGATTCCGTTTTCTGTGCATCACCGTTTTTTAGAAAAAAAAAGATGCGGGTACAACGGTTTAATACCAGTTCATTTGCATACCAATCTTTTAAGGCGGATCGAATCAGCCAGGGCTCTAGTTCAGTCTTTTATCGGTCAGACCACTGGTCTGATCCAAATAAGTATGCTTAGGATTAGAGCTCTGCTCTTGTTATGTATGTATGCTTCGTTCTGTTCTACCTCGTTTATGCAAAACTATCGTTAGTTGACTTTGTTTTGTTAGTCATTTTGCTAGCTGTTAGAATGTGTAAAGTGCTTTGACATACGGTTATTTGTGATTGTACCTATCTTTGGCATGCTGTCTTTTCGAGAAAAACCTTTAACTAACAAAGCTAAACTGAACTATCAACTATTTGATGGTCCATCATAACCTAATTAATTAGGTAGATTCCCCGCGTGTTGCTGCGGATATGAAGGAGGAATTGATTAGAATGTTAACTAATACCACAGAGATCCTTTAGCATGGTATATGAGAAATATTCTTTCATTTCTTTTATTCTTTATAATTTTAATTAGAAATATTAATGATAAAGAATTGCCCATCTTCAGTAAAGTCTAACAAAATGCCTATTGATCAAATACATATTTTGACAAATAAAATACATGTATACCATATATGACAAATGGAAGGCGTCTAATTACTGACATAGAACCTGAAAAACATTATTCTGCACGGCCGGAATTGTAGCTTAAATTTCTGTTAAAAAAAGCATACATATAGATAGATTTTTTTTTTCAGGATACAGATCAGTTTTCTGACCTGCTTGGCTTTACCCTTCCATTCTTCCATGTCAAGTAATGTACTCATAAAAATATCTTGGGCTGTAAAGGAAACTGCCGCCCCTTATCAAATAAAAATAAAGTAAAATCAGCAGAACAGACCGTCGTCATGCGCGGATCAGCTTCTCATCCACTCATTCAGACATTCAGTCATTGGTATTCCCTCTCGTGTTTCCTTAGGACTCCGGTATGGAACCGTTGATCCGCATGGGAGATCCGCTAAGATGTTCCTGTACTTTCCTTGCACTTCCAGATGCCATCCTTGTCGAGATTAAGCGGTGAGATGCAGCGAGGCTAGCTCTATCCAGTGCTGTGGGGCAGAGCATGGGCCAGGCGGAGGAGGCGAGGACCTTTCATTTCCTTTTGCAGTGGCAATTCATTGTAAGTGCGTCTCTTATGGCAGAGGAAGCGATGGTGCGTTTATGTATGGACTTGTGGTGGAGGAATTGACGGTGCAATAATCATGTGTTTGGTTGTGAGATTAATGGGTTGGAGTGGCTCCAACCTACATTTTAGGAATAGCTCTAACCCTTGATTTGTTTGGTTGCGAGAATGTATTCGATCCGTTTTCTGTTTGGTTGGAGGACTAAGATAGGGTCGGATTCATCCCATTTTCTGTTTGGATGGATGGATTGAAACAGAACCTGGATTTGATCACCTTTGTATCAAAATGGTGAGGTTATCTTCCAAAAACATATAATTTATGCTCAACACATAGCAATATTTCATCAGCAATATTTTATATAATTATCACACATGGTAATTTCATCAGCAACTCCAAACATTTGATCACGCAACATATAATTTGTGCTCAACACATAGCAATATTTCATATGCTTGCACCATGCATCAAGGAACAACACACAAAATAATATAACAGGCATATATAAAAGTCTTGGCCATATTAGAAATAAAAGTCTTAGGCCATATCCATAGGCACATTACACACTAATATCAAGTCTGATGCATGCAAGATGCATCAAGTTCAAGCCTTACATAATATATAGCAAGTTCAAGGCTTCCACATATTAGCAAGGTATCTACCATGAAAAGCATGCTGCATTTTCTTTGGAATAGTGGCTTTTATATGTGTACCATCAAGTGCTCCTATACAATCCTACATGATGTTCAAAGAAGTCAAGATTAGGTCAATTAGCTTCACACCTTAAAGTATGGATACCACCTTGTGTTTCCTTCAATTTTAGCTGGAGTGTCCAGTGAAGGGGGCCTAATATAATCATCTCGTAGCTCACCAATAGCATGGAGTACTTTGTTAAAATAACAACTAACCGTTTCTCTGGATCTACCAAAATTGGTTGCAGTTACTCTATTCCTAACATTGTGCCCCACAGTATGCAGAAACAGTGCCACTTGTTCCTCAACACATATATGAACAGTATCTTCAAGTAAACCATGATCTCTAAACAACTTACAAAACCTAAGGAAACGTGCTTTGTTCATTCTCAGCATGTTTACACAAGTTGTGTCATTCCTCCAAATTTTGTTAGGTATTCCATTCTCTTCCTATCCCTTTCATATATTGGTGCATAAGTAATCCATTCCCTTCTTGCAACTCGTTTTCTTTTCCTAGACCGAGCAACAATTGCCATGACACACAACAACCAATGTGCAGCAGCAGCAAAAATAAATGCCTTGAGCCTATTATTCATATACATACAGCAGCACAATCAAGCATAACTAATGGAAGATTCAGACGGGAGGGAGATACAGACTGGAGGGCGTGGGGGCAGACCTCGGGGCCTGGAGACCTTCTAGCGGGTGGCAGCTCTTCAGGCAGGGTGGGGCGGCACTGGGACTCTCGGGCGAGGTAGGCCGGCGCTGGGACCTTCGTCTTCAGGCGAGGCGGGCCATCGCTGGGACCTTTAGGCGAGGGCGGGGCGGGGCAGTGCCTGGCGCGGTACAAGGCCAGGGCGGGGCGGCGAACCTGGCACGCAGCGAGGGAGGGGCCGGTGCTGGGCGAGGCCGGTGCTGGCAGAGACCTGGCGCGGCGCGAGCGCGAGGGCATGCGGCGACGGTCGCCCGAACTGCGTGGATGGGGAGTCGTCGAGTGAAGGGATAAGGTTGGTGACTGCAACGCACGTGATGGTTCCAACCCGAGCTGAGCGGCTCCGTCTGCCAGATTTCGGTGGCCCAACCCAACCCGCATATTGGAGGTATATTCTCCTGGGGTCGAACCCAACCCATCTCAAACCTCCATCCAAACAACCAGAAAATGGGTCGAACCCATCTAGGTTGGCTCTTGCACTCCAACCAAACAGATGGTAAATTTCTATGGGTTGGGCTCAGGAAGGAAAGACGGAGAGGCGGTGCTGGTGCTTTTTGGTTAACTGAAACTGTGTTTGAGTACGGCAGCAGGGGTATTATTGGATGGCCAGAGCAATGTGCATATGGAGCTTGTTGTGGTGGGACCCAAGGATGACATAAGCGGGTGATGTGGAGGAAGGAGAAGCTAAAGAAATAGGCTAGTGGGCATTTGCTTTATAGGCTTTATAAATTTTATATGTGTAGTGTGATAAATAGAGGGGCAGTGTGGTCCATCGTAACCTAATTAATTTCGTTCTGTCCAAGTATTTTTCCAATCTTTCACGGTACAAAATAATTTGGACAATCTCTCCAAATTTTCCTCCAGCACAAACAATAATCAATAGATAAATTACACTTTTGCTCGATGAGAAATAATACTTGATTTGTGGCTCAACTCAATTATTAATAGCCGGGCTAGCAAATGACAATGTAAAAACTCAATTGCCGATCAGTCGATCAGATATGGTACCGTCGCATCCTCAGCAGAAACAGAACAGGGGATAACTAGAAGTTTCTATCCTTCCACGGAAGGCAAAATTCAATTCCACTTGCTAACTAATCAGAGAGTAGCGCTAAATCCTATATGAGATGATGAGACTCATTCCAGTAGGGGCTTTTTGCCCCTCCTGTTCCTTAAAAAAAAAAATCTGATGAGGCCAAAACCACTTCTCCACAATAAATAATATATTTTAGAGACCGTAACAGCAGAGCAGGCAACTTGCCGAGAAAGCAAAACAATTGAGATCCAAACAGACAGCCCTCCCCCTGCATCGCTTCTCCTAGGCGGCTCGGTCAGGTTCCCAACCCTAGCGTCGCCACTTCTCCAACTCCCTCCCCCCTCCCCCCCCCCCCCCCCCCCCGCCTGTCAAACTCCAAAGTTTCTATTTTGGGATGTGAACCGAAAATACTAAATAAAATAAAGAATTTATTAATTTCTTTAAAATTAGCCAAGATTTTATTATTTTGGTATCACTACAAAATGATAAAAAGAGTGGTTTTTATAAAACTTTTACGAAGATAATAAAGATGGGTTTGTGCTTGGTGCTTTGCTTGGTTTCGTGATGTGAAAAAGAATTTCTAAACCTCGAGCAAGCCACGTCTAGTTTTTTTCGAATTTGAAAACAAAGCTTTAGAAACCCAAGTTTGCCACAAGGAGGTTTTGAAAAAATATTTTCAGAAAAAAATCCGTTCTCTTGCTTAGAGAGAGAGAGTTTTCTTTTTCCTCTATAGTGTTGGCCATCGCTCTAGCTAGACACCATCCTCTACCTAGCTCCAGTCAACCCTGGCTTACCCTAGCCTATCCTGGCCTGATCTAGCTTGCTCTGGCCTCTCCTAGCCTTAACTGGCCAGCTCTGGCCAGTCCTGGCCAGCCCTAGCCGGCCATGGCCACCCCGGCCAGGCTAGCAGTAGCCGGTCGTAGCAGGCCGCCGCTGGCCGCAGCAGGCCTAGTAGGCCACAGCTGGCCTCCACCGGCCATAGCAGGCCGCAGCTGGCCGTCGCCGGCCGTAGTAGGCCGCAGCGGGCCGCCGTCGCCGGCCGTAGCAGGCCGCAGCTACGTGATCATAGTGATATTTACCATGTTCTAGGCTTTTAAAAATGTGACTTATTTGCGGGTTAGAATAATGATCTATCCATGCCTTTTTCAACTTGCGAATAGCCTAGATCAACCTCGTTAGTTGTGCCACCACAACGATAGCTCCTTTGTTGGTCATTCTTACGCTCTTGCGATCGTAGTGATGAGCTCTACCATGTAGACCACTCTTTCTTTAGTGTTTCTTTTGTATGATGTCTGTTCTTAGTTTAGTTTGTTTGTGTTGCTTGTTTGCTGTGAATAGATGAAGAGCAGTTCCTGAGTGCTGAAGATCGGGAGCTAAGGACAGACAAGTGCAGCTGGAGTTGGAGACCAGAAGATAGAACAAGTAAAGTCTACTGAGCAGCTAGACTTTGGATTTAAGGAAAGTGCAGGCACCTTTGATCATATTGGGCCTATTCACTTTTAATTAATACATTGCATGTGTCTTAAATCGGCAAACCATAGGGATGACTAGCCACTATATCCATATATCACCTATGTGGGTTTTAGTTGATAGGTTATTAGGTTGCTAGTGCTCTGCCTCACCTTTCACCTTCTTAATGAAGATAAAACTTACTTCTTAATAAAGATGTTGGAGCCGTGGGCTCTTGGCTTTGGCCATTGGAGAAGTTGATGCTGTTCTGCATCGTTGGTTGGTGGTGATGACGGGGGGAACGGATGCTAGTGGGACTCATGTTGACAAGAGTATCCGTATCTCCTTCCCCTTGTGGACCCTATTGTGGAGCGGCAACCTGGGACTTTCGTACAGCTCCATGCTAATGGGCTCTGGCCTGGTTTATTAGCAGGACCATCATAGGCAGGTTGGGCAGCTTACCGACGGGTGGCTATATCAATAGTTGCTGGGGTTTGTTTACAAGTATTTAGTATGGGAGGGGCTAGGGATCCGTGGTGGGGGCGGCCTCACGGTGAAGTCGCCCATACGCTTGGACTCAAGGCTAGCGAGTTGTCACTGCCTATGACATGTGAACAGCCTTGTAGTGAAACCCTGTCCGCTCACCTTGGAAGTGTTTTGGGGAGTCATGACCCCGGGCAAATGGGAATCGCTTCTTGGAGTGAAAGTGTACACCTCTGCGCAGAGTTAAAAATTGATATATCATCCGTGCTCAGGGTCACGAGCTGCCCAGATCCTCACATGACTTAGCCAAATGGAATAAATTGTTAAATCATGGTGATGTTGTTTGAGGAGGTGGCATACCTCTGTTTCTGAACGGGACGGCAGTCCTGTGTTGCTTGAGATGGCAGTCTTAAGGTTCATGTTTTTAATGGATATATGCTTATATCTGAGATGTTAAATGACACATTAATTGCTACTTGAACCTTAATAAATGGTTGGGTGTTTCAACCAAGTTGTTTAGAAAATAGGTTGCAATAAGTTAAGTCTTAATTGTTACATTAAAATGCTACCGCAGTCTACCTTTCAGCTGTACCTTGTTTTAGCGTTGCATGTCATTACTTTTCACCTGTACTTGCTGAGTTTCGACATGGAACTCACCCTTGCTATAGTTTATAGTAAGGTGATGCCCTCAAGAAGGATAAAAAGGTTGAGTGTCAGAAGTGTTTGGCATACGAAGCCCCCAGTCAACTGTCCCTGAGAAGGATGGAGCTCTGAAGAGAAGTTGTAGCCATCAATTCCGCGATACTTTGATGTTTGTAAGTGTTGTTTAACTAAGTTTCCGCTATATAATATATTATTTTCTGATACACCATTTTCTGTTATATGTGTGGACTTCCTGGGCGCACATATGATGACCTCTGGTCTTCCTTTGGGAACCAAAGGTGTTATACCACCTCGCTGCCACCCGAGTGGGGTGCCGTAAGCCCGGCCAAATGCGATGAAGGCGGCAGCGGGGTCCTCCTCCCGCGCAGTCGAGGTGGCACGGTTGCTGGCGGTCTGGTGGCTCTGCCGCCTCTGGCAGGCGGATCCGCTGCCAACCCTGGCCGGAGGCCTTGTGGAGTGCTAGATATGGTGGGTATGGCCCCCTTCTGGCCTCTTTGGCCGGGATTGCGGTGGTACAGCTTCAGTGGTGGTGGTGAGGCAAGGCAGCATGGGGTTGCAAGGAGACGGCGGTGGTGGTTCATCATGTGTGCGGTGGGGTGGAGGTGGAGCTCGCTGCGCGATGGCGTTTGGAGGCTGCCGCTCACTATCGATTCCGGCCAATGAAGCGGGCGCAGTGACTTTGGTGGCAGTTCTAGGATCTAGTCCTGCACAGTGGTGGCCGAATCGGGCCTTTTCTTGGCCCGATCTAGTGCCCTTGTGGCGGTTGAGGCCTACAGCGTCGGCTGTTGGCTTGCACGAGCATCGGCAAAGGCATGGTGGTTCGGCTAGACGGCGAATCAATAGTGGCGGTGCAGTTTCTTTGGTGATGCTGTGGTGGCGTTGTCGGCCATGGCAGTGGTAGACCTGTGGTGTCATGGTGCAGCTGCCGGCGGTGCCGGGACCGGTGGGGGCCATACTTCCCCGTTGGGACTCGTCGACGCGGCCCGTGCGGGCGCAGGAGGCAGCGGTGGGGTTCCCTCCCTCTCTGCTCAACCCTCCTTCTTCTTAATGGTGGCCACTTTGTGGCGATGGCTGGGATTCATGTTGGCATTGGGGGGCAGCCCTCGTCTATGTCATCCCTCCCCCAATGACCTTGGCTGTCGTCACGGGGCGATCGTTGCAAGGACGGAGGCCTTGGCATCAACGGGGGTGCTGGTCTGGGGCCTTGCCCCAGCTCCGGTACCTTCAGGGCAAGGGATGGTCTCTAAGGTGGACGTGCACGGCGCCGGGAGAGGCCAGTTCTTCGGCATGTGCTCCGGGCGGTGTGGTGCTAGCACAGCTATGCGACTGCCTGTGTGGCCAGCTCCTCAACCCCCCCCGGCAAGTGGTCTTGCAGTTGACGTCTTTGGTGTCTGATGGGGACCTGACATCTTGATCGATGTCCATGTTGTGGCCACGACAAACCACAATCAGAAGATGGAGAGCTCCAAGAACTCCAATTTACGCCCAAACAAGAACACCTAATCACACACCAATATAAATCCACTGAAGGATCCGGATCAATTAACCAACTTGGGTTTCTAGAGCGGTGGCACCCAACTAGGGTTTCTCGAGCGGTAGCTCGATGTGGAAACTCCCCCAAATTAAAATCCAATATATCCTATTGCATGACGTGTCACCTAGGCTACATATGCTCGCAAGCCTCAGCCCTGCGTGTGTGTGTAGATATGGGGACACAACTCAAGACCCGACCACATGGTTGAAACTTGAACCAACACAGGCGCACGCGGGAACCATATAGCATGGTTAACAATAAAGTCAAGTGCTTGGCTATAAGTTAAGCAACCAGAGCTAAACTATACAAAAATTAGTCTTCTACTTCTCTACAAATTTTTATTATTATATGTTTTCCTTCTCCTAACATTCATTTCTATTGGGACTCACTAATGGCTATGCATCGGTGCCCAGCTTGGTGCTAGAACAAGCGGTCTATTGCAAACTAGCATGGCTATAATCCTATTATTGTATCTGCTCGAACACAGGCACACACAGGCACCAAACCAATATAATCTGGCAAGATACAAATCACACCATTAGCATTATTATCCTTCACACCAACAACTTGCATGCAACTATTTTTATTACTCTACCTCAGTATTGACCTGAATGAAAGCAATATATAAATCTAGTTTCTTGGCTTCCTATTTTCCACTTTCATCAATGTTGCACCACCAAAAATTATATTTGAAGGAAAACCGGCCACAACAAATTTCTCCATATTTGCAATATACTTCTCATTAAGAAATAAATCTCCAAATTTAAGATCAGAGGATTTCAAAGAACTAGATAAATTCCCCTCGCGTTGCTGCTAGAATTTTTGTTGAAATGGTCTCTTGGGAACCTTTAGATTATATTACAAAGGATGTGAAAATACATAGCTATTATGGAAAATAGTTTCATCCATATGAGATGTTTACTCACCACATATGTAATTAAAACAAAAATCTCATGAAAGAGACCCAGAAAAAGTTTCTTTTTGATGGACTTAAATGATAATCCTTAGTATTCTTTAGGCTACGTGGGTTACTGGAGTGCTACATATTTAGGTAAAACTATTGATAATTACGATGTTTCTCTAAATGGTTGGTGCACATATGTTTCTCTTAGATGAAACGGAAGCACCACCCAACTCTACGTTAACAGTAGTACTATATTAATTATGCCTGTTCGGTTGTTGTGTATAGAGTGCATAATAATGAGTGAACGAACAAATAGGTGGTGGTTCAGTTTCTTGTGCATACATTTTATTAAATGAATGTCATTTTATATGCTAGTGGAAATTCAATGGTAGATGCATGGGTAGGAGTGGATGATGATGTAAACAGATAATGTGACGCAAGAAAAAGCTAGAGAAATAGTCTAGTGAACATTAGCTTTATAAAACTAAGGGGATTCCCCGCGCGTTGCCGTGGGTATGAAGGAAGAATTTAAATATGTTAGAATGTTAATCAATAGGAGTTAGGATATGCATATGTATGATATTACTTGGAACTAAAAGAATTCTTCATTTTCAATCAATTACAAAGAAACTTTAAGAATATAAACAAAGAAAACTTTAGAAATTTGTAAATGCTAATACCCAGAACTAAAATAAATCGATGGCAATATGATTTGCATTGAAACACATAATCTATCATCATTCATCACAAATAACACGAAAACAGTATACAAATGGTATATGTTTCAAGAGGAACTTGATTTGAAGATGAAGATCAGAACGTGAATCATCTTCTGGAATGAAAGCCTGAAAAAGTGAAAAAGGAGAAACGTCAGTAGTAGGGCTTTGGCTTAGCAAATAGCAATTGAGTCTTCATGTTAGGTTTTCGGCGTATGTACCTGATGGCTGGTGGCTGTGTGGTTGCTGCTCACTGCTTAGCATATGCTGTCGTGGTCCTCATAGAATGCAGCGCTGATGCTTGATGGCCACACCCACGTTGCGCTCGGCTAGCAGCATCGCCTATCTTCACGGCTGCACTGCACGGCCTCACAGAGGGAGAATAGGAACAGGCAAGTCGGATGCGAATAGGAACGACGACCATGGGAACTCAATATCGGTCTCGCAAACCCAAAAACAATCCATGCGAATTCTCCACTGCGGACTCTATCCAAGGCATCGCTTGGGCCGATAGCAAAGAGGTCAAGCGACGCTGACGGGTTGGTGCAGGTAGCGCCATGGTCACGTCGATGCCGTCGCCGCCGCAGTGAGGGCAGCAGGTCGGAACGGTTGTTGGTGTAAGAAGCGAAGGAACAGGGAAGGGACAGAGGAGGTGAGGAAGCATCTGCGGCGGCGGGGTAAGGGAGACAGCGAGGGCAGGGGCTGATCAGGGCTCTTATAGAGGTGGAGGCAGAGGGTCGGGAAGGCGGCGTTGGAAGACAGGTGGAGCTGGGATGGAGGCGAGGGGTCAGGTTCCGTTCGATGATAAAGGAACATTTCGATAACTGAAATTTGCTGATGTGGCTTAAGGAGAAGGCACAAAAATAGCTTAGTGGGTTTTATCTATATAGGAGATATAGATTCAATGGTAGATGCATGGGTAGGAGTGGATGATGATGTAAGCAGATGATGTGGCGCAAGGAAAAGCTAGAGAAATATGGACATTAGCTTTATAGGAGTTTAGGACTGTCGGCTGCTATATCTTGAGAAACCATGGGCTTATCACAGTGGAATAATCAAAGTTAGCAAAATAATTCTTTAGAACATATTACTGAACACCTTAAATCCATCAAGCCACAAGTTGTCCCATCTTCCTCCAACAATATGCATGCATCAAATAGCTCATTAAGACATCAGTGCTCCAGCATCACAAACATAATATATCAAAGAACACACATGCCCTCCTCCATGCCAACTCATCAAAACAAGCACCTACCCACTTCACATATGGAATTATAGCAAGAAAGATGGTGACTTAAATCAACAAATATGGCAAGAAAAATACCAAATCAAGAGGAGATGCATTGTGTGCTCCACTTCATGTAGCTAAACTCATAGGTTGCTAATCACACACAATTCATGACATGAAAGAGTAGTTATACCTGCCTCTGGTTTTGGGCAAGAGGAATTAGGGTAGTGGTTTTCTAATAGTCTACTGCAGGCCTATTTCATGCACATCCCCCATAATCATGTTTTGGTCAAGAGGGATTAGGGAGGTGGGTTTTGTTAGCTATTGGAATTGCTCCAAGACTTAATCAATTAATCTACAACTAAGCTGCAGCATAAAAGGAAACTTATTTAACATAAGGGACATGCATGCTTATTCCCCTAAAAAGGATAGCAAGTTAAGATGAATACATGTCTTGAATATGCATTGTTAGATTGTCCGCCAATCAACGTGAGATAGTCCTATGGCAACTAAGATTGACTATAGCTGGCTTAACTACGTGATAGTGTCAGACTCAGGATGTCTGGGGCTTACGCCAACAGGAACTATTAGTAAACTTTTGTTTTCAAAATAGACTTTTTAGAGAAGATGATGTTGATGCCCATGATTAGATAGACACAAGTTGGTTAGTCACACTTACAAAACATCTTCTCCTTTTAAGGTGGATTATCATCGAATGGGGATCAGCGAGGAGCACTTGCTAAATACAACATCAACAATCTCCTCACATCAATTGAGGGATCTATGGGAAAGCCCAAGGGGGACAGTGCTACGTATACAAGCATTGACACTGGTGGCTATCATCTTCAGTTTCTTCCTTGCTGCCTACGGTTCATGTCGCCGCTGGTCTAATAGCTGGATAGTCCAAAAGGGATTTTTTGCTGCATAAGTGTTATCTCTATCCTTGGGACCTATAGCATTGGTCTAATGCAATCATCATCAGTGAGAAGTGAGATGTATCCCATATGGACTGTGTCCTTGTTCACCCTATTTGGGTGCATTGACCCAGTGACCACCTACAATGGCCTTGACTACAGGGACAGCTCTCAAAGGTGGTATTTGGAATTTGCCTCCACTGTGGATATGTGCTACTAATGAGTATATCAACCATCTCCACTATTGTTGGTAACACAGCTATCTGCATTCTGTCTGCCATCACTTTCATCAAGGGATTTCATAGGTCATTTGCTCTTGTGCAACAAAGGAGAATGAGAAACAAGGTACAAAATTTGATGGATCTTAAAGGGCATGGATATGTTTTAAAAAAAAAATCCCAAGATACATAGAATTGAATGATCGTCAATTTTGCCACAGGCATTGATGGGAGTAGGGATCGTGTCAGTTTGGAACAACTAGAAGATGCATTGTTCCCAGAGTCAGAGGCAAACAATGATGAGTTGCCAGAGTCAGAGGGAAACAATGATGAGTTGCCAGAATCACAGGGAAACAATGATGAGTGGCCAGAGTCAGAGGGAAACAATGATGTGTGGCCACGGTCCTGTTATGATGTATGTGTTGCTATGTCTCTGTCTCATCATCTGCAACGACATGTTCTTGGGTTGGGCTACCGTAAACCACGCCCAGCAATGCTGAAGGGCACTAAGGCCACGTTTAGATCGCGAAAAAAAATGAACCCGATGAATAGTACTACTTTCGTCTTATTTGATAAATATTGTCCGATCGTGGACCAACTAGGCTCAAAAGATTCATCTCGTGATTTTGAACTAAACTGTGTAATTAGTTATTTTTTTACCTATATTTAATGCTCCATGCAAGCAGCTAAAGTATTGATGTGATGGAGAGAGAGTGAAAAAATTATAACTTTTGGGGTAAACTAAACAAGGCCTAAGTACAAGTGGGCCTTGAAGGTGATTGGAATTGAGTTGGCCCTTGTGTACGATTACTTCTACACTGGTAACCCATTCATTCACTACTACCAAGCGAAAACTGCTAGTTTGTGGGCACTGGTTTCATTCATTGGGATATGTTTTGTTGCGATAGTAGCTGCCATTCCTGGGACAATCACTAGCCGCCACCAAACTACTTCTGGTTCTGATGGTGGTGGTTGCACCAATGTAGTGAACACCACGATTGCAGATCTTGTTGTCACTTTTGTCATATTGGTGTTACTGGCTTTGTTGCAGCTGATGCACTTGATTCGGTCCTGGACCTCAAACTGGGCGAGAGTCGCCGTTACCTCTGAGTATGCCGCTACCGTACAGAAGATAATCTGGTCTCAGGGTGCTTATGAAACGCCATGGTGGTGGGCACCGTGGATGATGTTGAAAGTGTCTGTAGCTACCAGCAGTAATTGGTTTGACAAGTACTTGTGGCAAGACAAGATCGGCCAGTATTCAGTACTACCTGAAGGGAGGTTAACTGCAGGAAAATGCGGCGAAGGGAGCAGCAGCGGGAAAGAATGCAAGTCACCAGTCACAGTCAGTAGCTCAATAACATTCATGAGTGTAGGAAAAAACGATGAAGAGAGCAGTAGCAGGAAAGAGTGCAAGTCACCAGTCAGTAGCTCAACAACATCCATGACTGATGAAGGGAGCAGCAGCAGCAGGAAAGATTCCAAGTCACTTGTCAGGAGGTTAGCATCCACGGTTCGTTTTCATTACAAGAAATGTGCTCGCTTGGTGATGACGCTAGGTTTGGACTACATCTGGGAGGTAGTCTGGGACTTGCTGGGCAGCGACACCAACAAAAGACCTGCCGTTAGGTTGGACGACGAGGTGAAGCAATCTGTTGTTGATTTCCTTTTCTGGTTATCCTTTTCTGAGAAGCATCCAAGCATCTGAATGTTTATTCCCTCCCCAGAGGACGAAGAGTTAGAGAAGCCGCATGGCTACAGATACACGGAGTGTGTTATGAAGTTGCACATTGCGACATGGTACTTCGAACTAAAAGAACAGGAACCAAAACAGGAGGGTGGATCGACCAAGGCAGAGGAGCTTCATCCTTTTCTAAAGAAGAAAAAGGCAGAGGAGCTTGGAGGAACAAGCGAGGAGGACAGGAACCGGGACCGGAACCGGAGCGTGGCCAATGCTCTGTCCAAGTATTGCGCCTACTTGGTGGAGTCAGCTCCAGAGTTACTCCCTGGGCCGGCCCCGGAGACGAAGAGTGCATACGATGAATTCAAGAAGGCAGAAAGGATACTTCTGGTCAAGGATAATAAGGACAGCAGATGGTTCTTCGGGAGAAGGAAGAAGAATAAGGACAGAGTCCTTGGTGTACTGTCTGATCCTGACACTTGGACACGAAGAAAATGGAAAGAAGAGCGCTTCGTGGATCCTGGATTTCTGGATGGCCTTGTTCTGGCAAAGGAACTTATGGATCTTGGTGACGATGGTTCCAGCCGTTCTGACCCCTGGGACACGCTGGTGCTTGTGTGGGTCCGATTGTTGGTCTACGCGGCGCCGTATGGCAACGTGGAGATGCACATGAGGCGCCTCGCGCAAGGCGGCGAGTTCATCACCCATCTCTGGGCCTTGCTGTACCACCTTGACATCCGCGAGTGGAAAGCTTCACCACCAAATCTGAAAAGCATCACCACCGTGGATGAAGCTGAGGCGATACTCGCCGACGATAAAATTAAAATGGCGGTAGTTGCCTTCATCAACTCTCAATTTATTATATTAATTATTATATCACTTCATTCTAAATGGCGATACTTGCTTTCTTCACCACATATATTAATTATTATATCACTTCATTCTAAATTTTATTAGACGTTTTGGCTTTTTAGATAATATTGACTTTACTATGTATCTACAAAAGTCAAAACGTTTTATAAATTAGAATGGAGATAGTACTACTTAGTAATTTAGTAGTGCATTTTTTAAGCTATATGATGGCCTACAAGAGCAAGAAAGCAGCAGTACATGATGGTATTTGTTAGGACCAATGAGACAATTCTAATTATCGGAAGTGTCTTTTCATATTATTTTTTGCCAGATGCTACAGAAGCGTTACAGTGATGAAATTGCTAATGCGGCAAAGCTGGAACGTGATGCCAAATTTTACGAGACTTCAAGTCCTGATGTTGCCAAGCTTTTTCACTTTGACCCTGCAGCAGGGGACAAGACCCTAATCTTGCTGAACAAGGGAGCGGAGCAGAAGTTCACCTTATACAGTCCGTGTCTTTATCTTGTTCTGAATTTTCCTCCACTTTGGGCATGTATTTATTTACTGCTGGGTTGTATGTAATGCGATGTGTATAACTTGTAGATGGGGCATTCCGTGCATATGACATTGCCTATTTTGTGACAACTGCCAAGAAGCTTGCTATGGATAAGACACTAGCACAGGGAACTGCTCCTACTATCCTTGACAATGCCATCAAGAAACAGGTATCTAACCTTGTCTACAATTGGATCCCTTTCGTGCATTTTCAGTATTTTTTTTGTCTATGTACTATTCCATTATTGAGCCACTTTGCCTAATTTTGGCAAACAGAGCTTGAAGGATGGAGGACAGAACGAGGACCAAAGCTCATCCTACGAGCCTGAAGAGATAACATCAATCCCGTCCTGAATCCTATTATTCATATGTATACAGCATTTGGATGGTTCTGTACTTGTGCCTCCATCTCCGCTAGTCTTCTTTCATTCTTAGAATAAAGCCCTTGAAAATGCATGTTCCCAAGGGCATCCTACTCAAACTTCATCACCGTTTATTTATTATGTTTGTTGATGCGCACCATGTATTAAGTTGGCTGGGGGATGAAATCATAAAACAGCTCCCCAAGTCGCAATCTCATTGCTACTGCAATGCAATAATGCCATTTTTTAAGCATTGCTATTGAATTTTTATGTTTTTTTCATGAATGTGCCTTGGAACGATTTCCATTAAGAGGGGTTAGAACAAAATTATAGCATTTCCTTTAAGAGTTCATAGACAAATTTGTTACAATACCTCTTTGGTACTGCATACGGGTTAATAGAGAGTTTTACTCCTAGCTAAGTTAAGCAAATATGGGATAATTTACAGGAAGTTTTTTGTATTTGAAGGGTTATTTACAAGAAGGTTTCCTGCTCCAGGGACGTTAGGCTGTAGGCTGGTGTAGTGGATAGTTTAGTAGTCAAGTTGAATCCAAGTGGGTTTGACAGCTTCTCTAGGATTTATTGTGAAATTCTCCTCATGAGTGAACCATGGGTAGAGCAATTGCCCTCAAAGAGCAGCCCACATGTGCAGCTCAGGAAACTGAACCAACTTATTATGTACATCTACCATTTGCTTCCTTGGCTTCTAAGAGATGGGAGAAGGATCTGGACAGTAGCCCCCGCAATTACTCATTCCTCCCCTTCGTGAAGACTAGGAGAGAGAGAGAGAGAGAGAAAAGTATATAGATAGAGAGTGAAGACTGTGAGTGGAGGGAAGAAAATCAGAGAAAAAAGAGGTATTGAAGGAGGTTAGAGGAGACTTCATTCTCAAGGTGAAGCTTCACATCCACATTATTGGTATCGCTAATATGAGTTCCACAATCATTAGTGATCTTTCTTCCACTCCCTAATAGTAGCACCAAATCTTACTGTTGCTATCCAAAATCTATAAATCTTGATGTATGGTTGCCACTAGTGCTAGAGATGTACTTGTTGTAATCCCACAAACATACAATGGAAGAAGATTTTGGCAGGATTGATTCTGTGGTTTAATTTTTATCCTTATTTTGGGGTTTTCGTGTTAAATGTGGTGTATGTTGTTGATGTATAGATCGATGCAATTTGCTGCAACTACTACATTTCCTCCATTTATAAGTAAGATGCGTACGTTTTCCAACTATGAGCAGGTTACAAAATAGAGCTTGCACAAATTGAGACCGACAAATTAGATGGGAATTAGTTACAAATAAATACAATTTATGTTTTCTACAAACCATCCAAGCAATAGATGTTTCCTTCCCTCCCAAGATCCAAAGGTGGAATCACATGGTTACAAATATTTTTGTGCTATGAAGTTGCACATTGCCACATGGTATCCTGAAAGATTTAATTTATTTGTTCAACTTACACTAGAAAGACTTAATTTTTTTAAGAAGAAAGACTAGTATTTCCCAGATGCAACACTACGGTCTCAGATTTCCAGTAGAGCGTTGGAGCCTCACTTGACACCGTTTAGGTTTAGTCTAAGACCAAAAATTTATTTTGTCAAAAAATACCAATCATTTACTGACAGGCACAAAATTACCAACGAGGAAAACAGCTAGCGAAAGAAGAACAGGTGAGAGAATTGAGTACCAAACCCATCCAAATAGAATGGCTTTTCTGCAGCTAACTCGAATCTGAACTGCTGCTCGCGCCAGGCCTCCACTCTATCCGCGCCTCCAATATGCTCCAATCCAGGAGGGGATGTGTCGCTTCGACCTTCCGGAGAAGAGGGTTGCACGCCGTGGCGCCGCACAGGGGAGGGAGCTTGCGGGCCGGACGGAGACAGGCAACTACGTGAGGGTGAACATGGGCCGTGCGACCTCAGGCTTACCTGCCTGATTGCTAGCTAGGCGAATTTTTTTATTTTTAATTTTTTTAAATTTTTTTATAATTTTAATTTTTTGTTTCAAAATATGACAGAACTAGTCGTCCACAGTGGGCGTTTTTTAAAAAACGCCCACTGTGTGGGCGTTATATGTGACGTGGCACAGGGCCGGCCGCCGCCGGTGCCGGCTTTTGCGGACGGCCCCTGGCGCCCAAAAAATGCCCACTGCGTGGGCGTTTTTTGGTGGCGAGGGGGCCGCCTGCAAAAGTGCGCGCTGTTTTGAGGGCGGGCCTCGGAGCAGCCAAAAAACGCCCACTGTGTGGGCGTTTTTTGGGCTCCACCTATATATACCCAGCCCCCCTCTTCAGATTTTCATTATATTCACTAAATTTTCCAGAAAAAAGAAAGAGGAGAGGAGGGAGGGGAAGGAAGTAAACGGCGAAGCCCTGTCAGTTTGAGACCTCGGCTTTTAGGTAAGTTTCTCATACATTACAAGTCTGTTGCTATGCATTAGTAAAATATAATGTGCACTAGAGTTGTTTAGTTTTTAGTTGACTCTGGGTAGATCTGTGAGTAGTATGTATATTAGATCTATAAATAATGATGTTAGAGCATTGCAGTTCATGTTAGAAATAATGATGTTTCTTCTATGCTTTAAACAATGGATTGCATGATTTGAAATGTGACGAATATCGTATTTTCTCTGAATAGATATATTTAGGGTTTAGGAATAATGATGTTTATGCTATGCTTTAAACAATGGATTGCATGATTTGAAATGTGACGAATATCGTATTTTCTCTAAATAGATATGTTTAGGGTTTAAGGTTTAGGGTGTAGGGTTTAGGAATAATGATGTTTATGTTATGCTTTAAACAATGGATTGCATGATTTGAAATGTTACGAATATCGTATTTTCTCTGAATAGATATGCAAAACTTGTGGCGGACGGAGTTTTGGAAAAAACGAGGTCGCCCTAGAGAATTGTATCCCGATGTGTCTAGCAAGGATGCTCCTGTTCCTCCTGCAGTCCCTGTCCCAAATTGTGACTGTGGAGAACCGGCTGATATTGGCCAATCTCGCCATGAGGACACAGCTGCCCGTTGCTACTACACATGCAGTGGATTCAATGTAAGTAATTGCCCCTCTATCATTGCGTCTTTATTCAATGCTAGTAATTGCAGCTCTTGCATCTCTAACAATGTAGTTAGCAATCATGTTTTGTAGGCCCATGAGCGGTGCTTTTTCTTTCAGTGGATTGACGGTCCAGACAAATTCGACCCAAGGTATCTCCAGTTTGACGAATGGTGGAAAGGGAAGCATAATCCACCCGATCAATTCGAGCGGTGGGTGGCACCTCCCCCTGAGCCCCCCAATGACAGACGAGGAGAATAAAATAGCCCAATTGAGACGGCTTGAATCTCCGCCTCGTTGCAAATGCGGAGGTTATTCTGTAATAAGTTCAGATAGGCCTAACGAGTTCGAATGTCCTAACCCCGCCGGAGTAAGTGCAAATTGTATGCGGTCATGGCTTTCTTAGTATTTGTGCATGTACTAACATTTTACATTGTAGGGTGGGTATACCTTGTTGCGAAAGTGTAACTTCAGAGAGTGGCTGTGGGGTCCAAAGAACAAATGGCCCGAGCCGAAGGTGGACAAGAAGAGAAAAGTGGTTACCCCCAAGCCCCCTGTGTTGTGCAAATGTGGTGTCGAAGCGCAGTATGGCCTACTACCATCGGAGCTTGGAATAGGCTATTGGTGCGGCCATATGGTTGATTATGATGAGGTCCTTTTGTTCCACTTGTTGCTCACTTGATATCCAAACTTTTTGTATTTGCTGACTTTAAATTGTTTCGTTCGATCATAGAGCCTTAGGAAATGCAAGTGGGAGGTTTTTGCCCATGGTGAAGACCGCAGGGAATACATGGATACACTGAAGCAAAAGCAACTAATGGACCTGAAGTTCAAGTCTGGTACTCAGCTTGTGGACAACTACATTAAGATGCGGAAGCGAGCGCAGGTTGACTATGCCCGACGATTGTGTGTCCAAACCCCAAGTGCTGCTCGGTGGAAGAAAGACTGTGATGCATGAAAAAAGAAGAGAGAAGAGGAAGCATCCTTGCATACGAGGGAGAAGATGGAGGAGGCCGAAAAGAGGAGTGCTGATGCGAAGATGAAGCAGAAGATGGCAGAGGCGGAGATGCCGATGAACGACGAGGACGAGGAGTATGATTAAGCATTCACCCAAGCCCTCGATGACTTGGAGGCCACTTACTGCAAAAAAAAGGAAGAAGAGGAGTATGATGAAGCGTTCACCCAAGCCCTCGATGACTTGGAGGCCGCTTACTACAAAAAAGGAAGAAGAGGCCAACTCAGCTGAGCGTAGCCGTACCAATGAGTTTGTGGGAGAGGATAGTGGTTCTGAAGATGAAGACTTGCTTCCCGGTTATGTTTCAGATTATTAGTGTCGTTTTGTTAGATGAATTTGGATTAGTAGCTCATCGCCCTAGCGGACCTATAATTTTGGAATGTATTAGTTGTGTTCGAAAGGGTACGAATAAGGAACCGACGGGGATTTCTAGATATAGTACTCAAAAGAATCGTCACAATATGCCAGGGCCCCGACGGGAAACGAAGAATATAACAAAAGGTAAATTTTGACAAAAGGAAAGTGCGTATCATACATCAAGACAGTAATTATATCGTACAGGGTACTATGTCCCTGAGCCTGTCCCTACCCCTGCCCCCTACCCCTCTTCGGCCTCCTCGGTCGCACGTGCCCCGACGAGTAGGTGTGGCGATCCGGTGGAACACCTCGAGTCTCACGGACGTGCTGCACTGGAGTCATCTGCGATAACTCCTGCGTGTAGGGCAGAGGTGCTCCTGCAAGCTGTGAAGGGCCGATCTCGACCTCCTCATCGCTGATCGGTGCATCAGTGGGGGGTCATTAGGTAGTCGGTAGGTCCGCGATGAGGTATCGGCTCCCTGGGCCGACGTCGAAGCTGCTCCCTGCGCGGAGGTACCCACTCCATGGGGCGAAGGCCAGACTCCCCAGGCTGCTCCCTGAGAGGAGGTACCCACTCCATGGGGCGAAGGCCAGGCTTCCCAGGCTGCTCCCTGAGCGGAGGAACCCTCACCATGGGCCGACGCGCTGGGTGGAGTATGAGTGAAGTGCCTGGATGCCTCTGCTCCATGCACCGAGGACCCCGCTGCGGAGGAACGAAGGTACGGCGTAGAGAACGCTGTGAAAGGTGTCATCGTAAGTCACACAGTCATCCAGATTGGAAAAACATAGGTAGACGAGGTGGGGTACATGGAGTTACCTCTGGTCTAGGGTGCAAGAGGACATGCTGCGGGTGCCGGTGCAGGAATTCGAGGCGCTGCGTCGGAGGTCCAACAAGTCAGAGCCCTCAGCACGGATCTAAGTTAGATGAAAGATATACATAATGAACTACTGATATATATGAGAGATTCAAGTACTCACGGCGCAGAAGTAATCCTGATCATGGTGCGCAGGGTAAGCGTCACCCACGGCGGCGACGTGTGGCTGCTGCTCCGGAGGAATGAAGGTGACACGTGTGCGGGTACAAGGCTGGTACCATCGGAGGTAGTTCATGTACGAGTCCTCGGTGTGGGGGCGGTACTCCTCAACGACGTCCTCTGTGGCAAGCAACCAGTCGTCCACGTATGGCTACAGACGTGGAACCCATAAGTTGTCGCCGACCTGTCCCCTCCGAGTCAGCCTGAACACAAATTTGAGTAAGACATGTCTATTGTGATTAATTTTTCAAAGTTAGTTGTTAGTAGTACTTACCTGTGAGCATCTGCAGGGACGGTACGGATGATAGGGTGGGGGACGGCTGCATGAGACCGAACTGGCGCAAAACATGCCCTAGGCAGTGCGGTTCGACGAATATGTCGAACACCATCGGTCGGAGCGTTAGCCCGAAGGCCTGGTCACGTGTGCACAACGTGGACAGCCCAAGGGGAGCTCGTGCATGGATAGCCTCCTGGCTGTAAGGCTCCCAGATCACGTCGGTCAGTTGTATCCTGTATAGCTGTGGCAGAACCTTCTAAATCATATGGCCCACACGCATGATTATTGTCTAAACAGACTCCAAATAACCATGACTGTGTTCCATACGACTTAAAAAGTCTGTCGGGTAAATCCCGAATCATCCACGATTCTCTGAGCAGGATCAATCATTGTAGAGAGACATTGCAGTATTATAACAGTTTCATATAAATAAAATACCACGGAGTAAAACAGCGGAAGACTTACAATAACATACCTTTACAAACTCTGAATTTCAAATATTTACAAAGATAAGTTTAAATTATACAAACCATAATATTAGTGGAGTAGCATTAGATTACATTATTACACAAAAGCTCTGCCCAAGAGCTGAACATCTTTATTCGTCGTCGCTTTCCTCGACGACTGTCATGCAGCAGGATGCATAACACTCCTGCCCATGAAGCTCACCTGCAACAGGGGTTTAACAAACCCTGAGTACAACAGTACTCAACAAGACTGACCCGACGAAAAAGAAGGGTAGAGACTTAAGAGATGCAGGCTAGAGGGACAAGGTACGGTTTGTAGTAGATAAGAGATTTTGCAGAAAAGCTTTATAAAAGGGAAGGTTGCTTGGACTACTTCCAATTACCAATCAACTTCATTATTGATCCTTAAATTTTTGTTTAGGTTGTTACTACGATGATGAACAACGATCGAGTCTTCTTCTCCGAGAAGCAACGGCGATTCGAATCCATTTTCATACCCAGCTGGGACCTAGGTGACTGAGCATACCGGAGACTTTAACTCCGAAGCACCCCAGGTGCACCGATATACCGGGATAACAACCTCAGCCGTATATCACCACATGATACACGTGAGCTCTGCGGCCCAGCGTACCGAGATACGTGGGAATTTAAACCCCACAGTAAAACACACTATGACACAGATGGGATTCTCTGGCCCCACGCTAGGTCACTCCATGGCATACACGGCTACAACCATCCGTATACCACTTCATGCATGTGGATTTCTAAATTCTCGATATCATCCAGTTCACTAACGGACGGGACCTAGGGCATCAACAGACGAGAACACTACAGAGGGACTCGATTCCCAGTGCAAGTTTGCCGTCCGGACTCGATTTATTACTAACATCAAGCTTTCAACAAGAAAACCAATCTCATCTTTTTCATTCTTTTCCTTTGAACAATTAAATAAATAAGCAGGGCTAAGCATTACTACTCATCTTTCAAGTAGGTAACAAGGATTAAGGAAATAAGACAGGTAATGCAATTTGTGGGTTTTCACTCAACTCCTATCACTTAATGCATCATATCAGAGCTGAAGCGGTAAAACTTTTATAAATAGAACAGGGTTTAAATGCATCCGGGGCTTGCCTTGATGTTCGGGGTAGAGGGTCTCGAACTCCGAATCAACTCCCGATTCTTGAATCTGCTCGTCCTTCGGATCTGAGTGATACGTTAACTCTCCGTTAACGGAATCTACTCGATAATTAATATGCTTTTCATGATGGAATAGTAAACATGATGCTCGATGGATGCATGATCAGATTAAAGGATCGAGTACAACTTTTCTTCACGATAAAGTTGCAAGCTAACAAAACTTCGCTTAAGTAACTCATTAGGGTTAGCTAAGCCACTTTTGTAATTAATTAAACACATAAAATAACGTGAATTAAACCCTAATAACATGATTAAGGTAAGCGCAAACAATTACTTAAAGTGCCAAAGGTCATTAGAGTTAATGACCTAAGGTCATCAATCAATCCCAAAGTCACACAATTCCTATACTGATTAAGTTAATTAAGAGGGGTTAATTAATTATTTAAAAGTATTAAATAAAGGCATAAAAATTAAAGTTATCAAATTAAGCCCAAAATTTTATTTTAGAAAGCTCTTAGCCTAATTAGATGGCAAAATAAATTTCAGAATTAAAAACCAATTATTTAAATTATTAAAAATCATTGAATGTCCATTTTTCAATTAAAAGGGCTAATTTTCACATATGCAAAAATTATTCAATTTTGGCATTTCATATTTTTCCTATGTAGAGGACATTATAAGGAACACTCACAAAAATTTTCAGAATTTTTGGAGCTATATATGAATTACTATAAATTTTCAAAGAAAGTAGCATTTAAATCATTTTCTGAAAATGGAAAAAGAAAATCGGCACAGTAACCCCGCGCTGACCGACGGCCGCGCGGCGGTTGACCGCCGATTCCTCGCCGTCGGCGAGGTCTCCGGTGATGGGGTTTCTTCCTACTTGCTCCTCTTGACACGACGCGTCGATCAAGGTGGCTAACGGGGCTGGGGAGCGGCGGCGGCACCCACGCCGGCGGCGATGGCGGCGCGGCGGAGGTCGAGCGCGGCGGAGTTGCTCACCGGAGCAATTTCTGGCAACGGCGACTACACGAACCGACGCAGGGCACCTAAATGGACATATTTAGTAACTTGATGGCATCGGCTCCGGGTTCCTAGCTGGAGCAGCAACGCGCGCGGCGGAGCGGCAGCACTGCGCCGGCGACGAGATACGGCTACCGGCGGCTACGATGCAGGATTGATGCAATTGATGGCACGGATAGATGCAGGAGCTCACCACGGCGCTGATGCGCACGTCAATGAAGGTCCGGAGTGGCTGGGTTGAGCGGCGGTCGACGGCGGTGATGGCGGCGGCGGCGCTCCGATGGCACGACGGCGTCACGGCGGTCACCAGTAATGCGCTGCCCAAACCAAGGTGCGCATCAGACGCAGGATGACATGGAGAGCATGATTACAAGGTCGAGGGTAAAATATTTTCACCTCCGGCGACGGCAAACGGCGGAGATGGCGGCGGCGGCTCGGCTGACCGGCCGCGGAGAAGGTGGAGTGTGGGTGACTCGGGCGATGAGAGCGAGCTTGAACTGGCCCAAAAGAACCGTGATGAAGTGGCGGAGCTTTGAGCGAGGGCAATTGGACAGAGGTGGAGTGTCGACGGCGAATTTCGGCGGCGGAGTGAGATCGTCGGCGACGGCGGCGGAAGGAAGAAGAAGGAGAAACGGCGTCGGCCGACTGCTATTTATAGCAAGAAGATGATGAAGGAGCAGCTGACACGACGACGACGAAGTCTCTCGCGTCCAAGAGCGCTCGGTTGGCCGGGAAGGCGCGGCGGTGGACGGCGGCGCGCGATGCGAAGCCGGCCATGGCGGGCGCCGATAGGGTTAGGTGCTGTTCAAGTTATTTATAGAATTGCCACTCGGTTTAAAATACAAATTACTCCCAAATTTATATAATAACTTGAAAATCTCCAAAAATATCATTTGCATAACTTTTCAAGAGCTATACTTTTCCTTTAATGGGAATCTTCAAATTCTGTCTAGATTTTGAAATTTGAATTTAGATTTAAAAGGGGATAAAACCCTAGAAATAAGCATTTAAAATTACTTTTGATTTTTCCATAAAACTTGAAAATTTTCAAAACTATGAAATGCTGAGTTTGTCAAACCAAACATTTTTCATGTACAAATTTTTCTCAAATTATGCATAATTTTTGAATTATGGTTTTAAAATCAAAAGGGGATAAATGCTGGAAACTGTATTTTCAAATTAATTTGAAATTCCTTTTGGAAACTTGAAAAACTTTCTATACCAACTTTGTAGCTCTTGTCCAGATCTACAAACTATATTTTTAGAGTATCTCCAAATTCCTCATAGAATTTGAATTAGAGAAAAGGGGATAAAACTAGGGTTGGGAATAAAGGGTTTTTGAAATAGAGTTTAAACTAAATTTAGTTTCTAACTTAATTGGTTGGTCATTAGTGATCACAAACATCATCCAAGGACATTTTTAGGTCATTGACCCAATGACACCCTTGGTTGACCAAGTTGACTTTTGAAAAACCTTTTATAGCATTTCCATTTTGAATTTAAATTTGAATTGCCAGGCTTAGAAATAAGCTTAGAAATCCGAATTAAACTTCAAATATGAAAATCATTTTTAGGGTTGGACTTAGACTTATACACTATGCTTGACACTAGTGTAAACACAGTTTACACCTCAAGTACATAGAGTATAAATTAAGCATTTGCGATGACATTCAAAATTAGGGTTTTATTATTTCATGTGACCAAACATTACAGAAACTCAATCAACCTATGAAATGTAAACTTGTTTTAGTTAATGCACATTAAGGTTGACTTAAACATGGATGCTTTGCAGTGCATATGATGACATGGTAGGTTTTAGTTAATTTAACACCAGAGGTGTTACAATAACTCCAGCATAAACTCGTTGTACAACCACGTGACCTGCACATGTGCCCATCGTCGCTGAAATATAACAATCAATAGGTTAGAAGGTACGATACGAATTAACTATATACGTCAGCTAGGAACATGAACCTGACGATGGCACCAGACTGTACCCATGGTGGGGAAGTCCTCGGGCGAATGCTGCAAGTACAGGTCGTCCTCGTAGGCGGAGTGATCCACCACAGGTCGACCAATCGCGAACCGTTCAGCTGCCCATAGCTGTAGAAGGAGGGGGCAACCAGTGAGCAAAGAACCTATTTCTATCTTGGTACACACTTCGCAAAGCCCCCTGTACATCGCCGCCAGTACTGCGGATCCCCAGCTCCACTGTGGCACTGCTCCCTCGTCAGCATCAGCGATCGCGCGCGCATAGGGGATCATGACCTTGTCGACGGCATGTCCCGCGCTGCTGGTGAACATGACCCAGCCAAAAAGCCACAACAAGTAGGCCTCCAAGCTCCGTCGCATAGAGTACACATCAGCCTATGGGTGTAGCTAATCGGACTGAAAAAGATACAGTTAATAAAGTTGAGTAGAACTGCAAATTGATAAAATTCTTTTCAAATAGGCCTTACGGTAAACTGCATGAGCCACTGCTGCGACGGGCCCATGGTCATGTATGGAGGGAGGCTGCTCATAGCTGGAAGTGTAGGGTGACACTGCACGTGGACGAAGTGGGCCATAATGTTGTCTCGCCAATCATGAAATCCGTCGACTGGCCCGATGGCATCGCCAGCGAGGGGAAGGCCAAGCAAGAACGCAACGTCCTGAAGCGTCGGTGCGACCTCCCCGCACGGCAGGTGGAATGTGTGTGTCTCCGGCCTCCATCGGTTGACCAGGGCTGCTAGAAGAGACCTATCGAAACTCCACCTCCTCGTGTCATCGGCCTCAGCAGCTCAAGCCTCCATAAGGTGACACAACGGGAGGAGGCCTGCCTCACGTAACCTGCACATAAAAATTATATGTTATTAACAAGCCATGTGTACTTAATTGGGAGACCTCGAAGAGTCAACGGATACCTGGAATAGAATCGAGGGTCCACTGAAAGTAGACGTCTGGACGGTCGCGGTCGAAGTACGGGCAGAGTGGCGTTCTGCACCGCAATACGGTAGGAACGGTGGTGCAGATCGATCCCTCAATCTAGCAGCTCTGGTGTGTCGCCCGCCATCCCTGCATGACATTATCACAGTTAACACATATGACACATGCAAACAGAAAGCGAAAAAGTATACAACAATAAATTTAAGGTACAACAAGAAATGATCGAATTTGAAACATAAAGAATGCACGTACAACATGTAACTGAAATATATTCAAATACAAGACAGAGATTAAGAACATCATAGAACATTACATCCGCAAGATAGGTTGAAACAACAAGTTTGTTCACTTCAGTTACAACAAAGCAAAAACCGTACATTACATAATCTTAACCAAGCTTACTACACATCACTACACGACCGAACCACGAGGCACGCGTGCACGCCTTGGCCTGGTGGGCCTAGAAGTTGTCCCTTCCCCTGTTGGCGAGGTACCATCCAATCCGGATTTTGATGGTGGGGCTTCTGCTGTTGTGGGCATGTCTGAGTCCTTCGGGCACTTCTTGTAAGTATGTCCCTCCTTGTCGCATTTGCTGCAACGTTTGTACCTTCCACCTGCTTCGGACTCATCCATGGCGTTTCGAATACGTCTTGTCTTTCGACACCCAGCCTTGTCTCTGATCTTACTTGGGTCTGGAATATAGCTAGGTTGCGGTACTATACCTGTAAAATTCCCCGCTATGCCAAAACCATAAATTTCATGTGACCATGTATGCAATATGGCTTCCTTGGTGAAATAGGGAGATACAAAAGTACGATCAAGTATTCCACACTCCGAGCTCACTGCAATAACATGGGAACATGGTTTGTGGTAGAGTCTTGGCTTGTGGCACATGCATGCGTAATACCCATCCTCCTTAAGTATGCATTCTTGCACAACTCTTATTCTATATATTCCACGCTTGGCCCTATCAGCACACAAGATTGTTCCCATCCACGACAATTGTTGTTAGTATCTGACCTCTGTATTTACCTGTCAGAAATGTCCCGTCAATACAGAGTTTTGGACGACAATGCAGAAATGCCCTATTGCAAGCACCTAGTGCAAAGAAAGCACGTTGCAAGCCTAATACTAATGGTCATTCTCCATGGTTGGGTATGTTATAAGATCTATACATGTCCCTGGATTTCTGGCAGCTATGCATTGAAGAAGAGATGGTAAATTATCATATGAGGCTTTGAATGTGCCAAATCTCATCTCGATAATCTTCTATTTTGCCCTCCACGCCTTAGCATATGAAATGGTGTATTTGAATTTATCTTCGATATGCCTTATTATTGACCTTGGCTCATATCCCAGATTATGCACAACTTCTGAATACATCTCTGCAGCAATAAATGCAGATGTCATGTTTCTGTGGTACTTCTCTACACCTTCCAAGTGACAGTTGTGCTCAGTGACTATTGACACTTTCCAATAATCCTTCCACTTTCCCTTGAATGCATGCACCCTCCACGGACAACCATCACTGGATCTCATGCACTTTACTTCATATACACACTTTATGGACTTTGCTACCCAGAACTCCCTCTGCAGTGATACAGCCCAATGCTTGACTACCTCCATCAATTCTTCCTTCTCTACATACATCACTCCCTCGATTACCTCATTCCCCTTATACTCCCATGGAACATGGTATCCCTCTGAAATAACAAGTCCAGAGAAGTCTTCATTAGACCATTGCCACGGATTCACATTGCATCCTTCCTCATCAGAAGATTCATCACCCTCCACTTCCTCATTTGCCGCATCTTCGTTTTCCATTGCCTAAACAATGGAGTTGATCCTCTCGCCCTCATCTACCAAGCCTCTCGGCTCACTGGCTTCTCCTTCTCTTTTTGGTTCCCACACATCCTGTCCCTGTTCTTCTCCTTGCTGAGCACGGTCGTTTCCCTCTTCCATTTCAGCATCAGTCCTAACCATGCTTGTACCTTCTACATCTTGCAAGGTTGCATTGTCTTTATCGTGCACCTCCATAAAAATGCTGGGTTCCCAGCCCCGCTGCAATGCATTTTCTACGTACCATTTCCATGTTTTGGTGCAATCTACCGATATCAATTCCCAGAAGCATTCTTCGTTGCCACGGTTGACTACTACATTTACTTTTATTGTGTTAACCTCTGGGTTGATATGAAATGCCCTCATTAATCAGTTACACACTGATCGAAAATTTCTTTCTGCTGGCCTATCTATCCCCTTTAGTGTTGACCCAAATTCAGACAGATCTATACCATACGGGCCATATCTGACAGTGCCACTACCATGGAACAACCGAAACATCACTTTGGTTGACATATCTATTCAGAGAAAATACGATATTCGTCACATTTCAAATCATGCAATCCATTGTTTAAAGCATAGCATAAACATCATTATTCCTAAACCCTAAATATATCTATTTAGAGAAAATACGATATTCGTCACATTTCAAATCATGCAATCCATTGTTTAAAGCATAGAAGAAACATCATTATTTCTAACATGAACTGCAATGCTCTAACATTATTATTTATAGATCTAATATACATACTACTCACAGATCTACCCAGAGTCAACTAAAAACTAAATATGCGGGCCAGTGGGCGGCGGGCCGGAGGCGACGGCTAGCTGCTGCTGGGCGTGACTGGCGGGTACCGGTGCCTGATGCGTGGTGTTGCCGGTGTCGGTGACACCTTGTCTTGTCCGATCAGGAGTGTCAACCAGGCAAGTTTTATGTGTGTATAAATTGAATGGATGAAACCGCGACAACTAACAAGATAGACAGACAGAAATTGGAATTACAGTTTGTGAAATTGTCTTGATTACGTGTTTATGTGCATGATTCACTGGCTTCTGTCCTTATGAAAATGGGTAATGGATCTCCACCGTCATTTTCTCATAGTAGATGGATCATGGATGGATCTGATAGATGATCCACCGTACCACTGCCATCGATCTGAATCTGATTTGCTAGTTTGTGAGGAACAGATGGATTAATCACACCGGCTACTCTGCTGACTCTGGGTCTTCTTCCCATCAGCTATTGGCCTGTTGCCTGTTGGCTCTTCCAAGTTCCAACCCCACTAATGGAGGTGGAGGGGGAGACCGGGAGTTTCAATATGATGTCGTTGTCAGCTGTTGTGCTTATTTGGACTTGACTATTCAACTTTGTACTGCTAGACTAATGTAGTCTAATGTTGATGATTATTTGATGCAAGAAACAGTGCAGAAACGTAGTAGAAACGACGACTGTCATGTCCTATAGATTGCTGACCATTGAAAAAGAGGTCCATCGCTGAGACCTCCCCACTCCCCAACTACCCATAGCCTGCTCCTGCTCTCAAAGATCCCGTCAGAACCAAACACTAGTGTTGGTTACCTGAGTGGGGGGTTGTGGTTCCATTTTGTCTCAAAATTATCAAGGTAACAAGGAACAAAACCCAACCCCGTCTAGAGGAAGAGACCACGTCTGATTTCATCATAAAGAAGAGTACCTCGACTTCAAACCTGGGCTGACTAAAGGTGTTTCATTGATGGGAGTTCATCACTGCCATCTGTGCCATGACAAGCTTCAGTAGTAAGGTAACTGTTGGGTAATGATTTCACATACACATATAAGACGAGAACAACACTCAGTTACAATTATATTCCATTCTGTCCCCCAAAAACATATATTCCAGGTGGTATTTATAGACCCCCTGGCTTCGCCGTCTCAAGAATCTTACAACATTTGTCATGAAGCTTCCTATACTTTTAACTAGAAAGCAAGTTGGCGAAGCAGTGAGGCACACTTCGCCCTTTTTGTTCTAATCTTCTGAGGCAACTTCGAACTTGATCGTGACTTCTTAGTTTGACTGAGAATCTCGCAGACTTCTTATGCGGAGTCGCCACGTTGGCTTCGCCGGTTGTCGGAGGTCCAGCGAAGCCATCTTTCGCTTGATAACCTGAAACATGCAAAATCACATGTGTGAAGTTTGATAGCCACAGCGAAGTGTCCACGTCATCTTCGGTAGGCATCCAATGTACAGCGAAGTCATCTTCACCAATCATCTTGAAACATGCGAAAATACATAAGTGAAGCCGAAGATACGTGCAGCGAAGTACCTTCGTTGTCTTCGCTGCACATATTGGTGTCTCAAATGTTTATAATAAATATTTGTCTTCAAAGTTTGGAAAGGATGTTTGTATGTCAAAGTTGTTCCCCAACAGCAGCCCCTCGCGGGCGAAGGCCTACTCTAAAGGTCTGAATCCTGCGAAGTTTATATGAAACTTTGCCTAACAAACGCCGTCCAAACTTTGGAGTTGGCCTGTTTGAATTTTGAATCTAACGGCTAGCTTTGACCAGTTGACTGGACTTTGCCTATAAATAGCGAGGCTCTCCCCCATACGGCTGTCGTTTTCAGACGAAGGGAAACTCTGCCAAAATTTTTCTTGAGTTCTAAAGTTCAAGATAGTTTTTGCGAAGTTTTTGTGACATCTGGTATTTGTGTTCATCCCGTGCTAATCTTTGGAGCGAAGTTTGCTAATCAACTTCGATCAAGTTTATTTTTTGATTCTTTATGTTGTTGATCTTAACTTTGTCAGAATTCTGACGGTTTTGGTTTTTATAGATGTCTTTGCTAGACTTGCAAGATCAGATTCGATCTCAGGAGAGCTCCAGGGCCAAAGAGGACAAATCTCAGATGGATTCTGATGAAGAAAATCTTGCAGATGTTGATGCATCTGTTGAAGACTTGGTGAAAGATGATGAAGGTTTTAATTGACTTTTGGTAAAACTTTGTTTGAAAAAAGTCACCTTGATGTAATGGTTTCTATTGAAAATTGTTGATCGTGATCAAGTGAGGGTTCATGATCCTGAGGAGAGCAATCCGAAGCCTCATCCTGACGAATGTATCATGTATTAGGACCTGTTTACTGCTGGCCTTCGCTTCCCCTGTCAAGATTTCCTTGAAGATGTGCTAAAGGCCTTCAATATTCAAATGCATCATTTGACACCTAACGGGGTGGTTAGATTGGCTCAGTTTGTTTGGGCTGTGAAGTCCCAAGAGGCTAATGCTGATGTTGCTACTTTTTATGAGTTGTTTGAAATGCATACTCAGTTCAAAGAGTTTATGCTTGATGGTAGAGTGGTTACCAAGTACTTTGCTTGTTCTAGCTTTAAAACGGCTTGTAATGCCATTCAAGTTTCCCCGGTGACAAAAAATAAGTGGGGTGTTGGAGATTGGTCGAGATATTGGTTCTATCACAAGGTGCCTATGGTTGAGGAAAGGGACCCAGAAACGAAGAGGATGGTGAAGAAATATATCCGATGGCTGCTAGAATGGAGATTGAGGAGTTTGAATTATCTCCGTCTTTTCCTGCTTCCATGATCTCGAAGACTGCTATGAAGACATACAAATGGACAGCTTCGCTACAATGTGCTAGGGATCTTGTTGAGGAGTATGCTGCTGCCAGAATATGGCCGTTGAAGAAGGGGTGGTCTATCCGACGGTTTCATGCTAAGAAAGTTCGAGGGGTGAACTACAAGTATCCAGATAACGACTTCCATCGTCCTAGGATGTTTGCTTCAGATGAGGACTTCATGAAGTCTATAGAAAGCCATGCTGAGGATTTTCTTGGGAAGTATGTTTTGAGTGAGAAAAATAATATTGACAAGAAACTTGGTGATGGGTACCGACGTTTGAACAGGGTTTTTGAAGTTGTAAACGTTGAGTACGGCGAAGACCTCCTCCTGCTTATAGTCGTGAAAAAACAGGGCCGGAAGAAGGAGGCTGCTGCTCAAGCGAAGGGAAAGCACAAGGATGGTGAAGGTGCGACCAAGGTTGTTGCGAAGAAAATCAAGAAGAATACAATTCCTGCTATTCTTCTTGATAGTGAAGAACTTGATGCTGTTCTTGACCGGAGTTTGGATATCGAAGGGAATGTTGTTTCTGATGTTGATGCTGGTGGCGATGGTGGTGGTGATGATGCTGGTTTTCCTGTTTCTCGGGATGTTGAGGATGAGGTGAGAAAAATTTGTATGACTTTCACTTCTAGTGGTTTGGCTCCACTATTACTTACTCCATTTGACGAAAACTTATAGAATTTGCAAGCTCGTGGTGCTTCTGCTGGTGGCCTTGGCGAAGTTGGTGCGGGAGTTAGCTTGGTCTCTGAGAAAGAGGCTCAAGTTATGGATTTTCAAAAAGCTTCTGAATCGACTTCGCCAAAGTTTGGTTCTGAGGTTCCTACTGCTGGACCATGGAGAGAATGTTGATACTGGGAGAACCACTTCGTTTGACAACCCTGTTACGGGTGAGGTTGGTGAAGTTGGTGTTGAAGATGTGCCGAGGAGAACTGAGGGCTCCAAAGTTTATACTCTTGACTTTGAGGATAGTGATGAGGAAGTTTTTGATGAGGAGATTAATGATGAACAGTTGATGCGCTTGTCGAGCTCCACTATCCACGTTGAAAGTGGAAAAAGTGTTGAGTGCAGTTTAGGTGAGCGCCTTTCTACTGGTAAGTAATGAGACTTCATGTTTCTTTTTGATTTAAGTTGTCTTGTTTTGCTGATTTTTTATTTTTCTTGCAGAAAATATCTTTCCTCATGCCCCGTCTTCTCCTCAGAAGAAAGTTGACTTGAGCAAATTTATCGGCCAAGATCCTACTACTCCTGTTATCCCCGCTGATGGTGAGAGAGAAGTTTCTGATGCTCTTAAGCGTGAGTTAGCGTTTTGTCAGGAGAGGAGTTTGGGTCTTGACAGTTTCAAGTTCATTGGGGTTGGGGCTGAGAAACTTTGGATGATGCCTCACACTTCTAAGGTTCAATTATCCAAGTGCTTAGATGAGGCTTTCACTGTTCCTGACGTGGAGCTTGAAATATTGAAGAAGCCTTTGCTCGAAGTTGCTGATGTAGGTTTGTCTATGATGTATAAGGGTTCTATCTTGATGAGAGGGTTGCGAATGGGTTTGGAAGAGAGGGAAAAAGATTTTGCTCTTCGCGAACGCGACTATCAAGTTGAGATTGAGAACCTGAAGAAGCAACTTGCCGACAAAGAGAAGGAAAGAGCTAACGCTGTTGATGCTCAAATGTTTTAGTGGAAAAACTTATCAGTGCTCTTGCTCGGGTTGAAGAGAAGGAGGAAGAGATGAAGAAGATTCTCACAGAAGATGAAAAGTTGAAAGAAGGTAAGCGACGCAATGAGAGAAAGTTAGCGGAGCAGGATAAATCTTTCTTTGACAATTGCAATCATATCTGGGAACTCTGTTTTGAAAGTTATGATAAGTTTGGAGCCAGGCCTGGTGACAAATGTTGGGACCTAGGTGACCGTGACAGTTTCTTCAGCTAGCTTTGCCGACAGTACGAAGATGCGTCTCGTGTTATGGAGACCACAATTGACATTGGGGTTTACTATTCTGCTCGTGCATTATTTCACTTGATGAAACAGAGCCAAGATCCTTTGTTTGCATAGCTTTGTGATGACAATTACAAGTTTCCCCCAGTGGAAAACTTGACAAATGTGTCAAAGGCTACTCAAGTACTGTGCAATAAGTATCTTGAGCAATATTGGAGGTATGGTGGCCGAACTCATTGCTTTGATAAAGCTAAGGAGAAGTTGTAGAAGGTGTGTTTTGCGTCTTTCTTATTTAGTGCTATTGCTATTGTTCTATCTGACTCTTCTTTTTGTTTAGCAAATTGCAAAAAAGGTAGAAGCTGCTCGGAGGGAGCCTGAAGAGATTGCAAAGAAGGAAGCTAGGGCCAAAGGTCAAGATGATGCTGGAACGAGCAAAGTTAGTGGTGGTCATCCTTAGGCTCTAGTTTTCCTTTCTTTTGTGAGATGAGGGAACTTCAAGATACCATGTGTTTTAAGTTGTTGGCTTTGTAATATAGAAGCTATTTGACTATTTGCCCATCCTGCGCAGGTTCCTTACGCTGAGCCTGTGCAGGATGTCAAAGACGTTGCTCCGTTGTTAATGTGTAAAGATAACTTTGTTTTCGAGCCTAGCGAGTTTTATAATTTTCGTGCGAAGTGCGACGGCTGTGGTGTCGATGAGTTTCTTGCTCGTAAGTTTTGCTCTTCGTCATTTTGAACTTGAACTTTTTTGATGATTTTGTCTTACAAATCTTTTATAGACGTGAACAAGCAACGCCGCGGTGTCTGGCCTCCTAATTGCCGAGTTTTTGACTTTACGGGCCTTGCGCAGGTAAAAGTTTGACGTGTGGGGTTGGTTTTTCTTCTGTGGTTGCTCTTGTTTTCTAACTTCTTCTTCTTATAGTCATATGATTCAAGTACTTCGCCGGTGAGTGTTTGTGAGGACTATTTATGTCGTGAAGCAAATGAAATTATAGACGAAGTTGTAAGCGACATACTTGGTGATGCTGCCAAGGTGGTTAGTTCTCGGGATGACTAATTTGGTAAACATATTTTTATAATTGGATAGATTGTATTGCGAGGCGTCTTGTGTTGTGAAGTTTGTGAGTTTTCCTTCGCTTGTATGACTAGGTACAGAATAAGTACTTTGAGTTAAATTGTGTATGTACTTTGTTGAGAAGCATGTAATCGAGAACTTTACCTTAGTAGATTTTGAAATGTTGCCCCTTCTTTTTTATCCAAAGTGGATGTGTGCACTTCGATTGGAAGCTTGAGGTGTTTTCTTCTTAGTGAAGCAAAGTTGAAAAATTTGTTTAAGGGAATTTTGAAACGTCGTCCCTTCTTTTTTGAGCGAAGCGGACGCATGTGCTTCCTTAGATGCTCAAAACATTTCACCTTAGTGAAACAAAGTCAAAAAATTTGCCTTAGCAAATTTTGAAACACCGTCCCTTCCTTTTCGAGTGAAGTGGACACGTACGCTTGCTTAGAAGCTGAAAACAATTCACCTTAGTGAAACAAAGTCAAAAAATTTGCCTTAGTAAATTTTGAAATGCCGTCCCTTTCTTTTCGAACGACGTGGATGCGTACGCTTCCTTAGAAGCTGAAAACATTTCACCTTAGTGAAACAAAGTTGAAAAATTTGCCTTAGAAAATTTTGAAACGCCGTCCCTTCCTTTTCGAGCGAAGTAGACGCGTACGCTTCCTTAGAAGCTGAAAATATTTCACCTTAGTGAAACAAAGTTGAAAAATTTACCTTAGCAAATTTTGAAACGCCGTCCATTGCTATTCGAGCGAAGTGGACGCGTACGCTTCCTTAGAAGCTAAAAACATTTCACCTTAGTGAAACAAAGTTGAAAAATTTGCCTTAGCAAATTTTGAAACGCCGTCCCTTGCTTTTCGAGTGAAGTGGACGTGTACACTTCTTAGAAGCTGAAAACATTTTACCTTAGTGAAACAAAGTTGAAAATTTTGCCTTAACAAATTTTGAAACGCTGTCCCTTGCTTTTCGAGTGAAGTGGACGTGTACGCTTTTCTTAGAAGCTGAAAACATTTCACTTTAGTGAAACAAAGTCAACAAATTTGCCTTAGCAAATTTTGAAATGCCGTCCCTTGCTTTTTGAGCGAAGTGGACGCGTACGCTTTCTTAGAAGCTGAAAATATTTCACCTTAGTGAAACAAAGTCAAAAAATTTGTCTTAGAAAATTTTGAAATGCCGTCCCTTCCTTTTCGAGCGAAGTGGACGCGTACACTTCCTTAGAAGCTGAAAACATTTCACCTTAGCGAAACAAAGTCGAAAAATTTGCCTTAGTAAATTTTGAAATTCTGTCCCTTCCTTTTCGAGCAAAGTGGACGCGTACGCTTCCTTAGAAGCTGAAAACATTTCACCTTAGTGAAACAAAGTCAAAAAATTTGCTTTAGCAAATTTTGAAACACCATCCCTTCCTTTTCAAGGGAAGTGGACGCGTACACTTCCTTAGAAGCTGAAAACAAAGTCAAAAAATTTGTCTTAGCAAATTTTGAAACGCCGTCCCTTCCTTTTCGAGCGAAGTGGATGCGTACGCTTCCTTAGAAGCTAAAAACATTTCACCTTAGTGAAACAAAGTCAAAAAATTTGCTTTAGCAAAATTTGAATTGGATAAGTTAGCATTTTTTAGATTTAATAAAATATTGATGCTAACTTAGTTTTGCAAAAATTTATGCCGATATTAGAGTATATGTTGGATATACTCTTCGGCATTTGTACTTTTGGTTGTGCAATGTAGAGACATATTTCTGGGGAAACTTGTTTCTCATTTTATATTTCATGAGATTTACAAAGAAACTGCCTCGTTAAAAAACCACTCACCCTGCGAAGGGTTTCCCCTGAGTGGAAAAAAAGTGCAGCTCGGTTATTGTTGCAATAACATAATTTTACTTAAAAGGGAAAATCTACTTCTACTTCTGCTGAAAAGTAGACTAATCCTGTAGTCTTGCTTATGGATAATACTTGTGGAGTGCTTCTATGTTTCAGGTGTGGTTGAGTTCCTCACCTTTAAGGTTTGCCAGATGATATGCACCTTCTTTATTTGTTCTTGTTATGATGAAAGGGCCTTCCCACTTTTGCTAGAATTTTCCGACTGTGTCTTCATCTCTTTTTCTTTTTAGGATGAGATCTCCTGGTGCTAACTCTCTTGGCTTAACTTTTTTGTTGTACCACATTTATGTTTCAAGTTGGTACTTCTTGATATTCTCGAGTGCCTTGTTTCTTTCTTCTTCGAGCAAGTCCTTGCTTGTTATTTGGTCTTCTTTCGTGATCATTTGAACATTTGTTCTTGGACCTTCGTATTTTATCTCTTCGGGGGTCATTGCTTCGTCTCCGTAAAGTAACTTGAATGGAGAGAAACCTGTTGGCCTTGATTTTGAAGTGTTGTGAGACCAGATTACTTTTGGTAATTCATGGACCCATTTTCCCTTTCTGAGGTCCGTTAGGCACTTTGAAATTCTAGTGCAAATTATCTCGTTTGCTCTTTCGACTGCTCCGTTAGACTGTGGGTATTTTACTGATGCGAAGCAAGGTTTAATTCCCATTGAGTGGCAGTATTCTCTGAAGTCTTCGCTATCAAACTGTGTTTCATTGTCTACAGTGATGTGTCTTGGGACTCCGAATCTGCATATGATGTTTTGCCATAGGAATTTTTTCATTGTATGAAAAGACATGTTTGTGATTGGCTTCGCTTCAATCCACTTAGTGAAATATTCGACCGCAACTATTGCGTATTGGTAGTTGCTTTAGGTTGGAGGTAACTTTCCGACTATGTCAATTCCCCATCTTTCCAGTGGCTAGGTTAGTTCAATCGGTTGTAGGTTTGTTCCTGGTGCTTTAACTTTGCTTGCTGTTATTTGGCAATTGTGACAAGTCTGAATGATTTCTTTGCTGTCACTTTGGGCGGTTGGCCAGAAGAACCCTTGTCTTAAGGCTTTTCCAACTATTGATCTAGCCCGGCGTGACATCCACAGATTCCACCGTGTATTTCTTTCAACAGGTTTTCCCATCTTCTCTTGAGATGCACTTTAGAAGTGGTTGGCAAACTCCTTCCTTGTATAGTTCTTTGTTGATGATTTTGTAGCTTCTGGTCTTTTGCTTCATTCTTACTTCATCAACTTTGTTTTCTGGCTCATAGAATCCTTTGAGGAATGCCATAACTGGAGCCCTCCAATCTTCGCTTTCTATGATGTGTACTTCTTTTGGTTGTTCAACTTTCATTTTTGTTGAGGCTTCGGTGATAGTTTGGAAGAATACTTCTGGTGGTAACTCTAACTTTTGGGTGGCGGCCTTTGCAATTTCGTCTGCATCTGTATTGTCATTTCTTGATATACTTTTCACTGTGAATCCTGTGAAGTGTTTTTCTTGGTCCCTTAGTAGCTGGAGATATTTTGCTAGTTCTGGATCTCTTGCTTTGTAATTTTTCTCTATATTCCCAGCCACTACTTGAGAATCTGTCTTGATTATTAGCTTTTGGATTCCCATTGCTCTCGCTTTGTGAAGTCCCAGTAATACTGCCTCATATTTTGTGATGTTGTTGGTGCATTGAAAGTCTCATCTTGCTGCGTATCTGAGTTTGATTCCAGAAGGTGAGGTTATGACTATTGTTGCTCCTACACCGGCAAAGCCCCAAGCACCATCACAATAGATTATCCATTTTGGTTGCTCCATTCTTTCTTGATTGTATTTTGAGGGTGTCCAATCTGCCATGAAGTCAGCCAACACTTGAGATTTGATTGCTGTTCTTTTCTCGAATTTGATGAAGTATTGGGACAACTCTACAGCCCATTTTCCTAATCTCCTTGAGGATTTGTAGCCTTGTAGTACTTCTTTAAGGGGTTGATTTGTTGGCACTCTTATTTTGTGTGCTTGAAAGTAGTGTTTCAACTTTCTGGATACCATAAGTACTGCATATGCAATTTTTTAAATTTTTGAGTAGAAAATTTTTGATCCAGACAAGGCTTCGGATGCGAAGTAGACTGGAACTTGTTTTGTTGAGTGCTCATTTTCTTCTTCTTGGATTAGTACTGCACTAACTGTACTTTTGTTTGCTGATATGTATAGTAATAAATCTGCTGTTGGATCAGGTGTTGCCAGAGTTGATGGATTGGATAGGTGCTTTTTTATTTCTTTGAAAGCTTCTTGCTGTGCTTGACCCTAGTTGAATTTTTCCTTTTTCCCTTTTAGTGCTTGGAATATTGGGAGGCTTCGCTCAGCTGATTTGGATATAAATCTGTTCAGCGAAGCTAATCTTCCCGTCAACTTTTGGATGTCCTTGATGTTTCTTGGCACTTGCATGTTCAGTATTGCCTTTACCTTCTCTGGGTTTGGGTCGATTTCTTTTGCGGATATGATGCATCCCAAAATTTTGCCTGTTTGAACTCTGAATGTGCATTTTTCAAGGTTCAGCTTTAAGTTTGCTTTTCTGAGATTTGAGAAAGTTTCTTGTAAGTCTTCAACATGGTATTCTTTTTTCTTGCTTTTGACTACTAGGTCGTCACACATACGCAAGCAGATTCTTAGTATTTGATCTTTGAGAACTATGGATGTCATTCTGATGAAAGTTGTTCCTGCATTGCAAAGCCGCTCAGCCATTCTTTCGAAACAGTAAGTTCTGAAGGGTGTGATAAAGCTTTTGTATTCTTCATCTTCTTTTTTCATCTAGATCTGATGATAACCTGAATAGCAGTCAAGGAAGCTGAGCATTTCACTTCCTGCTGCCTGATCTACCAAAGTGTCTATTCTTGGTAGTGAGAAATTGTCTTTTGGGCACGCCTTGTTAAGATCGGTAAAGTCTATGCACATTCTCCACTTTTTGTTTTTCTTCTGCACCATGGCTATGTTTGCGAGCCAAGTTGTGAATTGGACTTCTCTTATGACTTTTGCATCTAACAATCTTTGGACTTCAGCTTTTGCAGCTTGTGTTCTGTCTTCCGACAACTTTCTAAGTTTTTGCTTTTTTGGCGTGAAGTTTGGGTCGATGTTTAACTTGTGTTCTATGACATCCCTGCTTACTCCTCCTAAGTCTTGTGCAGACTAGGCAAAGATTTCTTTGTTACTTCGTAGGACTTGTATTATTTCTTCTTCTTCTTTCAATAGATTTGTATCGATGATAACTTGTCTTTCTGTCACCATTGGATCGATTGGTACTTTCTTTGTATCTTTGTAAGGCTTCACTTTTTCTTGTATCTTTGCGTTTTCAATTTCAAGCTCATCACCTTCTTCTTCTTGTATCATATGGATATTTTTAAAGGTTGGGCTTGCATCTCTTTCTATGTTTCTTGCCTCTGTTTGATCGCCGAAGACGGTTATGATGCCATTGAATGCTGGCATCTTCATGCATAAGTATGGGTAACTTACTATGGCTTCGAAGGCATTTAAACTTCCCCTTCCAAAGATTGCATTGTATTGACTATGCATTTCGATGACAACGAATGCTATTTGCTCTGTTCTCACATTATTCACTGTTTCGAACAAAACTGGCAGGACAATTCTGCCGATAGAGTTTATCTTCTTTCCGTCGAAGCCAGCTAGTGGGTGCTCGGCTCTTCCCAATATTTTTCTGTCAATTTGCATTGCATCTAAAGTTTTTGTAAATATGATATCTGCTGAGCTGCCACCATCTATTAAAATTTTTGTTACTGCCCAACCTTCGATGTTTGCTTCTATGACCATTGCGTCCATATGGGGGTAATATTTGAGTTTGAGATCTTGTTCTGAGAATGTGATTGGCATGTGAGACCATCTTGTTTTGTTGAATGGACCTTTAATTGCTATGGAGTTTACTATTCTAAAATAATTTCTTCTTTCATTTCTTGTATCTAGCTCCATGCTGTTTCCTCCGAAGATTGTCATAATTCTGCCTTTGCTTGGGATGACTGCATTCCCATTGCTTGTTGAAGCTTCGGGTGTGTTGTTGTTATGCTGGATTTGGTGATTGCTATTTGTCACTGAACTTTCAGGGTAGAAACTTTGCTGCTGGCTTGGTCCCCATTGATTTTGTGGGCACACTGCTAGCGGTTGACAATTATAAACTGGCGGAGGTGGTGGCAACATGTGCTGAGGGTAGGTTATTGGCAAGTAACTTGTTCTTTGCGGAGCCAGATGATTGACAATCTTTAGCTGTGAAGTTGCTCTATTTTCTTCTTGTACTTCTTCAATGCTTTTGTTTACTCTTGGGCACATCTTTGATGTGTGACCAGCCCCTTTGCCATGTATGATGCAATACATTTCTTCGGGCCTTAAGATTTTTCTTTTAAAGTTTCTGCTTTGGTTGTTATAATTTGCCCTTTGTTGGAAGTTTTCCTTGTAACTTCTATTATTTTGAAAATTTCTTTGATTGTTTGGTCTTAGACCTTGACCAGCCGCTTCCCTCGTGTTGTTGATGTGATTTATCCTCTGAAATGGTCATTGCTCTGCATTTGTTCTTGGGTGTTGGGAACTGTTACTTGATCTTGACATGTTTCTTTCTCCGTTATTTTCTTCTATTCTTTTCCTGTAGTCTTCGTCGGATTTACAATACTTTCTCATTTCTTTGTATAATTTTTTGACTGTGGTCGGTCTTTCCCTTTGAAGTGTGAGGAAAGTTGGCCTACTCGTAGTCCTTTGATTACTGCTATGATGACAACTTCGTCTGGTATATTTGGTATTTGAGCTTTTGTTTGTACAAATCTTTTGTAATATTGGCTCAGCGGCTCTTTTGGTTGCTGCCTGATGTTCAAAAGGTCATCACTGGTAAGTTCGACTCTTTGTAATCCTTGGAAGTCTAGGAGCAAAGTTGTGTGAAGTTGGTCCCAGGATTTGATTGACCTTGGTTTTAGCGAGGAGTACCAATGCTGCGCTGGTCCTTTTACTGCCATGATGAGCGACTTCGCCAGGGTGTTTGCATCTCCCCCGCTTGATGCTACTGCTGCTTTGAAGCTCATAAGAAATTGTCTTGGGTCGGACATGGCATTGTAGGTTGAAATGATATTGAACTTAAAACCTGCTGGCCACTTCGCTAGCTGAATGTCAATTGACAAGGGCGACTCTGTGTCGATTGTTGCTATCTGACTTTGGTTTTCTTTGTTGTTGGTGTTTTTGCTTGCTGAATTTGGATTTTGAGTCATGACTTCGCTTTCGTTTTCTATTTCATTATTGATCTTTCTTAGTTCAGCCTCTGCTTCTGCAATTTTTTGCCTTAGGGACTTTTCTCTTGTTTTCGCTCTTGCTTCCTCCAGCTGTTTTTTCTTGACGATGAGTTATTCTTCGAGTTCTTTGAGTCTTCTTTCTTTGTTCTGAGTTTCTTCATCTTCTTGTGAGTGTCTATTTTCTGTTTCTATCTCATCTTTCAAAAGTGGGTCTCTGTCTTGATTTGATGTCTCCAGCCGAAGTTGTTTTTTCTGCTGTGTCTTGTCATTTTACGTCCGCGTGGTGGTCGTGGGTGTCTTCGATCACACAAACAGACGGCGCCAGATGTTGGGTAATAAATTCACATACACATATAAGACGAGAACAACAATCAGTTGCAATTATATTCCATTCTATCCTCTAAAAACTTACATCCCAGGGGGTATTTAGAGACCCCCTGGCTTCGCCGTCCCAAGAATCTTACAAGATTTGTCATGAAGCTTCCTATACTTTTAACTAGAAAGCAAGTTGGCAAAGTGGTGAGGCACACTTCGCCCTTTTTCTTCTAATCTTCTGAGGCAACTTCGAACTTGATCGTGACTTCTTAGTTTGACTGAGAATCTCACAGACTTCTTATGCGGAGTCGCCACATTGGCTTCGCCGGTCGTCGGAGGTCCAGCGAAGCCATTTTTCACTTGATAACCTGAAACATGCAAAATCACATGTGTTAAGTTTGATACCCACAGTGAAGTGTCCACGTCATCTTCGCTGGGCATCCAATGTACAGCAGAGTCATCTTCGTCAATCATCTTGAAACATGCGAAAATACATAAGCGAAGCCGAAGATACGTACAGTGAAGTACCTTCGCTGTCTTCGCTGCACATATTGGCGTCTCAAATGTTTATAATAAATATTTGTCTCCAAAGTTTGGAAAGGATGTTTGTATGTCAAAATTATTCCCCAACAGTAACTAAGATCTCATCTTTCTAATTAACAAGCATGATGGATAAACAATGGATGGCACAGATCGCTGAGAAGGCAGCTGCTCTAAATTCTGAAGAAGCATCAATCTGTTTCTACATTTGACGAATGTCTGATTTCATCATAAAGATGAGTACCTCGGCTTCAAACCTGGGCTGATTGAAGGTGTTTCATTGATGGGAGTTCATCACTGCCATCTGTGCCATGACAAGCTTCAGTAGTAAGGTAACTAAGATCTCATCTTTCTAATTAACAAGCATGATGGATAAACAATGGATGGCACAGATCTCTGAGAAGGCAGCTGCTCTAAATTCTGAAGAAATATCAATCTGTTTCCACATTTGACGATTCTTGTAGGACAGGACTTTCGTTTTCTTTTCATATTGTATATTTCCTTTGATAGACATAGTTTAATGGCTTTTGCCTAACTTTTACTCACCATGCTTGTTTTTGCAATATTTGCACTCCTCACTGTGATTTTTCTTCTGCATTTCAGCTGTTAAACATGATTGAGATTGTGGCAAAATTGGGCCTTTGACACTCCAAATGATTCATACAAACTAAGCAGGGATTTGTTGGTTCCTGGACCATCAAGTTGTGCCATCCAACTACAAGGGTTTTTCTTGATCATAAAATATGAAGTCATGGCCATGCAATACTTCAACATGTTGGTGGCCTTCCTTTTATTGTTCGGCTTCCCTTTTCACCCAAGTATTGATGGTCAGCTCTCTACTATAGCCCCCCCCCCCACACTCTTGGCAAACCATATCTATGCATGAAGAGGACACTAGTATGACACCTGTCCTTGTAAATAGTACAGACTTGTATAGGACCATGTTTGGCTTTTACACCACAGATGGAGGACATTCGTTTATCCTGGCTGTACAGTTTTTGGGAGTCCAATTTCCAATCATCTGGTCTGCCAACCCCGATAATCCAATAAGCCACAACGCCATCTTGAATTTCACCAGAGAAGGAGATTTGCTCCTACATGAAGCTGATGGTGCAATAATATGGACCACAAATACAAAGAACTTGTCAGTTGCAGGCATGAAACTGGATGATTTAGGAAACCTTGTACTCTTCGATCAGAATAACACCACTGTGTGGCAGTCCTTCGGCCACCCAACCGACACATTGATGTTGGGGCAATCACTTTGCAGGGGAAATAACCTCAGTGCAAAAACCACAAGCACAAAATGGCCAGGTTCAAGGGTTTATCTTTCTGCAGAGTTGGATGGGCTGCAGTACTCTTTCAATCCAGCAGCCTACACACAGTTATTCCAAGGTACAGTAACATCAACCAACGCAACACCAACATGTTATGCATTTTTCAATGGCAGCTTTGGGATCTTCTCACTACCGTTAGCCCAATCAGTGCAGTTGATGAGATTAGAGTCTGATTGGCATTTAAGGCTTTATGAGATCGGGATATTTTACCGAGACAGGTTTGATGTACTAAGCAAATTCATGAACTTTTGCGACTACCCATTGGCCTGTGGTGACTTTGGTGTTTGCAGTAATGGACAATGTTCTTGTCCTAGTTCCAACTATTTTAGGCTCCAAAATGAGCGGCATCCAGATGCTGGGTGCATACCCTTAGCAAGCATCTCCTGCAATGATATGCATGACCACAAGCTGGTACCACTCAACAATGTCTCTTACTTCAGTGACAACATGTTCCAGTCATTAGCCACTCGAGTCATCTCTGAAGGTGTCTGCCTGCATTCTTGCTTATTGGATTGCTCCTGCAGAGTCGTTCTTTTTCAGAGTCCAAATTATGGTGAGGATGCTGGTAAGTGCTTGCTGTTATCAGAGCAGAACCTAATTTTGTTTACAGAAAAGTCATCGAATAATCTTGTGGCACTGTTCAAGATACAAGACAAGCACTCAGTAAAAAGGAGGAACATTATTATTGGCTCCACAATTGCAGGTTTTTTTCATTACATCGTTTTTTGTTTATGCTTTCATATGGAAAAATTGCAAGAAAGACGAGGAACCCCAGTTTGATGGCATACCAGGAACACCAAACCGTTTCTCTTTTCATGAGTTGAAGGTTGCTAGCAGTAACTTATCTATCAAGCTTGGAGCTGGTGGTTTTGGTTCTGTATTCAAAGGCAACATAGGCAAGGAAAACATTGCTGTCAAGTGCTTAGAGGGTGTCAATCAAGGAATGGAAGAGTTCTTAGCAGAGGTCAATACAATTGGTAGAATCCATCATCTTAACCTAGTCAGGTTGGTAGGATTCTGTGCTGAGAAATCACATAGGCTCCTTGTCTATGAGTACTTGTCCAATGGCTCATTGGATAAATGGATCTTTCACACAAGTTTAGTTTTCACTCTTTCTTGGAAAACCAGACGTAATATCATGTTGGCCATTGCTAGGTGTTTGTCTTACCTCCATGAAGAATGTGAAGAAAAGATTGCTCATTTAGATATCAAGCCACAGAATATTCTCCTGGATAACAAATTTAATGCAAAGCTCTCTGATTTTGGACTCTCCAAAATGATCAACAGGGACCTGAGCAAAGTTATGACCCGAATGAGAGGAACGCGTGGATATCTAGTACCTGAGTGGCTGGGATCAACAATCACTGAAAAAGCAGACATCTACAGTTTTGGGATTGTGATGATTGAGATAATCTGTGGTCGGCCCAACCTGGATGAATCCCAGCCAGAGCAGAGCATCCACTTGATAAGTCTGCTCCAGGAAAAGGCAAAGTCTGGCCAGCTATTTGATTTGGTGGATAGTAGCAGTGATGACATGAAATCCAATGTCGACGATATCATGCAAACGATGAAGCTTGCAATGTGGTGCTTGCAGGTTGATAGCAGCAAAAGGCCCTTGATGTCAACAGTCGCCAAGGTGCTGGAAGGAGCGTTGAGCATGGAGGCCACACCTGACTGCATTTTTGTTCCCAGTTTTGCATCAACTAATACCGATGTGGCAGGATCAAATTCCTCTTATGTACCATCTGAGTCGATATTATCAGGGCCTAGGTGATAAAATAACTGTTTGCCATTGCTTCGGTTGCCCATTTTGATTAGCATCCGAGGACATTAAGATCCAGTTGTATTTGGATGTGGCAGAATCTGTTCTGTTGCACAAACCGTAGTGGCACTTGAGATTGATGCATTCTTTTCATGCTTTGCGAAGAGAACAGCAGTTTCACCAGTGTTGTGATCGGGTTTTATCGAACTGGAGGGGATGGTGGCGAGCTCTATCTATCTGGGTCCCTTTTTGTAACACACATAAACTGATGGATTTGTTTATTTATTTATTTTCAAATGGCTTCAGATTTCACGTTTACCAAAGTACAAGCCGTTTTATGCTTGGGAATAATATTAAGACACATAACCTTGTAATACTAAAAGTAAATACATTAGTGTCATCTTATAGACGGTCTCATATATTGTCATTCATGATTCGTTAATTTACATATGTAAACAAGAATGTTTTGAGTGGCATTACAATTACAAATACAACTCATAATCCAAACTCAGCTTATGAGGTGGTTGTTTCTTTTTTTCAAAAACGTGCGTTATGCCCGTATTGCTTTAAGAGAAGAGAGTGGTCAATAGACCTATACATAGTTGATACAAAAGGATTCATTGGTAATCCAAAGATTACCAATGAAGTCCTCAACACACATAAAAAGCAAGAAACATGAGGGGGGTACCCTCCACCTAACAATCCCAACAACCCCAGAAAACTGAACCAAATACAAAGATCTTGACACCCAGGTAGCTAGCAGTGAGCGGAGCCGCAAACTCCAGACGGCAAAGCATCCGTCGAACCAACCTCGGCAGCAAAGCATCTGTCGAAAAGACACGGCGGCAAAGCATCCGCCCGAACTCCAGACGGCCAAGCATCTGTCCCCACCTCAGCGACCTCAACGGCCAAATCCGCCGGAGATGCGTCCTCGGTGGCAAAGCACGCTCCTCCGAGTCACAAGGCCCAAAGCCCTCCGGACCGCGGTTGAGGAGGACATACCTGAAGAGAGCACCTCGGCGGCAAAGCATCCGCCGAAAACACCTCGGTGGCAAAGCATCCACCGGGAAGACCACTACTGCAGCTACAACAGACACTAGCTGGCATACCTAGGTGAGGAGGAACATGAAGCATAATTAGGCGCAGCACGACGACCAAAGGACCACGCGGGCAGCAGGGGATTCTTCAACATGGCATGGACTTTAAAGACAACGCCTTCAAGAAGGACTACAACACCGTAGCGCCGCCGCTGCCTGCCCAAACCGGGCTAGGTTTTTACCTCGAAGATCCACGTAGACCGCCAACCTCCCGACCGTAGAGCCAAACGGTGCAAGGAGCGACGTGCACCATCAGCCCACGAGATCTGCCATGGCGGTTTGCGGCGGCCTAGCGGCGCCGCCCGAGTCGCCCTTGGGAGGAGTGACGCGGGGGCCTAAAAGTGAAGCTTCTCTCAGCATGATACTATAAAAGATCTTGTGATGTTGCATAAGCCAACTTATGGCACTGTTAACTTGTACTACTAATGTATAATCACCTTGGTCCTGAAGATAAAAACTGATCCATACTGCCGCACCGCTGGTGATTCTTTATCTGCTGCCTATGCATGTAAATCTGCACAGCTTCTTGCACCAATTGATGGCAATGTTAAACTCTTCTATGTCCCCTGTCTTGCAGCAACACTAGAACGTCTGGCACCCGAACGAGATTTGAAGAATAAAACGATAGTTTATGCTTATCAGACTTGCCACACCATGACAATTCTTGAAAAGGCTATTTGGATGCGGCAGAACCTGTTCTCCCGCACAAACCTATAGTATCAGTTTAAATTGATGCATTCATTTCATCCTTTGCAAAGTCGCAAAGAGAACAGCAGTTTCACCATTGTTGTAAAATCGGGTTGGAGTTGGACACTCCTTTTTATGAAACTGGAGGAGATGGCGACGAGATCGATCTAGCTGGTCCCATCTTTGGAACAAACTGAGTATCAAGTAACCACTTTATTCCAAATTGTCACTCGACTTGTCCAAATCTCCAGCCCAACACTAGTTGGGTCAAAGGTGAAGGCCGAGCCTGAGCGGTGGCCTTTTTAGGCTTGAGTCCGTCAGGTTTTGGAATTTTTTTTATTTTTAATTTTTTTAAAAAAATTTTACAATTTTAATTTTTTGTTTCAAAATATGACAGAACTAGTCGTCCACAGTGGGCGTTTTTTAAAAAACGCCCACTACGTGGGCGTTATATGTGACGTGGCACAGGGCCAGCCGCCGCTGGTACCGGCTTTTGCGGGCGGCCCCCTGGCGCCCAAAAAACGCCCACGCAAAGTGTGGGCGACTAGTTCTGTCATATTTCGAAACAAAAAATTAAAATTATAAAAATTTTTTAAAAAAATTAAAAATAAAAAAAATTCTCAGGTCTTGTAGGCTGGCTGAAATGTGAGTTCTGAAATTGGGCTTGGCATTATCGAATTTTTGGGGCCGGCCCAGGTTTATATATAGGGATGTGTAACCCATGATCAAGCCTATAGACGACACATGCATGGTTGACACTGGGCCCAAGGAAACTAAATCCTGAATGGAAAGTCAAGAAACTTTTTAAACTAGTAAACTCTGGCATTAAATTTTTTTCGAATTAATTTCACCGGATCAATCGATTCCCAGCTACTTTTCATTTTCACAGATGAGGAAAACCAGTGGGTGGAAGGGGGGTTGCAAATCACCAAGTACAGAGGTTGACCCATGAGGTCAAAGGAGTAGATGGAGCGAGAGAGTGATTACAACACAAAACATATAACAATAGCACAATCCAACAACAAGGGTAATCCTGGACGAGGCCAAAAGACACCAACGATCGTCAACTTGCACCACCCACCGAGCAGCCCGTATTCCTTGAGTTTGACACCGCTCAATTAAGAGCAGCAGCAACTTTGCAAGTTGTGGCCCTTTTGTGTCCAGCACCACTCAACTAAGAGTGGTGGCGAACTCGCCAGCACCACTCGGCTAAGAGCAGCTGTGAACTCGCAAGCCCGTGGCCATTGTCCGACAACACTCAACTAAGAGCAGTGACGAACTCGCAAGCCCGTGCCTCTTGTGCCCGACACCACTCAACTAAGAGCAGCGATGAACTCGCAAGTCGTGGCCCTTGTGCCCGGCACCACTCAGCTAAGAGCAGTGACGAGCTCACCAACACTTGTGCCCAGCATTACTCAACAAAGTGCAGTGACGAACTCGCAAGACCGTGCCCTTTTGCCCAGCATCACTCAGCTAAGAGCAGTGGCTAACACACAAGCCGTGGTTGTTATGCCTGGCACCGCCCAACTAAGAGTAGTGACGAACTCGCAAGCTAGGATCATTGAACATGACGTCCTCCATGGGAACGACAGAGACACCTCCAGTGTATCCGGGTCCACGTGCTGCCAGAGGAGGACACTCATCGAAGAACGAAAGCCACTAGAAGCCAAACTAGTTTTACCCAAGAGAGGAGCAAGGAGTAGGGGGAGACACACACAAAGAATAGGAGGGGATACAACCAGAGCTCAAAGATGGCCACCGTAGCATAGCCGAATGAGCAATAAGCTTCGACGACGCCTCCAAGGAGGTGGATGACGCACTTTACGCCATCGTCGCTAGGTCGAACAAAACCGGACAGGGTTTTCACCTAGCTATATGTTTGATGGCTGAGGCAGAGTAGCATTGCGGTGACTGCATCTAGGCAGAGAAGGAAACCACACGCAGTCTGGGCGAGTCCGGGTGCCTGGCTACTTGCTCTATTGCAGAAAATACAGTCGGCAGCCACCAACGGCATGTGCTTGGGCGCCTCCGGGCAGACACGAAGCCATCCATCTGCACGGGATGGAAGCAGTTCATCGCCAGCCGACGCAGGAACCAAGTAGCACCGCCCAGGCTTGGTCCTCCTAGCCTGGCCTTGCACCTGAGCACGAACCCAAGCAGTAGCATTGCCCAGGAGGGCACCGGAGATCCCGTAGGGGCTGGACCTGCTGACGTGCTAGCCCACAAAGAAGGAGATGTCGAGACCATGATGAATGCGACGGGCACCGGCAGCCATAGCGTCCGGGCAGCCGCGGCCGGCCGGAGCGGTCATCGGCCCCCAGCCGCGGGTTGACGCAGTAGGCATGTGGCCCCATGTCCAGCCTGCCTCGAGCCATTCACCGTGCGCCATGCTCGAAGCCTTCGCACGCTTATTAGCTGTGCCGGATCTGGGCCACCATGGGCAGGCTCTCCAATAGGACCAAGAGCCTGCAACCTGTTGGCCGGGCCAGGTCCACGGCGGCGGTCCCAGATCCAGCGGTGGCCGCCGCAAGGTGCTCCCGTTGACCAAGGAGCTCGGACAGGAGAGTCTTTCTTGTGCGCCGGCAGCCATGACACTGGGGAATTTTGAGCTCAGGAAACGATGAGTGAGGGAGAGAAAGGAGGATGAGTAGCTGCAGGGAGACCTTTTTAGGTGCTGCAGCGGGCCGCCGCCACCGCTATCTGGAGCGCGGCAGCGGCGGCCAGAGGTTTGGCACGGCAGGGAGTCTGGTGGCGACGAAAGTGTCACCCCCGAGTCGTCCATGCCGGACGACACCGGGGTGGGTGGGGGGCGACACGCCGCTCGCTTATTGCAATTCAGAATTGAATTGATTTTATCGAGGGCTGGCATTAGAATTTTAAATTAAGATTTGCACCAAATACAAGAGATTTTATCTATACTTGTCGTTTATATCTATACTTGTCATTTATATCAACCAGTTTCTATTAAGCAAAGTAATAATAACGCCACATCAGAAAATAACGTTACCGCACATACATGTACAATTTTTTGGCAAAAAGTTAGAAACTCCGAACAATTTTCATTGCAAGTGGGCTCTTTCTAGTGGAAAGACATCCTTAAACTCACCATAGAATTCAGAGGTATGACCACCTGTCAGCCGGGGAATGGCAAATCCATTCTTTTCTGGTCAGATCCTTGGGCACAAAATTTCATCAAAGAATCCTTCCCAAGACTGTTCTCCTTTGCCAAGAAGAAAAAATGCTCTGTGTGGCAATTCAAGAATAACGAAGAGAGTGCAAATTTCTTCCTACCACACTCATCAGAGGCAGCCCAAGAATTCCATGAGATGCAGAACCTTCTCAATTTCTCATACTGGGATCCTGACACCTTGGACAGCTGGTTGTACTGTTGGAACCCTGCTAATTGTTTTACTCCAAAAAAAGCCTACAAACTACTCCTGAGTACTCAGCAAGCTTCCCCTCAGTTTGAATGGACGTGAAAGGGTGAAAATCTTGGAAAACATAAATTCTTCTTCTGGCTTCTTGTTAAAGACTGACTTAGCACCAGAAATATATTGAAGAGGAAGAATATGCACCTCAACAGTTATTCCTGCGCCATCTGCAACCTGAATGTAGAAGAATCTATGCTCCATCTATTCTTTGAATGCCCTTTAAGTAATGACTGTTGGAATTATGTTGGCATCAACTAGAACCTCAACCTCCCTCCTCCGGACATGGTTATCGATGCAAGAAATAACTTTGGCACCCCAATCTGCAGAGAGGTGATGATAACTGCCTGTTGGTTAATCTGGGGCTCCAGGAATGACCTCATCTTCGATAGAAAAGCATGCTCCATGGTCAACTGGAAAAGACACTTTAAACAGGAGTTGGAACTGATTTGTATCAAGTCCAAATCTAGCCGTGCTGGCCTACTGCAACCGTGGTGAGAGAGTAAACCTTAATGTTTCTAATTTTTTGTGGTGAGCTACAACGGTCTTGACTACAAGGGGCCGTTCATAAATATAGTATATGGGATTTTCCTCTACTGTGAGTATGTCTTAGTATCTCAACTCTGTCCAGCGATGTCAATAAGACAGCCATCATCATGCTATCTGTCATCACATTCATAAAGGGCATGCACAGGTCATTGGCACTTGTGGAACAAAGCAGAATGCGAAGCATGTTACAAGAACTTGATACTTGTCATTCTAAAAGGAATTATTCTACCAGAAGTGATTATATTATTAAAAAGGAATACGTGTACAGTGGAAAGTCTGCTTTAAGAAGGAATGGATCAAGGATGATTGTCGATCTTAACCATAGTCACGGGCGATATTATGGGATCACTCTAAATGGAAAAGAGGAAGAACCGACAGAACTAGATCAGGATGAGCAGCTATCCAGCTGTTATGATGTGTGCGTTGCCTTCGGCCTGTCTCTTGAGTTACAACAGCATATTCTTGGGTTGGTCGATTGGAGGCCAAAACCAGATGATCTGAAAGACATTGACTACAAGTGGGCCATGAGGGTGATTGAGATTGAGTTGGCTTTTGTGTACGAATCCTTATTCACTGGTAACCCCTTCCTTTACTACTATCAAGCAAAAACTGCTAGTTATTGGGCACTGGCTTCATTCATTGGGATATGTTTTATGGGGATAGCGGTACCAGTGGCAATGACGACTAGCCATCATGGTGAAGGTAGTTCCACTACTTGCACCAAAGTTGTGGAGACCACGACAGCGGATCTTGTTCACTTTTCTGGTATTGGTGTCCCTGGCTCTGTTACAGTTGTTACACTTGATTCGGTGCTGCACATCCTACTGGGCGAGAGTCGCCGTTGCCTGCGCATGTGCCAGGAATAATCTCAAGCTAAATGAACTCTATAATGATTATAGGACGGTATCCTGGCAGCACTATTGAAAAACTGGACTTTGCCGTGTGCTTGGACGTTTACCGTGTGCAATTTAACAGGGCACACGGCAAAGTTTATTTTTACTGTGTGCGACACACGACAAAATATTACACACGGCAAAGGTGGTTTTGCCGTGTGTTAGACACACGGCAAAATATTGCACACGACAAAATACGATATTTTGCCGTGTGCAATGCCAAGACACACGGCAAAGGTGGCCGGCCCATCACGGCGCACACCTGCCGTTAGATTTTGCCGTGTGCTACGACAAAACACACGGCAAAGTTTTTTTAATTATTTAAAAATACATTTTGCCTTGTGCAATGGCAAGACACACGGCAAAGTTTTTTAATAATATAAAAATAAATTTTGCCGTGTTCCATGGTAAGGCACACGGCAAAATATAATATTTTGCCGTGTGCAATAGAAAGCCACACGGCAAAATATTATATTTTGCCGTGTGCCCCCTATTTCACACGGCAAAATATTTTTGATTTTTTTATTTTAGGCCTAAATTCTTTTGTGTAGCATTGTGACAATATTTAAAACTCTATTTTAAAATTTGGAGCAATTTTGACTTTTTTATATATTTTATTAATTTATTTATTTTTATTGACTTTTTTGGAATATTTCAAATTTGAACTGCAGGTACATGGAATAATGGAATTCGGTCTTTCAAAAAATAATATTCATGAATTTTGGTGTATGTTTTGGCCGTATCCAGGAGCTCGCATGAAATCTCGACCATCTCGTTGACGTAACATGTGGAGATACGTGCAGGAAAAGTGATTTAGAATTATATAAAATCCAAACGAAGGCCGAAAATCACGAAACTTGGCGAGGTGTCGTGTCATCGCATGTGTAGTTTACGATAAAAAATTGAGAAGATTTTGAGCAAGTTGCGATGTTGGATGTCTAAAACCCAGACATCTCCACATGTGATCACAATTGATCACATGTGAAGATATGTGGATTTTAGACATCCAACATCATAACTTGCTCAAAATCTTCTCAATTAAAACTATGAGGCTATTGGGCCTTCAGCCATCTTTTATTTTCATTTGGCGGTCACTTGACCCTCTTTTTATATAGGGTGGGCATGGGTGTACACATTGTTTTAATTCTGGCGAACACATGTCCATCATTTTTTGTGAATATATGTATGTATATTATTATTATTTTTAGAATAGCCTCATCTCTCATTTTAATCAAAGAGAGAATGTCTATGCCTCATTAAGGAATTTATTAGTTTATAACATGCATGTGAATCTTGATCTTGGGCATATGACTATAATCTCAACTAGTGGTCACAACAATTTGACAAAGCTCAATAAGACAACAAGTAAAATATTTATTTATTTATTAATCATTTCATATGAAAACATTTTGTGAAAATCCCCAAATTTCAATTATCTCTCAGAATAATGTCACACCAAATTCTATCTCCATTCATATTCCACAACTACTTTTTAGACAAATTTCAAACGTCATGCAACCCACAAGTTTCAAAGACTTCAAGGTAAATATTATAACCACTAGACCCAAATCTTAAAAAAAATCAAATTTATAAACTAGACATAGGTGAAACGTAAAACAGAGCATCTATTCATCATTTCAACAATGAAGAAACTAGAAAATTTATATATCACATATGATTCATTTTTAATTTTATCATGATTCCTTGATTCTTTCTAATAAATATGATTAACTGGTTATAGAATTAGGATGCATATAAACAGATTGAAGAACAATCAAAGTTACATGTAGATTTTAATATCAGATTGTTAAGTGATTTGGTGCTTTCATATTTTTAAGCTTGATTATCATGTATAGCATTCTTAAATAGAATAAACTTAAAGAAGCAAAAAGATAGTTGCAGAAATGGACTGCAAACCAGTGGGGCCGAGTGATGTTAGCATGAAAGAATTGGTTCACCCACACTTGGATTTTTATTTCATTTGACACTAAAAACCATGTGTGAATTTGAAAACATCTCCTTATCGTGTATTGCAGCACCATGTTTCTAGACACCGTTCGTCCTTCATCTCCTTAGTAGCAAAGAATACCCAAATGGAACATATCTAGCACCAAATCAAAATAATGGATCACTAAAACCAAGTGTGAATTTTATTATGGAAGATAGAGAGAGTAGTGTTGCACAAACTATTATTTTCTAAGATGAAGGAGTTATGTGAATCAGGAGTGGTTTGACTAAACCAAAAGTTCTACCGACCCTATTTTGAACAGTTTATCTCGTCCTTCACTATAATGGATTGCTCAACGTTTGTGCAATGTGTTGGGGAGCTCTCGAATTTATTTTAGTTATGCTTGAGAGATCTCCCCCAAGCTTATTCTTGTACCTGTTTAATTAAAGAAAAAAAAACAAAAGAAACAAGCAAGGGCTCTACCATAAACACTTGGGAACCTAACTTTTATTATGATTTATAATATTTATTTAATACTATTTTATATTATTGGCCCGTTTGGTGGATTTATGGAATTAGACTATTGTTTTCCCTCTTTTCGGGGCTTAACTGAGCCTACTTCTTTGGACTTATGTTATGCCATGAATACGCCTGAGATAAAGCGTAGTTTCTCTGGATTCTTCCTCCTTCATGGTAAACTCCATCCTAATGCCTGTAAATGCATAATTCACCAAAACTTGTAGAATTCATTAATTCAAAGTTCCTATTTCTATTTTGGCATGGCTTTTAGATGGAATTGATAAGAATATTGGTGTTATACTTATGCGTTATGGACCGCCAACTTTCTCCCTCTTTTTACTGTCGGACCGTCCTGTGTTTGACCACCCTTTTGCTGACCACTAGATGGACTCTCAATAGTTTGTCCTGTTCACATTTCATAACACCAGCAAGTCTTCCGGGGCTCTTTGTTTTCTTTCTTAGCTATTTTGACCGTGTTTCTTCTTGAAACTCTGCAGAACTTGTTACCATACATCCCTAAAGCCTAAACACTATGAATCACATCTTTAGCACTCATCTCAGTGCTATTGATTGAGTTGTAAATTCAGTCACTAAAACCACATAGAAATAGGGCACTGGTTATTTTTGTTCGTTAGTAACAGGTGCAGATTGGTAAGATATTTGTAATGCATAGAACGTAGGAGAACAGGTACAGCTTAGCATGCATACTCGTAAACATTAATAAATTCCATAAGGGAGAAATAAACTCGTTATATAAGAGTGACATGACAAAACATTTATATGTGGTTATATCTATATACGTTGGCACCCAGCCTTACAACACACTTTTTCATGTTAAGGTGGATTATCACCGCATGGGAAATATGGATGGAGGCTTGGGAAATGGAACACCAACAACCTCCTTGCATCAGTTATATTGGTGGAAGAACCCACGGTGGATAATGATCCATATCGAGGCATTGGCAATGGTGGCAATCATCATCAATTTCTTGCTTGTTTTATTTAGGTCGTGCCGCCGTTGGTCCACTAGCTGGATAGTCCAAAAGGGCTTCTTTGTTGCACAAGTGCTATCTTTGTCTCTTGGGACCTACAGTATAGGTGTAATGCAATCTTGGTCGGTGAAGAGTGAGATGTATCCCATATGGACAGTGTCTTTGTTCACTCTCTTTTGCTGCATTGATCCGGTCACCACCTATAACGGCCTGGACTACAAGGGTCCACTCTCGAAGGTGGTATATAGGATCTGCCTCAACTGTGGATATGTCCTGTTGATGAGTATCTCGACCATCTCTAGTGTCGTTGGTAATGCAGCCATCATCATACTCTCCTCCATCACATTCATTAAGGGTTTTCATAAATCATTTGCTCTTGTGCAACAAAGCAAGATGCGGGACATGGTGATTGATTATGACGTCTCTAGTGCAGAAACACACATTTTCAGAAAAGATAAGCTAACAAAACATTGGAAAGACGGTTATCTTGACACTGGTATCCGTATGGCTGTCATAGAAGAGTCATTTAGGAATCACCCAGATAAGCGCCTACAGTCCTGTTATGATGTGTTTGTTGCCTTATACCTTTCTCAAAGGATGCAACGTTACATTCTTGGGTTGGACGACTATCGTGTGCCAGGCGGTGGAAACCTGAAGGACATTGACTACGGGTGGGCCTTGAAAGTAATTGAGATTGACTTGGCTTTCGTATATGATGCCTTGTTTACTGATAACCCATTCCTTCATTACTACCAGGCGAAAACTGCTAGTTTGTGGCCACTGGCTTCATTCACTGGGATATGTTTTGTCCTGGTAGCAACTGCCATTCCTGGTGGAATGCCTAGACGCTCTGCTGCTAGTGGTTGCACCAAAGTTGTGGACACCACGGCTACAGATCTTGCTATCACTTTTGGCATATTGGTGTCTCTGGCTCTGTTGCAGCTGACGCAGTTAGTTCGGTCCTGGACATCAAACTGGGCGAGAGCCGCTGTTGCCTGTGTGTTAGCCAGGAGACGGAAGGATATCTTTCGGGGGATGAGTAGGTGGATGAGATTGAAAGTGGATATAGCTACCAGGACCACTCTGTTTGACAAGTACCTCTGGCAAGATAAGATCAGCCAGTACTCGATCCTACCTGAACCGAGATTATTGACTGGCAGGGAAAGAAAATATGAATGGATTTCCTCTTCGAAAAAGAAGGTGAACAGAGACGCTGGATACGTGATGCGAATTTGGTTAAGATGCTTGGAATGGACTACATCTGGGACGTGATTTGGGAATTGTTGGGCAACGACACCAAAAAAAAAGGCGGCGTTAAGTTGGACGAGGATGTGAAGGGTTCCGTTATTGATTTCCTTGGTCAGATCCACAGCAACACACTAGACACGAACTGGTTGTCGTCCATTCCTGAGGAAGAACCGATTCGTTATTTCCTCCCCCACTATATTGATCTCCTGTTACTTAAGACGGATAATCCCCGGGTACTTGATGACAGGAGAGCACCTTGTTACAGATATGCGAGCTGTGTTATCACGTGGCACATTGTGACATGGTACTGCGAGCTGGAAGAGCAGAGGAGGCTGGAGCTGGAAGACCAGAGGAGGCAGGAGGACGCCTTGATTAGCAATCAGGAGGAGGCGCCCATAGGCTGCGGCAGGGGAACAGCTGGAGAAGCAGCTGCGGCAGGGAAATCTCGGGATCGGGATCACCGGCACGTGGCGAATGCTCTGTCACAGTACTGCGTCTACTTGGTGAAATCCGCTCCAGAGTTGCTCCCTGGGCCCGTTGCGTGGACGAAGCATGTGTACAATTGCTTTGCGGATGAGGCCAGGGAAACAGGAATTAAGGAGTCCTCCTACAAGGACGTGATCCTTGCGAACCTGCCAGAGCCAGACAGTATATTTTGCTCAGATTGGTATGTCAAGCACGGCGCCGAGAACAGTTATATCCCGGATTACCGAACCCAGAATGGCGGGGCTCTGGCAAAGCTGCTTATGCGTGGCTATGGGCGTGATGAAATGTGGAAGATGCTGGAGCTTGTGTGGGTTCAACTGTTGGTGTACGCCGCACCGTATGGTAATGCGGAGGCGCACATGAGGCGCCTCTCGCAAGGCGGCGAGTTCATCACCCATCTCTGGACCTTGCTGTACCACATCGACATCCGCCAGTGGAAAGTTCAGCAAAACCTGGCCGAAATCAGCACCCAGGAGGACGCTGAAAGGGTACTCAGTGAGGACCAGGCGGTCGTCGCCTATCTTCGGGACTCCCAAGACGTAGGTGCCATTGGTTTTATTATTCTTATTACTATTAGTCTAGAACTCTAGATATGAAAGATGAAGACGGCTGAGGAAGAGGAAGAAGCATCAGTACAAGATTAACTTCTATGTCCAAATCATGGAGGCTTCTTCTGAATTCTTGTAATTGACTTCTTTTTTTGCGCCAAATGCTACAGGATCCTGACTTTGACGAGCTTGCTACTGCGTCGCGCCTGGAGGATGGTGTCAGATATTACTATACTTCAAATTTTGATCCTGCTAGGCTCTTCAGCACTGAAAGCAATAAACGCCTCGTACTGCTGAAAAAAGAGTCCTACAATCATAAGTTCACCTTCTACGTTATGTGTGACCTGTCATCTCGACTTTAGAATTTTCCTCCACTCTTTGGCATATATTTTACTGATGGTCTGCATGTGATCGATACAATGTGTACCGTGTGTAGATGGGAAGTTCTGTGCATATGACACTGCCCGCTTTGTGACTGCAAACAAGATACCTTTGGTAACTCTCCTTAGTCTTGCATTTGATAACCCGATCAACAAGCAGGCACGTCATTATAACTTCTTTTCTGTACGTAATATTTTAATAAAATCTTTTCTTTTTGTCCACCTATAATTCTGCGAATCAGAACTCAAAGGACGACAGAGGACAGAGCAGGACGGGATTGAAGTGGATCGAGGACGAGATTGAAGAGGAGGACGACGAAGGACAGAGCGAGGATGGGACTAAAGAGGAGGACAACGAATGACAGAGCCAGGCGGGATTGAAGAGGAAATACAACCACAGCCATGATCAATTCTTATAGGCAAATCTATCCCTATCCTCCTTATAATATTTAAGTACTAGGCAGTGTGCCCCTGCGTTGCTACGGGACGATAAAACTTTTATATGAAAAACACATGGATCGCACGATAAGATAACATGGAGCCACTCGACATCACTTAGAACAGGGATGATGATCAGCTACACTAGCAATGCTGCTCTACTTGTGCTACAGTGACTCACTATGGCCACACCCTGCCACCACACCATCATCCTAACCACACCGAGCCCACAATGAGCCCCAAGTCTCCACTCGCT
>CM041636.1:49776774-49834940 GCA_023333625.1 Bothriochloa decipiens
CATTAACCTCTGTTTTGCCGATGTGATTAAACCGAGAGAGATTATTGTGAACCGTGTGGATTGGCACAAGATTGTTACTCTCCTTCCTGATAAATTAGATATAAATCTTTGAATAAAATTGATTTTGCTGATCAGAGATTGTAGCTCAGTCTTATCATTAGGAGCAATCACGTTGTTGATAGCATCAATGGACTTCCTGCTAATTTCAATACCCCTCTGATGCACCATGAAACCTAAGAATTGTCCTGCCGATACACCAAATGCACACTTGTTAGGATTCATCTTCAACCCATGCTTCCTTGTGCACTCCAATATTTTTCGCAAATCAGCCAGATGATTCTCGAAGTCACCAGACTTAACCACCACATCATCTATATAAATCTCAACCAATGTGCTGATGTACTCATGAAAAATGTAATTCATTGCTCTCTGATAAGTAGCACCGGCATTCTTTAAACCAAAAGTCATGACTATCCATTCAAATAAACCTACATGACCTGGACATCTGAAGGAAGTCTTGGAGATATCTTCTTCGACCATAAAGATTTGATTATATCCGGCGTTCCCATCCATGAAGCCGATAATCTGATATCCAGCAGCGGCATCAACCAATAAATCGGCAATGGGCATCGGATAACCATCCATCGGTGTAGCTTTGTTTAGATTCCTGAAATCAATACAGACATGAAGTTTCCCATTCTTCTTGTAGACAGGAACCACATTAGAAATCCATTCAGCATATCGGCATTGTCGGATGAATTTGGCTTCAATCAACCATGTTATTTTGGCCTTAATATCAGGCAGCACCTTAGGATTGCATCGGCGTGCTGGCTGCTGATGTGGCCGAAATCCTTGTTTGATAGGTAACCGATGTTCAACAATTGATCGATCTAACTCGGGCATCTCTATGTAATCCCAAGCAAAACAATCCATATATTCTTTCAATAAAGCAATCAATTGTTCTCTGCTCTGGAGATCTAACTTAGCACTAACAAAAGTCGGCCTTGATCTATCACCGTTCCCGATATCCACTTCAACTAAGTCATCTACCGATGTAAACCCATGGCCCAGTTTTCCATCATCGGCAAACCTATCCATTTATAACTCATCTTCAGAACCGACTGCTTGGATCGGTGGCAGCTCATAATCGGCAATCCTGAGGAACTCCAAATCCCATGCTTCTCCCGATATGCACTTGGTCCGCTCGTAAGTCTTCGATTCTGCTGATGCAATTATATAAGATGAGTCACCAGGAACCACCTCAACTTTATCTTCAACCCACTGTACGAGACATTGGCGTATCGTAGAAGGAATGCAACAATTAGAATGAATCCAATCTCTTCCTAACAGCAGATTATAAGCACCTTTGCCGCTGATGACAAAGAAAGTAGTTGGCAATATTTTGCTACCGATGGTTAGCTCAGTGCACAGCGCTCCTTTGACTGGTGATATGTTCCCTTCAAAGTCCTTGAGCTTCATGTCCATTTTAGCTAGGTCTTGATCTCCTTTTCCAAGCCTCCGAAACACAGCATATGGCATGATGTTAATCGCAGCCCCTCCATCTATGAGTATCTTTGACATCGGCTGCCCATCAACTCTGCCCTTGATGAATAAAGCCTTAAGATGCTGTCTTTCATCATCGGTAGGCTTCTCGAAGACGGCCATCATCGGATCCAAGGTTAGTTGAGCCACTTGTTCTGAAAGAACCGATTCTTCCTTCTCATCGGCAAGTGCCCGAAATTCCATCAGCAAGATGAAAACCATATTGATATTTGCCGATGGACCTCTGTCTTCATGCTTTGGCTGCCACACTTGAGACTTTGCCCCACGGGAGTTTTCCTCTTTGCGCTCCCGTTGTATCTTCCTCTTTTGAGTCTTCGTTAGACCTTTAGGGCACCATTGAGGGAGCTTCGTCTTCCAGACGGGTTGATAAATTTTTATACTTGAATCTGGGCAATCTATATTGGGATCCCTGCAGAGTACTGTTTCATCAGGGACTCTTGCACTGGTCACCTCCTCGAGCTCCTCTTGATTCATCGGCAAACAGTCATCATGCCTGCCTAGTCTTTCATGTACACTGGTCCTGCCCCCCAGCCGATCATGTATCGACGTTCTTCTCCTGATCGGCTCATTGATGTATCTGCTCTGATTACCATAGCGCGGTCTTCTTTTTACCCGATCGGCTCGATCGTAACCATTGCACTCGGGGCAGTTATCAACAGTAGGCAATTTAATGCCTTCTTCCCAGCAGTAGATGAAGAAGGGGCATCTCCAATGGTCTTCGTGCCGATGCCACGCTTCCCGATGCAACTCCTCTTGCCGATGTCGATAGCGGTCACCTGAAGTTCTGTATGGAGTAGGTCTAGGAGGTTTTCTGGGACTACTGTTTTCTTCAACTCTCTCTTTCCCTTTCAAGTCATTGGCAGTTGCTTGATTTCTAGGATCCACCGATGCCCTCCTCTTAGCGCTTGCCGATGTCAACACTTTGGTCTTGTTTACGGCCTCCACTATGTTTGTTGGGAAAGGATGTTGATCAATCTTCATCAGCCTCTGAGCTCTAGAGTTGTCAAACTTGATCCTCCCAGATTCAATTGCCGATTGCAACTGCTATCTGAAAACCTTGCAGTCATTGGTACTGTGCGAAGTTGCATTATGGAACTTGCAGTACCTCATCTTCTTCAGCTCATCTGCCGATGGAATCACATGATTGGGTGACAGCTTGATTTGGCCCTCTTGAGGTAGCAGATCAAATATTTTATCGGCCTTTGTGACGTCAAATGTGAATTTTTCTGGCTCTTTCTGACCAAAGGGACAAGACATAGGCTTCTTACCCTTTACCCATTCAGCCAGGCCGATAGTTGGTTCTTCATCTGAATCTGATTCCTCTGCCTCTTCTACAAAGGACACCTTCTTGTTCCAGCTCTTCCTATGTTCTGGAGCTTGAGCACTTTGATCAGAGATCCTCTGCACAATATGGCTTAAGCTTTCAAACTCTTGAGAATCGTATTTATTCCTGAGATGTGGCAATAAACCCTGGAAAGCCAAACCAGCTAATTGTCGGTCATCAAGCACTAGGCTGTAGCACCTGTTCTTCATGTCTCATACCCTTTGCACAAAACTCTCTACCGATTCGTCGCTTCGTTGTCTCAATTTCATTAAATCGGTAAGCTTCTTCTCATGGACACCAGCAAAGAAGTACTTATGGAATTGTCTTTCTAGATTGGCCCAAGTAAGAATAGAGTTCGGCGACAATGATATAAACCACGCGAATGCCGATCCAGACAAAGAGGACGAGAATAAACGGATCCTCAGCTCATCCCTGTTTGCTGCTTCCCCGCACTGGATGATGAATCGGTTGATGTGCTCCATCGTTGACGTGTCATCTTGCCCAGAAAACTTAGTGAAATCTGGCACCTTGTACCAATTCGGGAAAGGAATTGAATCATAAGATGAAGGATACGGAGTCCGATAAGAGTAAGTATTAATCTTGGGCTGAATCCCAAATTGCTCTTTCATCACTTCTGCAATCTTATCGGTTAAGAGTGCATCCTGATCTTGCCGATGCACTGGCTGAATCTCCATTGGAGGCGTTGGCTGATATGTTTCTACATACCCCTGTGGCACTTGGCTTGGTATATTCATGGCACCAATCTGTGGAGTAAAGTTCATCGGCTGTTTTGCCGATGCTTGTTCCTGGAAAGTTACCTGTGGACCATACTGCTGAGTCCCCAATGCTTGGTAGCTTGGCTGAATAGCAGAGTGCTGAACTGGCGCTTGCCCTGACCAATTGAGATTATAACTCATCGGCACCTGATTTGCCGATGGCTGACAGTTTGCAGACAATTGATGCTCTTGTATAGATAGATGATAGCCAGCATAATTACCCTGAATTGCAGGTAACCCAGATTGAGATGTGAATGGTACTATGGGTTGTTCTGCAGTGAAAGCCCTTTGTTGAACTAGCGGAGGATTAGTCAAATGGATTAGCATAAGATATCTATTGCGGAGGCGCGTAGAATCCCATTGACAATGGCTGTATAGCAGGAGGTGCAGTAGAATAAAGCAGCACTTGAGCCATCGGCCGGATTGGAGTAGCCGATGTCATTGGACCCTTCCCTGCTACATCATGCACTTGAGGCAGTCTAGAGTTGGCAGTAGATGGACCTGGAGGCATCCTGTACCCCACCAATTAGCAGCAGTTTGACTGTGTTGACCTGAAGGACCTGATATTGCCGATGCCGATAGATCTGTGCTCAACTGAGTACTAGGCCTCTCCTGAGATGTTAGATCTGATCCTATCAGTGTGGCTTCAATGATAGATGGTCCTGATATAACTGGAGGAGTAGGCGCTTCCATACTCTCAACGGCTAGAGTTGTCGATGGAGTACTGGTAGATGCCGATCCCGGCTGATGATATGCCAGCCCGACATAACCTGGTGCTTGTCCTTCTCTTAATGTTTGCACAACAACATTGTAGACAGTATTGGACAGTACGGTGGAGTGGTTGATCAAAGCTTGATTTAATGTAGAATTAACCATCTCCTGTAATTTACCAGGGTTGGAGTCAAAGGTTACCTGCCGAGGCAACGGCAGATCTTGCTTCTGGATGACTTCTCCGCCTCTGTTCTTGCTGAAAGACTTCAAGCAGAGTTGCCTGTAATCCTTCATAGCTTTTTTATGGCTTGCTTCTGATCCTCCTTGAGATTTGACTCTGATATCTCGATGATGTTTTCTGGATTGATATCAGTAGGATTCTTCATGATAGATCTATTGACTCGGTCCCACCGAGCATGCCAAAAGATGTGTTGATGCAAAATTATATCTGCAAACACACCGGGCTAATACCCACAATCGATATCCAAAGCGTGCCAGTCAATTTGACCTGTTAATCGACAAGGATGATAAATTTGAATAAAATCCGAACGAGACGACAGCGATGCACACGGACGTCAAAGCTTAGAAGGTATTCGATAACTGTTGAACAGATCAGACGAGACGACAGTGATACACCCAGACGTCAAAGCCTGAATCATGCTTGGTAGACGCGGAACCTGCAAGGTCGCCGAAGATCAAGTTGATGCAGCCCGCCGATTCTTGAAAGAACTCGTTGAAAAAGAAAAGGTACTTGGCGAAGTCGCCGAAAAGTAAAGTACTGGTAAAGGTAAATAAAAAGTAGATTGGTTTATTGATGCTTGGATATCCATTACAATGCCCTTTGGCATATATTTATACTCTGATAAAAAGAGTCCTAATTTAATACGTAAAGCTCGTACTATATTTCTTGAAAAAGAAATAAAACTTGTATAGGAGTTGGACTTAAACTACAATACTAAAAATCATAAGCTTCGTGTCACCAATCCGCTGTCCGCTCCCATCATGATGAAGTCATCTCCTTATCGGCACATCCCTGGCATCGGCAACAACCTTCTAGCCTCCCTGCCTATCTCATCGGCAACAGCTCTTTCTATTTCATCGGCAACGATCCTCTATCAGCTTTTCAGCACCATCGACAATAATCCAGATCAACATGCTCTTCATCGGCAACCATCTATCGGCAGGCCAGAAGCAATACTGAAGAGCAACCACCCTTTTGCCGATTCAGTTTAGTCTTCTGATCCATATTGACACGTGCCAAAAAACGGTGTCAACACTAGGCCTGAAAGAAATTTAGATGGAGAAAAGAACATCTCACCTAATGGTTACTCTATTTTTGATCATGGTGTTAACCTATTGGGTGCTTCAAAACTTCATTAAGACAAAGACTATGACTCCATGGTTTGGTTTGTTCTCAATAACTGCGAAGAGGTTGATGACTACAAAGAGTGAGTAATTCCAATCATTTCATTTCAGCCATCTTTATTGAATACTAGTGTCAATACAACTATAATTTTCTTCTTCCTTTGCAGCATGTATAGGGCACAATTAGAAAACCAAGCAGGGGTCAAAGATGTTGAAAAAATGATGTCAACACAATTCACTGCATGGTTTGAGGATCATGTGTGTGCAACTTCTACAACATGACTTACTAATTTATGATACAATACATTTTGAAAGTCACTTATTCTGTTTGTTTTCAACTTGTAGATTACCAACTTGAAATACCAAGAAACAACACATGTTGATGAAGACCTGTACTCACTGGCATGCCACCCAGATCCATGAGTACGTTCCTACAAAGCCTGTATAATCAATGGAGTACGGTACCACACTTTGGCTCGTGACGAACACAAGAACACACAGAAATCCACCATTAAAAGTCTAGGTACTCACGGTGATGAGACAATTGACTTTTATGGGACAATCACAGACATTATTGAGTTGAGTTATAGTGAAAACAGCAAGGGCCGTAGAACTATTGTCTTGTTAAGGTGTGAGTGGTACCGTCTAGAGGGAAGGACATATCAGATGAAAAATGATAGTTACCACAAGAGCAAAAACATCCAAGGCCGATGGTACAAGAATGATCCTTACATTATAGCCAAAGATGCTTCACAAGTATTTCTCTTGGAAGATACAAAGTTTGGTCCAAATTGGCGAGTGCTACAAGAATTTGGTCACCAACATATATTTGATGTCGAAGAGTCAGACACGACAAAGAAACCAATCCATGAACAAATACAAATCAGATGTCGAGAGGCATACCAAGAGGAGCATATTTCAGCTAGAGACGGTGCAGTGGGAGACATTCATCCTGATATGGATTTGTTGCACATGGAGAATGAACCAGGCAGCCTAATCAATAGAGACCTTGTCGAGAGCATCCATCGAAGAAAACATACAACTGTTGAAGATGATGAAGCAGACTGCGTCGGTGAAGATGAAGATGAAACCTTCCTTGAGTACCATAGTCCAGAAGAAGACAATACTTTAGGAGAAGACACTGATGTTGACTGACCTTTGCATTTTTGGAGATTTGTGAACCATGAACTTTTCTGTTATTGAGAACTTGTTGTATTTGAATTTTCTACTTCATTTGTGAACTATTTGTGAACTATGAACTTGTAGTGAATCTATTATGTTTGAATTATGCATTATATGCAATGATTCTATTACCAATGGATACTTGATGTGTGAAGCAAGTTACAGTTCTTAGAATCATGATGCAAGTTATACTGCCCAGATTTCTCTTTTATATATATCATGACACATGACAATGTCATGTAATGCCCAAAATTTGTCATGGAATGTACAAAATTTGTCACAAAATGTACAGCCTGAAGATGATGTATGCAATGCTTCTAACAATGCCTAGAAATCATGGATATATAGTTATGGGTGTTTTTTATGACCAAAGACAATGTCATAGAAAGGACACAATTTGTCACAATAGATACATGCATAACAGGCATACATGCTGCCATAATTTCTTCCCAAATAGGATACATAACAAATCAAAAGGGATATTTATTTCCAACATACACAACAAATTTCCAAGGGCACAAAGGCCCATACTTCATAACAAAGACAAATCTAGCTAGCATAACAGGTTCATTACATCATTTTCTAAAACACACAACTTCATTAGCCTTGCCTACTTGAACACTACAGCTAGCACCAAACAGATAGCCAACACCAGGAATATATTTACATTCACACAACCACATACAAGACAAATGCAACTGCCCATGCCATCTCTGTTCTTGACAACTTTGTCCTTCAACTTCTTCAAATTTTGCTCTAAGCTAACAAATCTTCCCACAACCTCAGGAACTTCTATTGTCAAAGCCGCAGCAAGTGTCGAAGATGTAGAAGATAGATATCCATTGTCCTGAAGGTACACCACATATTCTTCCTCGAACGAATACCTACCGCATGTCCCCTGCTTCCAAATTATAACCAAAAGGAAGTGAGTTTTGGGCTGACAAGATTCAAATGACCAATGCAAATTTAACAACTTCACTGACATTCACATGAGTCTTCCTAGAACACTTGAAATATCTCCTTCCTCATTAGCCCCCGACATGGTAATGTCACTAAACACCCTCATGTCCTTGCAATCTGGGAAGAATATCAATGGCAACCCAGTTGCATCATTGATCGACACCTCTGGATCAAAACTAGTGGCCATGCTGCCTGCAGCAACAACAGCTAGTGGTCTGGGTTGTAGGACATTTCTACCTACGCTTGAACGACGATTGAGACTGGTAAATGATGAGGCCTGTGACATCATCACTACATACAATGGATATATTCATTAGGACAAGCAGTACACATCAAGCTAGGGGAGATGAGCATAGGGGGACGAGGAGGGGGATGAGGGCGCCACTGCCCAAGAGGGGCATGATGGCGGCACTGCCTAGCACATGGAAGGGGATCGGGAGGGAGAAGAGGGGCACCTGGGGAGAGGGGCAGAGCCTAGCGCGCTGTCACTTGGGGAGTGTGGAAGCTACCTCGCCCGACGCCCGCCGTGCTCCATCCAAGGTCGGCAGCCGCTCGTCGCACCTTCAAGAAGATGTTGCCCCCAGCAAATGGAGACGGGAAGGAGGATGAGCTCGCCCGCCGCCCGCACCAGCCAAGGTAGGTGCTAGGGTACAGCCGGCATGCCGTCAGCTAGGGGAGAGGGGGAGCCGGCAATGTCCAGCCTGCTGCCCGCTTGCCGTCCACCGTGTCACCCGCTCGCTGTCCACTGTGCCTCCGCCTACGCTCGTCGTGGCCGCTCGCTCATCGCCGTGGGAGATGCAAATGGGGATGGGGATGATGTTCGGGCTGTTGGGGGATTGGGGATTTTAGTCAAGGCTCAGCCCACCTGCAGGGTACGCAAAAAAATTATCTAAAACAAACAAAAAATATGGCCATGAGCAGGCTCAAACCAGAGACCTGTGGCTCAATGGGCTCCTATCTTAACCATTGCACTAGAAGAGAGGGTTCGTTAGAGCACAGTGCTTTAATTTACAAATATGATTAAACAGTAAGAAGTCGGCACAAAAATTCTAGAAAATAGAAAAAATTGCCCGCAATGGGGCTCGAACCCGAGACCTCACGCTCAACAGGCTAGGGACTTAACCAATACGCTACAATTGTGACTATGTTAAAATGTTGAGATTGAATTTAAAAATATATATTTTTGTTAACCCTAAAAACCTGCCACACCGCTTAGTTTCACATCGCCTAGATCGATCCACACCCTTTTCACCTTACCCAGATCCCCTTTTCACTTCCTTGGTCTCCATTTCTCGCCGCCGCTGCCCCCGCCCATGCCCACACCCACACAACCGCCCCCAACCACACTGCCACTGTAGACAATGAGGCCTACAAGGAGGCCGTCACTGAAGGACCCTTCCTCCTCGGCGCAGGCTGCCGTGTTGAAGTTAGTTGCACCGACGGGGAAGAAGCTATCCGCGGTAGCTACGAGGAAGGCAGAGGCCTTGGCATGGGCTATGCGGGCGATAGTGGCGCCGGCAGCCAGGAAGAAGGTCGCACCGGCGGCCAAGAAGAAGGCCACACTAGTGGCCAACAACTAGGTCACACCGGCGGCCAAGAAGCCTATCATGCTGGCTTCCAGGAAGAAGGCCACGCTGGCAGCGGCCAAGAAGGAGGCCTCATCAGTGTCCAAGAAGGAGCCCGCGCCGGCAACCAAGAAAAGGGCTGCGGCGGCCAAGAAGGCACCCTCTCCCTCTTCATCGGCAGAGAGTGACGTCGTGCGGCAGCTCTGCCACAACTGCTATGAAGGAGAGAGCTAGTATTGTTCATATTTTCTACGCGGGGGGCACAAATGTTGTTGTGATGTCAACAAGAACAATTGTTGTTTGTTGCCCAGCTACTGCCTAAGGTCACTATCCAGCTCCAACCTCAGGTCACCATCCAGCTCCAACCCCAGGTCACCATCCAGCTCTGACAATGACACCACTGGCACCGAGGTACAACATCCTCTGAAAATTAGTGTTTATTTCATGGCACTGGTCTGTTGTTATGCCTCAGTCAAGGCATTAGGTGATGAACTAATGATTGCCACTTAGCACCTATTACACGTATCCATTTGCCAATAACAAGCATTGGTCTTTTACAGTAACAATCATTCCATTTGCCATCAAAGATAGAACGAGAAAAACATAACTTGTCAATTGAGGAGCAAGTCCATTTGTTTGGCTAGATTGGTTGGAATGTAGCAAAAGCTTATATATATTTGTTGGAATGTGTGTATAGGAACAAGAAAAATTTTGAATGTCATCACTGTTAATTGTGTATGTGAATCAAGGTAAAGCTAATATATATTTGTGTCATCTTGTTCCTATATATCTTGTCCATTTATAGTACCTGCAGTCTTATAATTGTGTATGTGAATCAAGGTATAATAGCTGCTAATATATATCTTGTTCCTATAGACAGTTCCTACCTGCAATCCTATACACACACATTTGCAGCTATTATATATTTGTTGTTGTTTGCACACAATACTAAAACAGTTCATCTTGTCCATTTGTAGTACCATGTTTCCAACTGGGTGATGACTCGACGAGCACTGATAAGCACTGTCAAAAGTGTGATCCGACCCCTGTAGCAGAACATCGCTTCTCTCACATAGAAGATCGATGACCTCACTTAACTGGTCAAGGATGACATCCATAAGAAGCAGATTGACGGGTGTCTTCAGAAACTTCAGACCATGAAAGCCAAGATAGCCAACTATGAGAAGATCTTGGAGGACGCTAGCCTGCACAAGAAGGCATAGTGATGAGGTTTAGGTAGCTGTGGCACTAAAGATATGCACTGATGATGTGATGATTTTTGTTGCCCAAGTGCATGGTCTACCACTCATGACTTTTGTTAGCCCAAGCAGGCATAGTAGATCATGTGGGAATCTCTAATATGTGTGGTACCCTATAAGGTTATGGCTTGAACTACAGTGTGTGTGTGTATATATATGTGTGTGTGTATGTGTGGCACCCTTTTAAAGTTTTGGAATGAAACTTTATATGTCATGATATTTGTTTCTAGTGACAACACTATAAATGTTCTGGAATGAATCAGCTGATGCAGGTTTCTCAACTCAACAACAAAACAACTGGTCAATGCTTGGGTGTAGAGGGGTTGGACTAAGTCAATTATTCAAGTACCTTAACGTGACAGTGCTAAATAGTCATAAAAAGATAGATCCAAGCGTCACAAAAAAGAAACCAGCCAGCGTCCCCGGGGCCACATAATTTGTGATGAAAGTTGTTCCCTTTATGTGAAAAATCTACAAATTCATCATAAAAAATCAGGGTCTCCTCAATTTGTGATGAAACAAAAATTAGCATCATATTATGATACATTATATGACAAAATCTGACCTCATCATGAGGAGTTTTGTCATAAAAACAACATTTCTTGTAGTGACTCTTGTAGATTCATGGAGAAAAGAGGGAGTGGCCACATCCTTGGGTGAGCTCAAATCAAAGTTAGAGGATGTATCTAACCACCTTGTCAGGTGGGACAGAGGTACATTTGGGCAAGTGAGGGCAGAATTAAGAAAATTGAATGAAAAGTTGGATCGCATGCAGCGAGATCCCCTACGGGTTGGTCCTACCTATGAAGAGCTAAAGATAGTTGAGCGGATCAAAGAGTTGAATCATATGGAGGAGATTATGTGGAAACAGCATTCGCATGTGACATGGTTGGCAGCTGGGGTCAGAAATACCAGTTTTTCCATCTCAGAGCGAGCAATAGAAAACGAAGAAACAAAATTACTCGTCACAAGAATGCTAATGGTCAATTTACAGAAGAAGAGAGTGAGTTGAAGTCTTTGGTGTCTCGGTTTTATGAGGAGTTATATACTTCTGAAGGCACAACTGACATGGATACCATCCTGTCAACTATACCCAGGAAGGTTAATGTAGACATGAACAGCAAATTAGTTGCACCTTTTGAGGATGGAGAAGTGAAGCATGCTTTGTTTCATATGTTCCCTACTAAGGCACGGGACCAGGTGGTTTTCTGGCTCATCTTTTCCAGAGGCACTGGGAGCTCTGTGGCGAAGAGGTTACGGCCATGGTGCTGAGGTTTTGCGAGGAGAGGAAGAAGCAACTGCTGTAAATGAGACATTGATCGTGCTAATCCCAAAGGTAGCCAGATGTGAGGAGATTGGTCAATTCCACCCCATAAGTTTGTGCAATGTGCTTTACAAGATTGCATCAAAAGTGTTGGCTAACAGGTTGAAAGCTATTCTCCCAGAGATTATTTCTGAAGAGCAGTCAGCTTTTGTCCCAAGTAGACTCATAACAGATAATATTATTACTGCTTATGAGTGTCTCCATTTTATGAAGCAAAAGAAGTCAATCGATCAGAGATGTTGTGCACTTAAACTAGATATGAGAGGCCTATGATTGTGTTGAGTGGGGTTACCTGTCAGCTATCATGAGTCGGACGGTTTTTCATCAATCCTGGGTGAACTCGGTAATGAGGCTCATCACTTTAGTTTCTTTTTCAATTCTATTTAATGGAGATAGATTACACAGTTTCAGACTGATGCTGGGCTTAAGATAGGGCGACCCAATCTCTCCATATTTGTTCTTACTAGCAGCAGATTGCCTTTCTGGCCTATTGAAATCAAGAAATCAGTCATCAGTACTCAAAGGAATTAAGGTGGCTCCATCAGCTTCGATAGTGAGTCATTTACTATTTGCAGATGACAGCCTGCTATTTTTCAGAGCAAATGGTGAGAATGCTATGGTGATCAGTGAAGTTTTGACTTCATATTGCAATGCATCGGGACAACGGATTAACAACGACAAGTCATCTGTCCATTTTGCAAAATAAGTTGGACAGCAAACCCTGATGAGATCAAGGTTATGCTGGAGGATTAGAATGAAGCACAGAGTGCTAAGTATTTGGGCATGCCGACTGACGTTGGGGCAGCCACAATTGGTGCCTTCAAATATCTGAAGGACAGAATGTGGAGCAAAATAGAAGGTTGGCTTTCACAATGCTTATCGGCAGGTGGAAGGGAGGTTCTAATCAAGTCTGTCGCTCAAGCTTTACCCACCTACTCTATGTCATGCTTCAGGCTATCGAGGGGTTTATGTGAACACCTGATGAGCATGATAAGGAAGTTTGGTGGGGTTGCAAAGAGGGCAAGAGAAAAACGGCATGGGTAGCATAGGACTCCATGGTAAAACCAAAGGTGATGGGAGTTTGGGCTTCCGCGATATGGAGCTTTTCAATTTGGCTTTGTTAGCCAAACAATCTTGGCGTGTTCTTCAGGAACCATAATCTCTAAGTGCTAGAGTACTCAAGTCAGTCTACTTTCCTGGCAAGAGTTTCTTAGATGCAGAGCTGGGATCTTCTCCTTCTAAGATATGGAGATCTATTATTGATGGCCGAGAGGTGCTCAAAAAGGGCTTGATCAGAAGAATTGGCACTGGAGAATTGACACCAATCTGGATGTCGAATTGGCTACCATCTGGTAATTTACGCCGACACATCCGGACTGCAGAACCAACTCCACCACGGTATGTTTCAAAGCTTATAAATCATGATGAGGCAAGGTGGGATTGGGAGAAGCTGCACCGTTTCTTTACTCTGGTTGATATGGAGATAATAGCTAACATATCGATCTACACTAGAAGGCAACCTGATTTCTGGGCTTGGCAACCAGATAAGAGGGGAGTGTTGTCGGTTCGATCAGCATATTGTATGTTGGTGCAGCTATGGGATCAGTCGAATGATGCACTGAGGAGTATTGTTGGCCGATCTGATCAGCAAGCAAACAAGGCGGAGTGGAGGTCAATATGGCAAGTTAAGGTACCTCCAAAAATTAGCAATTTCCTTTGCCGATTGGCCCGGGTCTCTATCCCGGTTGGAGAGGTCCTGCAACACCGCAATATGGCACTTACTAGCGCATGCTTCTTTTGTGGAGCGCATGACTCTTGGAGACACTCCTTGATGGAGTGTAATGTGGCACGCTGCATATGGGCTCTTGAGCAAGATCATATTCTACATGCAATTAGTCAGACAGAAGAGTTGGACGCCAAAGCCTGGCTAGCGGCGATATTCAAGAACCTCTCTTCGAAGGGCTCGGTAAGGGTGTCTGTTGTGTTGTGGGCTATTTGGTATGCTCGATGCAAGGAAATTCACGAGAATGAGTTCCAGAGCCCGCTGTCAACACACAGTTTTATCGAGAGGTTTATCATGGATCTTGGAGAGGAGAAACCAAGAAACATACCCGTTCAACAGACCCCACGACGTAGTCCGTAATGGATTGCACCTCCGACCGGAATGTTGAAGATTAATGTGGACGTAGCCCTGTCCAAGAATACAAGTAAAAGCGCGGCCTCAGCTATTGCCAGGGACGCCAATGGTCGATTCATGGGAGCATCATCACTAGTCTTGAGAGGGATCACTGACCCGGAGACAGTGGAAGCTATTGCTTGCCGAGAAGGTTTAGCGCTGGTGCTGGATATCTAGGCGGATTGCGTCAGATTGGCCTGTGATAATCAGAATATGGTGAAGAACATCTCTCTAGGGTTTAGGGGAGTTTACGGCCAGATTATTGAAGAAATTCAAGAGAGAAAAACGTCCTTTACCATAGTGGAGTTTGTACATGAAAGAAGGGAGTCCAATGTCGATGCTTATAACATCATGCGTAGCTCAATTCATGAAGTGTATGGCCGGCATGTGTGGTTGTTGAATCCACTAGCTAGTATTTGTAATTCCTATATATTGATTGAATAAAGATGTGTAGTTTCTGCTAAAAAAAGGTCCATCCAATCCACGAAGCTCATCCATTGATAAGGGATGTTGGAGTATTAAAAACTGCAGTATTTAGAAACTACGGTTTTAAAGACCACAACCATGGCTATCTTTGTTGGCAAAGAGGCTGGATCGGTGCAGGCGTCCATGGCTGCCGCAGCCGGGAAGATGCCTGCGTTCCACGGGATGTTCGCCGTTAACTCTGGTAGTAGTAGTAATGAGGCGAGACTTTGAGCATCGAAGTTGTAACTTGGAACGAACTAAATTTGCAATGCTGAAAATGCCTGAAATAGTAAATATTTATGGCCATCCTCACTTCCGTCAAGAGCTTTCATGGATCATTGGTGCTTGGGGAACAAAGCAGAGTGCGAGACATGCTAAAGTTTAGAAAATACTCCCTCCATATCCTAAATAGAGGTCGTTTAGGATATCAGCACGCTTACCAAGGAGAGATTAACTAGGGGTATCTTTCTATGTCTATCCCTATTAAATATAGCTGCAGTTGTTCTCTGCACAGCACATACTCGTAGGTCGATTGGCTAGTCCTTAGCTTCCTAAGGAAGCAGGTCATCGGTTCGAGTCCCAGCAGGCACGTTTATTTTTTATGCCGTGATGCATTTTGCATGGCACTGTGCTCGTGGCTGGCGTTTCTTGCTTGCATGGATTTCCTTTGCCCTGCTAGCTGCTCGTGCGCGCGCTGGTTTTGGCCGTTCGCGGCAACGTTTTCACTGCCGCCGTCGATTTTCGGTTTGTTTTGGCCGTTCGCGGCAACGTTTTCACTGCCGCCGTTTTTTGGTTTGTTTTCGCCGTTCGCGGCAACGTTTTCCATGCGCGCGTTGATTTCGTTCAAACAGCTAGGTTTGGCGGTTGTTTTTTTCGTTTTTTCGCACCGTGCACGCGCTCGTTTTCTTCGGCCGTCGTTTCAGATACCCCTTCCAATTTAACCGGCGCTGCATGTGTCTTGGTCCACTCCTTTCCTTCTCCACTTCTTCTCTTGCTGCATGTTCTGCAATGGCCAATCCATTTGATTTGAACGTCCGTTTAGAAGATGATGTGTATCGGACTTGTAAGAATAAGAATTACATCCCTAGGCTCATGTTCTTGTGTGTTTGTGCTCGGCCAAGGTTTAGGGATGGGAATTGTATTTTTGATGGTAGGATTGGATGTTTTCCACTTGTTCGTTATGAACCGGCACAGAGAGGTAATGGAAGAACCGGTCTTGTTCATGGAGACATGGTTATGAAGCCCATTACATCGATCACAAGAGAAGTGATTAGAGAGTTCATGATCAACCAAGTGTTGCCGGCCATTAGAGCCAAATGGCCAAGAGAAGATGTGGGTAGACCAATCTTCATTCAACAGGATAATGCACCCTCTCATTTGAAAGTGGATGATCCGGATTTTTGTGAGGCCGCTAACCTAGGAGGATTCGATATTCGCCTAATTTGTCAACCACCAAACTTCCAGATTTCAACATTCTTGACTTGGGTTTTTTTAGAGCTATACAAGAAATTCAGTATAAGAAGAATGCAAAAACAATAGAGGCTCTAGTTCCAACCGTGCAAGAGGTAATTTGATCAAATTGTTCTAACATGTTTCAATATTTTTTTGATACAACAAATTTGCTCTTTCATTCATTTCTTGCACAATTGTTTTGTAGGCGTTCCTGGAGTACTCGCCACGCCTTGCAAATCAAATGTTTCTAACTCTACAAGGTGTCTTGACGGAAGCTATGAAAGTGAAAGGTTGCAACAAGTTCAAGATACCTCACATGAACAAAGAAACATTAGAAAGAGAAGATCGGCTGCCATCTTGTATCCCTTGTGATCCAACGTTGCTACATGAAGCCGAGGCTACTCTTGCTGCATGAAAATATTGGATTGATTGTAACATTAGCAGACATTCTTGCTGCATGGAACAATTAGATTGATGCTATAATTAGTAGAGAAATTCTTGTTGCATGGCACAATTAGATTGATGCTACAATTAGTAGAGATATTCTTGCTGCATGAAAAATTCTTACCGATGCACTGTTGTCATCCTCGACGGAGTCCTGCGCGATGACGGAGTCCAGTGCCTCGACGGACTGCAGCGGGTCGGCGGAGTCCAGTACCTCCACGGACTGCAGCGGGTCGACGAAGTCCGTGGCGACCTCCTCCGAGCCCGGCCCGGCGACCTCCGCGGCGACCTCCTCCGAGTCCATCCCGACGACGTTCGCGATGAGCAGCAACTGCGCGGAAAAGAAAGTGAACCCGGCCTAAACCCTAGCCGCCGGATGGTGGGCGAGCGTGCTGTGGGCGGCAAGATGAAGGAGAGAGCGTTCTGAGGCATCCAGATGAAGGAGCCAAGCGCGGTGTGGGCGAGCGTGCGGTGGGCGGTGACCGAGGCGCGTAATGAAGCCATCGTGAATCGAGGAGTCGCGGTTAAATGCCATGTGCGGCGCACGTGCGGTGCCAGGGCCAGGGGTGATCGCGTCCAAACTCTTCCTCGGTAGCGTGAACGACGTCTTTTGCCGCAACCGGCTATTGCTCTAGAACGACTTCTATTTAGAATATGGAGGGAATAATGTATTTTCTACAGGTGCAGCATTAATGATGTATTTTTTTACACGTGCAGCATTAATAATGTATTTTTTACACGTGCAGCATCAATGGTCTACAGTATATGGTTAGTTTCATCACCCAGCAGATTTACTACTACAAAAACACATTTCTAGATGTGGCTACAAAGGGTTTGTAGAGGAAGCTAGTTCACCTATTGCTACATGTCTGCCAAGGATCTATCTAAGAGCATCTCCAACAGTTTGGTAAATGACTCGTCATGCTTCAAAATTTGACAAAACAAGCACAAATCGTTCTCCAATAGTTTGCCAAAGTTACTTGTCAATTTTTGCAGCTTGCCAAATCTTCCATCCGTGCACCTCGTTCCCGTGCACGAGGAAATTTCCCCCCTCTCGCGCGCGTATCCGTCGAGTTCCGCGGCACGGCCTCACTTCCCGCACGCGCGAACATATATTCTCCTCTCATTCCCGTGCTAATCCAGACTTCCTTCTTTCTCTGTAACACCCTCTGGTGTTAACTACATCTTTGCACTGCACATCGTGAGCATAATCTGTTGACACCGTTTTTTGGCATGTGTCAATAAGGATCGGGAGACTAAACTAAATCGGCAAGAAGGTGGTTATTCTCCAGTATTGTTTTTGAGTTGCCGATGAATGATTGCCGATAAAGGACATGTTGATCTCGTACATTGCCGATGAAGCCAGAGGGCTGTTGCCGATGGAGAGAGAGGCATGGTTGCCGATGGAAAGCAGAGCTGAAGAACGTGGAAAGCAGAGCTGAATCATTATCGAGGGGTTTTGCCGATGGAATCTATAGAGATGAAGAGCGTACCGATAGAGGTTTCATCGTAAGCAATGGATAAGGAAACTGGCAATATTTATGCCAATATTTTAATAGTTTACTTTTGAGTCCGACCTTGGTACGAGTCATTATTTTTTATTCCTTAGAGATAAGACTTGTTTAGATAATACTTTGTCGTGTCTGTTTAGGACTCATAGTACCAGGGTATAAATATGTACCGAGAGACAATATAAAAAATATACACAATCAAATACAACAAATCTATTACTTTTATCTACTTTTCAAGCAATCTACTTTTCGATGACTTCGTCACCAGTACCTTTTCCTTTTCAACGAGTTCTTTCAAGAATCGACGGGCTGCATCAACTTGATCTCCGGTGACCTTGCAGGTTCCACGTTTACCGAGCAAGATTTAGGCTTTGGCGTCCGGGCGTATCGCTATCGTCTCGTCTGATCTGTTCAACAGTTATCAAATACCTTCTGAGCTTTGACGTCCAGGCGTATCGCTGTCATCTCATTCGGATCTTATTCAAATTTATCATCCTTGTCGATTAACAGGTCAAATCGACTGGCACGCCTTGATATCGAACTTGGGTATTAGCCCGGTGTGTTTGCAGATCTAACGCCTTTTTGCATCAACACATCTTTTGGCACGCCCGGTGGGACAAAGTCAACATATTTATCATGAAGAATCCTACTGATATCACTCCAGAAAACATCATCGAGATATCAGAATCAGATCTCAAGGAAGATCAGAGGCAAGCCATGGAAAAAGCTATGGAGGATTACAGGCAGCTTTGCTTGAAGTCTTTCAGCATGAATAGGGGAGAAGAAGTCATCCAGAAGCAAGATCTGCCGTTGCCTAGGCAGGTAACTTTTGACCCCAACCCTGGTAAATTACAGGAGATGGTTAATTCTGCATTAAATCAAGCTTTGATCAACCACTCCACCATGCTGTCCAATACTGTTTACAATGCTGTTGTACAAACATTAAGAGAAGGACAAGTACCAGGGTATGTCGGGCCGGCATATCATCAGTCGGGATCGGCATCTGTCAGTACTCCATCGGCAACTCCAGCCGTTGAGAGTGTGGAAGCCCCTGCTCCAGCTATATCAGGACCATCCGTCATTGAAGCCACGCCGATAGGATCAGATCTAACGTCTCAGGAGAGGCCTATTACTCAGTTGAGCACAGATCTATCGGCATCTGCAATATCAGGTCCTTCAGGTCAACATAGTCAAACTGCTGCTAATTGGTGGGGATACGGTATGCCTCCAGGTCCATCTACTGCCAACTCTGGACTGCCTCAAGTGCATGATATAGCAGGGAAGGGTCCAATGACATCGGCTACTCCAATTCGGCCAGTGGCTCAAGCACCACATTGTTCTACTGTACCTCCTGCCATACAGCCATTGTCAATGGGATTGTACACACCTCCGCAACAGATATTTTATGCGAATCCATCGACTAATTCCCTACCAGTTCAACAAAGAGCTTCCACTGCAGAACAGCCCGTAGTACCATTCATATCTCAGTCTGGACTACCTGCGATTCAGGGCAATTATGCTGGCTATCATCCATCTATGTAAGAGCATCAATTGTCTGCAAGCTATCAGCCATCGGCAAGCCAAGTGCTAATGAGTTACAATCTCAACTGGTCAGGGCAAGTGCCAATTCAGCAATCTGCTATTCAGCCAAACTGCCAAGCAATGGGGACTCAACGGTATAGTCCACAGACAACTTTTTAGGAACAAGCATCGGCAAAACAGCCGATGAACTTTACTCCGCAGATTGGTGCCGTGAATATGCTGATTTATCCAAGCCCAGTACCACAGGGGTATGTAGAAGCATATCAGCCAACACCTCCAGTAGAGATCCAGCCAGTGCATCGGCAAGATCAGGATGCACTCTTGACCGATAAGATTGCAGAAGTGATGAAAGAACAATTTGGGATTCAGCCCAAGATCGATACATACTCTTATCGGACTCCATACCCTTCATCTTATGATTCAATTCCTTTCCCGAATCGGTACAAGGTGCCAGATTTCACTAAGTTTTCTGGGCAAGATGATACGTCAACAATGGAGCACATCAACCGATTCATTATCCAGTGCGGGGAAGCAGCGAACAGGGATGAGCTGAGGATCCGTCTATTCTCGTCCTCCTTGTCTGGATCAGCATTCACATGGTTTATATCGTTGCCACCGAACTCTATTCTTACTTGGACCAATCTAGAAAGACAATTTTATAAATACTTCTTTGCTGGTGTCCATGAAAAGAAGCTTACCGATTTAATAAAATTAAGACAACGAAGCGACGAATCGGTAGAGAATTTTGTGCAAAGGGTACGAGACATGAAGAACAAGTGCTACAGCCTAGTGCTTGATGACCGCCAGTTAGCTGGTTTGGCTTTCCAGGGTTTGTTGCCGCATCTCAGGGACAAATACGATGCTCAGGAGTTTGAAAGTTTAAGTCATATTGTGCAGAGAATCTCTGATCAAAGTGCTCAAGCTCCAGAATATAGAAAGAGCTGGAACAAGAAGGTGTCCTTCGTAGAGGTAGAGGAATTAGATTCAGATGAAGAACCAACTATCGGCCTGGCTGAGTGGGTAAAAGGTAAAAAACCTTTATCGTGTCCTTTTGGTCAGAAAGAGCCAGAAAAATTTACGTTTGACGTCACAAAGGCCGATAGAATATTTGATCTGCTACTTCAAGAGGTCCAAATCAAGCTATCACCCAATCATGTGATTCCATCGGCAGATGAGCTGAAGAAGATGAGGTACTGTAAATTTCATAATGCAACTTCGCACAGTACCAATGACTGCAAGGTTTTCAGATAGCAGTTGCAATCGGCAATTGAATCTAGAAGGATCAAGTTTGACAACTCTAAAGCTCAGAGGCCGATGAAGATTGATCAACATCCTTTCCCAGAAAACATAGTGAAGGCCGTAAACAAGACCAAAGTGTTGACATCGGTAAGCGCTAAGAGGAGAGCATCGGTGGATCCTAGAAATCAAGCAACTACCGATGACTTGAAGGGGAAAAAGATAGTTGAAGAAAGCAGTAGTTCAAGAAGGCCTCCTAGACCAGCTCCGTACAGAATTCCAAGTAACCACTATCGGCATCGGCAAGAGGAGTTGCGTTGGGAAGCGTGGCATCGGCACAAAGACCATTGGAAATTCCCCTTCTTCATTTATTGCTGGGAAGAAGGCATTAAATTGCCTACTGTTGATAGTTGCCCTGAGTGCAATTGTTATGATCGAACCAATCGGGCAGAAAGAAGGTCGCGCTATGGTGATCGGAGCAAATACATCGGTAAGCCGATCAGAGAGAGGGCATCAGTACATGATCGGCTGGGGGGCAGGACCAGTGTGCATGAAAGGCTGGGCAGGCATGACGACCGTTTGCCGATGAACCGAGAGGAGTTCGATGAGATGACCAATACGAGAGTCCCTGATGAAATGATTTTTCATAGAGATCCCAATACAAATTGCCCAGATTCAAGTGCAAAAATTTATCAACCCGTCTGAAAGACGAAGCTTCCTCAATGGTGCCCTAAAGGTCTAACGAGAACTCAAAAGAGGAAAATGCAACGTGAGTACAAAGAGGAAATTTCCCGTGGAGCAGAAACTCAAGAATGACGACTGAAGCACAAAAGTGAAGGTCCATCGGCAGACATCAACATGGTTTCCCTATTGCCGATGAGATTCTTAGCACTTCCAATAAAATATATATATATAGATAAAGTGTTTGTTCAAAAAAGAATGTATCGGCACTACGTTAATGTGAAGATTTATAAATTACCGATACATCACATTGCCGATGAAAAGAGAGATTTACAAGTTCAATAATGAATGGATAGTTGATATCGCACGCGGGCGAATTTGGTCAGCTTCCTCCAGTATCTTTTCATCTTCATCGGCACTGCCTTTAACTGGCCTAATCTTCTTCTTGAGCGCCAGCGTCTTGAGGACTTGGTTGTCCCTTTCTTATTGAAGAGTCTTGACAGCTTCAGGCATTTGGGCCTTCTCATGATTTGCTGCATCCAAGGCTCCTTCAATCTGTCTCAGCTCTGCTAACAGGGTTTCTCTTCTTGCCGATAATTGAGCAATCTTGTCCTCCAGATCTGCACAAGAGGTTTCTAGCTTACCGATGTCTTTGTGCTTCTCATCGGCAAGTTGCTTATGCTTCATCATGTCCTCCTGGAGTTTTGCCCGAGTGGCTCTATCGGCAATCCGTTGGGCAGCCCTTTGATACTGCAACTACCGGCTCTCCAGATGTGCAGCCTAGAAAAGTGCTTCCTCAACATCGGCAGGAATATGACCTCGAATTCCTTTAAAAGTTGCTCTTGCATAATCAGAATCCTGGATCAGTAGAGAGGTCTCCTGTTGCAGCAGTGATAATAGCGTCTCCAGCTTTGACTTAGTCTCAGGTGATAGAACTCCAAGGGCTGGAGCAGAGCTTTCTTTAGAATCTTCATCATCGGGAACAATCCCACTGATAGAAAAGGAAAACAGACTATTGGGGGAATCTTGTTCCTAAAAAGGAAAAGGTGATGTCAGCAGAAGAACCTAAAGTGTTAAAAGTTATCTAAGGGAGTTAGTTTACCTCTTTCAAGGAAATCTCTCCCCTTTAACTCGAAGAAGCAACCTCAGGACAATTGCCGATGACGTTTCTTGTATTGGTACCTCAATTGGTTGCTGCTGCAACACCGGTGCCGATGAAGATCCTTGTATGGGTACAGTGGCCGATGGAAGAACAGTCGCTGATGGAGAAGTCTGCACAGATATGTCAGGCGATGCCGGGCGAGGCGAGGACGCCAACGGAGATGGTGTAAGTCTTGCCCGCTTGGATTGTGATTCTTCGCCTAATGAAGCCTTATGCTTGTGCTGTAAGATATCAGCGTCAGACGGCTGGGGGGCATCGGCAATGGATGGCTGAGGAATCGGTACACTTGGGACGGTTGCCGATGCAATCACTCGGTGCTGTAAGAGAAAGATGAGTAAAAGTGCCGATCCAATAGTTGAATAAAGAATACCTCTGGAGAATCGTCAAGGACAACAAGGTGGGGTGATGAAGGTGCTGCAGGAGGAGACGAAGGGCGAATTACCGATGAAGATTCTAGTGGTGTAGAACTCACTCCCTGAAATGTAAAATCGGTAAATCACAGCAATCGGCATCTGCAAAAGAAAGTAAGGTGGTTACCTGAGATGTCTGTGCCAAAAATGTGACCGATTTGGTGCTCTTTTTGGTACGACCACGGCCCACTAGAGTATCTAGCGAAGGAGCTTTATGGCCGATGATGGATACCAGAGAGATCGGTTGCAACCGTATGACTTTGCCACTCTTACTTAATGTTGGAACTGGGTCATCGACCTGTTAAAAAGGGGTTAATTGCCGATGGATTAAAGGGGAGTCGAAAGAAGTGCAGAGGGTCAGACTTACCACATCGGCAGGGATGGCGTGATCGGGATCAATGAGGTTCCAGTAAAAATGAGGGGATGCAAAGAATAGCTGCTCTTTCCATTCTTGCCACCATAATTTGAAGGACTCCGTGACAAAAGAAGCCGGTACCCAATCAGTTAGATCGACATTTGAGGTATCGGCATCGAGAAGGAGAGTAACAATCTTGTGCCAATCCACACGGCTTGCAATAGTCTCTCTCAGTTTAATTACATCGGCAAAACAGAGGTTGATGGGCAGTTGTCCAAAAGCCAGTTGTCTTGCTGTTACCGATGGATAATAGAACTCGTATGTGGGATTAATATTCTTCCCGCTTCCAAATATGTTGACCGGGATAGCACGAGGGGTGATTATTGCACTAAGAATGTCGGCATCCTGGTTCAAAGTTTCATCAGTAAAGTTAAAGGAAAGAGGGAATCTTGCTGCTTCATCAACATACGGGACCCAGGCCCGAAGCTCAGAGGGGATGCCGATGTAGAATTTGTGGAAGAGATTGCCGATCTGACTCTGTTTGCCTCTGCCCCTGGTAATACTGCCAATGCTTCTCCAAAGTTGATAGGGGGGCGCGTTGCCGATTCTTCTTCCCCGAGTTGATAATCCTCAAGAAGACTTCGAGGGAATTGCTGGGCGAATAGATCAATGTGGAAGTACTTATGCATATGGGTGTTCAACCACATATTGATGAACCACCAAGGGCCCCCCAGATTGCCGATAGATTTGCCTTGCAGCAGCCTTTGTGACACTTGGTGGAGGAGGTGGTAGACTGAGCCAAGAAGGTATCGGCCCAGTGGGAGTCTGACGCCACTAGCCAATAGCTCTGCTGCAGGAAGGTGCATGTTGGTCGGTCCGACTGTTCTGCCACAGAAAATAAATTTCTCAAGCCATATATTCAAAAAAGTCGAGTGCTCTCTGTGACTGACTGAACCAGATTTCTTATACTCGCTGATGTAGCCAGTCCAGCCGCCAATGTTCCTGGTAGTCAGCCGATGCTCAGATTTTTGCTGGAATAGTGAGTTGTCATCGGCAGAGGAGATGTCCAGGCCAGTGAGCATGTACACGTCGGCAAGGGTGGGAGAAGCTGGCCCATGTTTGAAGATAAAGGCATTCAGGGTATCCGACCAGAAATAAGAGGCGGCAATTAACAAAGACTCATTCCTCTCCATATCGGCAATAGATATTCTGATGCATTGTTTTAATTTGCGTTTCGCCCAATATAGTTCCATTGGCCTAGCGACCCTCAAATACCAATCTTTCCATCCTTTGGTGGTTTTTGGCCAGGATCGAAAGGTATCAGTCCAGAATCCCAAGTCAAAATTCTGAGTTCTAAAGGGGATTCGATTGGTTTCTGCGTTTATAATGTCGACTGGGTCTGGATTTCTCATTGGGCCTAGGCAGATAAAGTGATTCTGATGCGTTGGAATGAGAAGATTATTGCAAAGTTCCTAAGATTAAAGATTGGGAATAAGAAAGATTCATGAACTACGTAGAGAAGGAGAAACGAAATGTCAGAAGACGGGCAAAAGAAGGAGACTAACCTTGGGGACGTCAAAACGGATAGCCATGACCGCGATGAAGATGGAGAAGGCAAAGAATGCTAATAGAGGCTAAGGATCACCGTCAAGAGTGCCGAATGATCGAGTTCGTCGAAGAATCGCCTGTTGATGTCGCCGCTGGAGAGAGAAAAGCTAGGGTTTGAATCGCAGATGAAAAATGGGCCGCGGCGGAGAAAGCATTATATGGGCCTGTTGGTATAGGATTTCCACTACCGTGCGCGCAACTCTCGAGGAGAAGTTCAAGCAGTTTGGGTAATCATGACCTAGAGGAAATTTCGGCCATAAAGTATTTTATACTCCAAAATTAGGGGGCATGTGTTGACACCATTTTTTGGCACGTGTCAATAAGGATCGGGAGACTAAACTAAATCGGCAAGAAGGTGGTTATTCTCTAGTATTATTTTTGAGTTGCCGATGAATGATTTCCGATAAAGGACATGTTGATCTCGTACATTGCCGATGAAGCCAGAGGGTTGTTGCCAATGGAGAGAGAGGCATGGTTGCCGATGGAAAGCAGAGCTGAAGAACGTGGAAAGCAGAGCTGAATCATTATCGAGGGGTTTTGACGATGGAATCTATAGAGATGAAGAGCGTGCCGATAGAGGTTTCATCGTAAGCAATGGATAAGGAAACTGGCAATATTTATGCCAATATTTTAATAGTTTACTTTTGAGTCCGACCTTGGTATGAGTCATTGTTTTTTATTCCTTAGAGATAAGACTTGTTTAGGTAATACTTTGTCGTGTCTGTTTAGGACTCATAGTACCAGGGTATAAATATGTACCGAGAGACAATGTAAAAAATATACACAATCAAATACAACAAATCTATTACTTTTATCTACTTTTCAAGCAATCTACTTTTCAACGACTTCGTCATCAGTACCTTTTCCTTTTCAACGAGTTCTTTCAAGAATCGATGGGCTGCATCAACTTGATCTGCAGCGACCTTGTAGGTTCCGCGTTTACCGAGCAAGATTCAGGCTTTGGCGTCCGGGCGTATCGCTGTCGTCTCGTCTGATCTGTTCAACAGTTATCGAATACCTTCTGAGCTTTGACGTCCGGGCGTATCGCTGTCGTCTCGTTCGGATCTTATTCAAATTTATCATCCTTGTCGATTAACAGGTCAAATCGACTGGCACGCCTTGATATCGAACTTGGGTATTAGCCCGGTGTGTTTGCAAATCTAACGCCTTTTTGCATCAACATAATCATATTATTTGCACCAAATCGCATTCTTGACATGCTTTGCTTTGATGCTTGCTTGCATTTAATTTAAATTGTTTGACCGGGGTGTTGAGTTGTGATGATTGTGTGAAAATGATTATGGTTAGGACCTAAACATGTTTATAAGGGTATTAGGGTCAATGTTGGCTTGGTTGTATGGTTTCGAAATTAAGTCTTGCAAAATTAGGATTTAATTACCCTTATCATGATTGCTCGACCTTAACTAGAAAGGGTAGCTGCAGTGCCTATCTCAAGTTGGACCCTTAATATGGTATGTAGACAAAAATATTTGGAACAAACTATATATTTTCACCAAATCATGAAAATTCCTTTTAGGCTTTCAAAAAGGGCAAAAACAGTAAGTGGAATATTGGAAATTAATATTTTTATAATTCAAATTTGACCCAAATTCACATTTTCAAATATAGGCCGATTTAGCCAAAACTTCCTATATATGAAATGTTCTATTCGTTGAATGGAGCAACTTTTGTATTCAAATTATTTCAAAATATTGATTCATTTGAAAATTGTAGCTGGTCAAACTTTTAGTTCAAATTAAAAGGTGGTGGGACCCACCCGGACCCACCTGTCATCCTCTCCCCCTCACTTTTCCCCTTCTCCCTCTGCTTCCGTCGCGGCAACGGCGCAGCAGCCGGCAGCAGCGCCGCAGCACGCATGCGAGCACCTCGCCGCCGCTAGCCGCCACGCCGAGCTCGGCCAAGAGCTAGACGCCACGCCCGCGCACTCGAGTGCCTACACGCACGCGCGCCCAAGCACTCAAGTGCCCACGCGCACGCCTGCCCGCCTGCCCTCGCTGCGCCGAGCACCTTAAGGCAGCAGCAACGCACTCACCCACTCTCCCACTCTCATTTCCTCTCTGCCTCACTTCTCTCCTTCCTCGCTCGCAGCCGCCGTCATGAAAGATGAGGGCCGAATCAGCCATTTCCGCCATTGCCGCAACCGAGCTCCATGGCCACTACAGTCCTCGCCTTTCTGCCATCCTCGTGCCTAGCTGCCACCACCACCTCTGCTTTGCCCTACTCTCCTCTCCACGCGCCTCATCCAGGCCGGAGGAGATGGCTGCGCCACCGCCGCCGTACAGCTCCTCGGCGAGCCGCGGCCTCGCATGGATGCGCCGCAGTAGGCCACTCCCGACGCTCCTCCGCCACTTCTTTACCGGCACTACCTCTGCCAGTGGGAATCGGCCGGCCCGTGCCGTCCCCTGCTCCGTGAACAGAGGTAGAAGATGGGCAGGGGCATCGGCAGAATTTCATTACTCTTCTCGGGTTTTGTGCAAAGTGCCATGACTCATTGTCTTTTAGATTCGGGCTTATATAATTTTCAAAAAGTGCAGGGGCCTCGAAGTAAAGTTTTTGTCTTATATGGATTTTTATTTAATCTCAAAAATGATTTCCAGAAAATGGTTTTAAACTTCTAAAATTCATACCTCAGTGAATATAGCTCTGATTTAAGTGGTTCAAGTTGCCAAATTTTTCTTATGACGTATTCTATCTTTTAAAAATATAATATTCCATGTTTGCAGCACTTTTATATATAGTTTTAATTAATTTTTGATATGTTGATAATCTTGGAAAATGCATAACTAAATCTAAAATGCTCAGAAAAATATGATTCTAGTTTTGTTAGTCTTCTTTGGTAATGTTCTATCCATACAAAATGTATTATATGCATGTACTGTGTAAAAATATAAAGTTGTAGTTCAAGTGGGATTAAAGGGCTATTCTTGGAATAAATCATAAATACATTGTGTGGACTTAGTTTGGGGTTGATAATTTTTGTAGGCTACTTATATGCCATAAGGTAGCCCTTGATATGACGAAACCTAAGTTTGGCATACTTCATAGTACAAAGTATTTTTAGGTCTATTTAATTATGCTGCCCTGTTATTTGTGTAGGATAATAGGCACACTCGAATGAGGTGAAAATTGGAGGGTAAGCTAGAATTGCTATGTTTTATCTTCTGTAATTTTTGTAGATTTTTCTATATAGTTTAAATGCATGATGTATTTATGCTCTATTTATATGAGTACCTTATTTGAACCTTGTTCTGTGATATCATGCCCTAAATGATGCTTTTCTATGTATTTATGAGGTGTTTAATCTATTGGGTGGTTAGGGTCTATCTAGACCCTAGTAGGATGGGGTAAGTCTATGGGTGTTTTATGAAAGTCTAAATGTGACAATGTTTTTAGTGTCTTGAATAGGGTTGTAGTAGCTGCGATTAAGGCATGATGAATGTGTTGAGATGGTTATGCTTAGTAATGATCTTTGGCTTTACTGGCTTGTTTGCTAGTGATAGTAAGATGGTTAGTTGCTTTACTAGCTTGCTTGCTGGCGATAATTAGAAAGAAGGTTTCACCGATAGACTTGTATTGTTTGTAGTAGAGAATGCAGTAGATGACATGTGCTTATGGCACATGTTCTTAGATGATGTTGACTACCTTATAGGAAGAAGATGCAAGCATTCATCGTCATCATACTCCACTATCATACCATGTGCACTCTTCGTATTCATACATGTATATGCATCATACAGGATCACTAGGAGAACGGAACATGACGTGAAATGAGGATCCAGAAGTGGAGTGATCGAGTGCCTGGAGCTTCAACCTCGCTCGTCAAAGGAAGGCAAGCCCCAGAGCATTCCTCCCTATAGTTTTACAAATAATTTAATTTGCGTCCTTTATTGTTTATGATGCATTAAGTTTATAGGCGTTGATCGATACCGTTGATGCATTATGATTACCCTTGTCCACCTGAATTATCCATACACCCTGTTAAATCTAGGCTTGCTTATATGCTTAGCCTTGCCTAACTAGATCGGTAGAAGTCGGGTGATTTCCTGTCATCCGCGAGTGATAGGTGGTGATTCATAATGGTGAGCTACATTGTTATCTTGGAATAACCATGAGAAGTAATAAATAGAGACCGGGCGGGATTGGTGTTGTGGACAGAACTGGAGGTTCTGTGTTGTTTTTATCCCATCTGTGTCGAACTAGGACCCGTCCGATGTCTCGCCCCTCTTGTCATGTTGAACGCAACTCCACACTTTGTTGGCATTATGGAAACCACGAAGCCTAGTAGCATGTTTGGGCCAGGTTTCGACCTGCTGAACGCATCGTATTGGAGATGGCGCGGGTGTTTACAGGGGCGCGGAGAGTAAGCCTGAGGTCGGCGTCCGACTAGTATGCAGCCAGGCGGCCCCTGGGTACTATGGTTCCTGTTGATCCCGCGACTATCTTTTACCCGAACAGTTCGAATGGTGACCTAAGGTGCCTTTGTGCAGGCATGTCTGGGTTTATGTGGGGAATATTTCACCAGTTGGTTAGGTATCGATTCGAATCGCCATCACTCCTGGACAGTGAGTACTTGACTTGAGCACCGGCATCGTAGTAATAACTTGAACAAAGAGATGAGATGGTTATGATGTTGATGCTGAAAGATGCTCAACCAGAATTGGTTACTATTCTTACTTGATAATTACACCATGATTGTTTAGATCAGGTCCTAATCTAGCATGATCAGCTTAATGATTTTAAAATACAAAGCTAGAAGATTATAATAATTGTTCTTAATAAGCTCAAGCTTTTATGCAAAGAAATGAGTCAGCTAGCCTCCTGATAAAGCCTTGCATACTCCGTGGTGTCACTTTATTTTTGGTTTATGATGGGTAAGTCTAGCTGAGTACATTCTCGTACTCAGGGTTTTATTCCCACTTGTTATAGATCATAAGACTTTTGTTGTGGCGACAAGATGGACTTGTATCTCACTACGAGAATATTAGACTTTGGGCAAGGTCATCTATTATATCTCGTCTAATTGCTGTTGTTGGATGTCGACCCTGAACTGGCACTGTATTCAAAAATAGTAGGTGTGAGTTTATGCCTAATTTGTATCGACTTCTGCTATCTATTTGCAACTCTGATTTAAAAAGGGTTTATATAACAATCCTATGATATAATTAAGCTATGTGCGAAAAGTAAAAACAAGTAAATGGTAACAGCTGAACTGTGCGATTCCTGGTGTGTCGTTGGTAAATTTTGAAATCCTTCGAGATTTCATGGACTACCGGGTTAATATGAGCACAATGTGCTAATTAAATTACCTCAGCAGTTTACTTAGTACCTTGGGTTTATATTAATTAGGCGGTTCCGTCACACTCTTCGACAGCAGCCGCCGCTGTTTTTCTCCGTCGCGCTCGCAGCTCCATCACCGACGCGCGCCGGCAGCTGCTGTCCAGAGTGGAGGTAAGACCTTCCCTATATTTCCCGTTGATCTTCTTGCCTCATTGCCTGCCGGTAGTAGGTACGTAGTTTGCATTGATCTACATCGGCATCAGGCAAGGCCGCCGCTTATGAATTAGACGTGCATTTGGATCCTTGGCCGTATGTGCATGCATGCTCCTGTGCTACGCTACTGCTGCTGGATGTTGGCCGCGAGATGCAGCTTTTTCCCTTTCCTCCAGATGTGAATGTGTCGTGGCCGGTAAATCCTGCTCTGATGGAGCTGCAGTTGGACGCAACAAAAGCTGCTGGTACAAATGCTGATGGTACAGTTTGGTGGACGATCGGCCGGCTTGATGAAGGAGATGGGCGGCCGGAGAAGATGAAGGCCACGGGAACTGCTCGATGAACGCATGGAGCGCGGCGACCCTTCGCGTTCGTGAGGGAAGGCCCCGCGCGGCTAAAGTTGGATCCGGTAGGTAAAATTAGTTTGTGGGTCTATTTTTTTTATTTTAGCAAGTCAAAAATACCAAACTATTGGAGAGAGACTATTTTTTTAATTGGCATATATTTTAATAAGTTGCCAAATCATAATATTTGCCAAGTAAATTTTGATAAAATCTTAAAGATGCTCTAAGACTCTAAAGAAGGCTACACTATAGCCAACTCTGAAAAGAATTTTCAGAGGCTTATGAATCTAGAAATCTAGTTTTCTGCCACGAGCTATATGGAGTGAAATCTGTGCCAAATTATCAAGGGAAGTAGTGACGCACGGCCGGTGAAGGCTCTACGTCCGGCACAGCCATGCCGTGCTACAGGGCAGTAGTGTGGCCGAGAGCCCGACACGGCGGCTGGCCGAGGGAGACAAACGGCGGAGGACAGCGCCGCCGCAAAAGAAGGAACGTGCAGCCTGAACCTAGGCGACATCTAGTGCTTCACTGGCGACCACGCCGCTCACGTGCTCTCCGCTAGTCGCGCGGTAGCTCTGTCCAGTTAAGAACGAGTCTAAACTCGATCACTGCAAGTCAAGCAATTTAATTATATTACTGGATTATTGAGTCTCGAGATGCACAAATACAACAACTAGAGTGAATAATAAATAACTCGAGGCAGGTTCATCTGAATCTGAATTTGGGCTATGCGTCTCTCCTGGCATTCTGAAGGAGTCACAGAGAGAGGTCTATTAGCGTTTGCCGCACCCAGAAGAGATGGAGACCCTGCGGCAGCGGCCTTTCTGAAGGAAGTAGAAGGCCAGAGGAAGGAGAACGAAGGCTCCTGCAACAGGGAAGCACAGCTCAACTCTGCTTTCAAGGGAAAATCACAACCTTGGTATCAGACTCGAAACTACCTTTATCTATTGCACTTTATCTGTTGCAGTGAAAATGCAGTCTGTGTTTTTTAGGGGTTATTTTAAAGGTAGAACTCAATGATACTACTTTCGTTTTGAGCTTTCTTCTTTTTTTCATTTTATTAGAAAGCATCGCTTCCTAAGATGTTACCAGCACACACCTTGTCGGGATCTGTCTTTATCTATAACAAGTCATTTCACTCGGTACCAGTGTTTTTTCCCTCTTCTTATTTCACAACAACAAGTCGTGGGCTCTTTTTTTCTTTCTTTGCTATTTTGACTTCGTTTCTTCCTCAAACTTCGCACCACTTATCATCATACATCCCTAGGGCCTAAAACCACCATGAATCACATCTTTAGCACTCATCTTAGTAATATTGATTGAGTTGTCAATTCATTTAATAAAACTACATACAAATAGGGCATTAGTTATTTTTTCGTTAGTAATAATGAAAATTGGCAAGATATAAGTACTGCATGGAACAGGTGCAATTTATTTGTCGTCGACGAAAACATCGCTTACCACTTAAAGCATAGCCTTGAAAAATCCTAGACTAAATATTTAAAAATGTGAGCACTCGTGCCAAGTCAAGGAATTGAACCCAGGTACCATAAGGGACCTAACCAACCGATCTATGATCTCGCCTCATAAACGTTAATTAATTCCACAAGAGAGAAATAAAGTGGTTATATAAGAGTGACCCGACAAAACTGTTATCCACCACTACAGTATCAACTTTCTCAGGCAGACAGCCGGTTTGCGTAATAAATTGGCACACACTTGTCTGCCGCCTCTGTTGATAAATTAAAAAATGGTGAGTCCGTCCATGCGCTACTGCCGCCACTCGTCGGATCCGTGGGTCATGTAGGTGCACCATGTTGGATCCCTGGTCGCTGTGGTGCTACATGCCGGATCGTCTATGAGCGGACCACAACCGCCACAACCGCAAGCGGGCACTGCCCCACGCTATTGCCGAGGAGGGGAGCACCGGTGAGAAAGATAGATGAGGGAGCATTGGTAAGAGAGAGAGAGTGGAGGAAGAGCGACAACGATAACGCGCGAGCCGTCGCGCAAATGCGGGAGCGCGCGACCCTGCCCGATATCAGGCATCAGTCATCACCACTCCCACCCGCTCGCTCGCACGTGGATCGGTCCCCGCTAGCGCGTTTGGCTTGTTGGCGAGCGCAACCTGGCGCCGCATACAAGCCTCGCTTCCGGCGGGCTACGGACCTACACGGCTGATTGGACGACTGGTTGAGCTTGAGCATAGCTGGCCGCATTCGTTCGGCTGGTTGTTTGCACGCAAACTAACAAGAGCATAGAAAAAGCAAAATATATTTGTTTTCAATTTTGTCTATATACTGGGTTTATGAAGACATTCAAACCTGAAAATGAGACTGAAAACTAAAACTAAAAAGATAAAAAAAATTTGACTGAATACTGAAACTAAAAAACTGGAAAAGATGAAAATCCTAAGAATTGAAAATGAAAATACAACACTCAAAATAATAAATGAAATTAGAATGATGAAAGTCTAAAACTAAAGTTAACAACCAAGAAAATTTGCTACATGATTGATACATAAGTTGCTACACCTTTAATATATAAGTTGCTACACGATTAATACATAAGTTGCTATATTAAAAAATAATAAGTTGCTACACCCTTAATTTATGAGTTGCTACATGATTGATACATAAATTGCTATATTGACTGAAACCAAAAATAAAACCTATACACAAACATAATAATAAAGAGAAATGGAACCAAAGACTGAAAGTAAAAAGAACATGCAGGATTTAGAAGTCATTTGCACTGAGAAAGACTGAAAACAGAAAATAAAAATAAAAATAGAACTGAAAACTAAAAGAAATTGACTGAAAACTAAAACTAAAACTAAAAAAGATTGATATATAAGTTGATACACCTTTAATTATGAGTTGCTTTGCTACACGGTTAAAAATATATTAAAAAATTAATGAAAACTGAAACTAAAAAACTTAAATGAAGAAATATATAACTGAAGTTGGCAACCAAAACATTTTAACATAAATTCAAATTAGAAAATAAAACTAAAGAAAACAAACAAAACAAACGGTGTAGCAATGCTGCCACATTACGCATGCAAGCAGCCCAGGCCACTCACGCAAGCAGGCCGGTGCATGCAAGTAGGCCTGGCCAAGCTACACAACCAGGCCGCATGGGCGCGGTACGCATGGGCAAGCAGCGCAGGTCGCATACGCACGCAAGCAGGCCGCTGCATGCAAGCAGGCCAGGCCGCGCTACAAGGTCGTGCAGTCACGCAAGAGCGCGACAGGTCGCCAAATAGATTTTCCGATGTTGGAGAGAGAGAAAGGGGAGGGAACAAGGTGATAGGTGAATGGCCTAGTAACCGGTCATTTATGGCTAGGGTTTGCTAAGTGGGCTAGTCTGGGCCTAGTAGATTTGGTCCGACTAATGGAGACGCCTCCGAAAATAGCTCTTATTTTTTGAGGCGGACACTTAAGAGGCCCACCATTGATAATGTATTTTTTGAGGCAGACAAAGTTTAGCGCCTCCGTTAATGAAATGGTGTGTATTTATAGTATGATATGTGGTTTATCTCTATATATATGTTGGCACCCACCCTTACAACACACTTTCTCATGTTAAGGTGGATTATCACCACATGGGGAATATGAAGGAACCTTGGGGATATGCAACACCACCAACAACATGGCATCAGTCGGATTGGTGGAAGAGCCCAAGGTGGATAGTGATCCGTATTGAGGCATTGGCAGTGGTGGCAATCATCTTAAGTTTCTTGCTTGCTGCCTTCGGGTCATGTCACCGTTGGTCCAATAGCTGGATAGTTCAAAAGGGCTTCTTTGCTGCACAAGTTCTATCTTTGTCTCTTGGGACATACAGCATTGGTCTAATGCAATCTTCATTAGTGAAGAGCGAGATGTATTCCATATGAACAGTGTCTTTGTTCACCCTCTTCGGTTGCATTGATCCGGTCATCACCTACAATGGCCTGGACTACAAGGGTCCCCTCTCAAAGGTAGTATTTGGGATTTGCCTCAACTGTGGATATGTCCTGCTGATGAGTATCTCAACCGTCTCTAATGTCGTTGGTAAAGCAGCCATCATCACACTGTCTGCCATCACTTTCATCAAGGGTTTCCATAGATCATTTGCACTTGTGCAACAAAACAGGATGCGAGACATGGTTTACAATATTGATCAAGGTCCGTTTCATGGAGAACAGATTATGTTGGCAAAACATCGGCGATTTTGGATGTTCGTCAATCTTGACCCTAATGCCCATCAGGCAAACATAGAAGCGTCAATAAGGAATAACAATGATGAGCGGTTACGGTCCTGTTATGATGTATGCATTGCCCTATGTCTATCTCATAAGTTGCAACGTTACTTTCTTGGGTTGGACTATCATGTGCCATGTCCAGAAACCGTGAATAGCATTGACTATGAGTGGGCCTTGAAGGTAATTGAGATTGAGTTGGCTTTCGTGTACGATGCCTTCTTCACTGGTAACCCATTCTTCCATTACTATAAGGCAAAAGCTGCTAGTTTGTGGGCACTGGCTTCATTCGCTGGGATATGTTTGGTCCTGGTAGCAACTGTCATTCCTAGGGGAATGATTAGACGCTCTAGTGCTAGTGGTTGCACCAAAGTTGTGGACACAACGGCTACAGATCTTGCTATCACTTTTGGCATTTTGGTGTCCCTGGCTCGTTGCAGCTGATACAACTGGTTAGGTCCTGGACATCAAACTGGGCTAGAGCCGCCATTGCCTATGCGTACACTAGGAAAGATGCAAAATTCCACTTATTGGAGAGGGGACACTTCAAGCTGAGTGGGTGGATGAGATTGAAAGTGTTTGTAGCTACCAGCACTAATCTGTTTGACAAGTACCTTTGGCAAGATAAGATCAGCCAGTACTCCATGCTACCTGAACCGAGTTTACTGACCTCCGAGGAAAGAAAATTTGAAGGGATTTCCTCATCAGAAACAAAAGGTGAACCAAAGTCCGGTAGATATGTTGAATGGATACGCAGGAGATGTGTTGACTTGGTTCACGCTTGCATTGCACTACATCTGGCTGGTAATTTGGGAATTGTTGAGCAGCGACACCAACAAAAGAGTTGGCGTTAACTTGGACGAGGATGTGAAGGGTTCTATTATTAGTTTCTTCCTTGATCAGATCCATAGCGACAGACTAGATAGAAACTGGTTATCATCCCTTCCAGAGGAACCAAAGATTCGTCATTTCCTTCCCCACTTCGAGGACCCCCAGTTACATTGTCAGCAGGAAGCGCTTTGTTACAGGTATACGAGCTGTGTTATGACGTGGCACATTGTGACATGGTACTGCGAGCTGGCAGAGCAAAAGAGGCAGGAGGATGCCTTGATGAGCAAGGCAGAGGCGCCCAGCATAGGCTGCGGCAGGGAAACAGCTGCCACTGCCAGTTATTATTTGAGAAAAGCATCTGCGGCAATACCCCGACCTGGTTTTTGTTTCCAAAGAAGAGCAGTAGAAGGTGCAGGAGATGAAGCTGCGGCAGGGAAGGCTCGGGATCACCGGCGTGTGGCTAATGATCTGTCCATGTACTGTGTCTACTTGGTGAAATCCGCTCCAGAGCTGCTCCCTGGGCCGGTTGCGTGGACCAAGCTTGTGTATGATCGGTTTGCGGATGTGGCCAACCGAACAGGAATTGAGGCCGGCGACAAGGACACAATCCTTCAGAACATGTCAGACGCAAGAGGTATATTTCTCACAGATTGGAAAGTCAAGAGCACCAAGTATGACGACAAGGACATCATGCAAGCCCAACACAATGGTAAGGCTCTGGCAAAGCTGCTTATCGATAGCTATGGCCCTGATGAAATCTGGAAGACGCTTGCACTTGTGTGGGTTCAACTGTTGGTGTACGAGGCGCCATATGGCAACGTGGCGGTGTTAGATTGATCTCCCACGCTAGTTGGCCCAACGGCCTGCTGGGTCTCGATCTCGCGTCCTGATCGGGGGCGCCCAATCGGACTTGGTTGGTGGGCCTCCGTCGCACAGCACTATATAAAAAAGAGGGGTGGGGGCCAGGGCACGCAGACCAAAGTTCGTCGCGCCGCTAGTCCTCCCCACCTACATTCCCAAAACCCTAGCCGATCTAGGCAGCGCTGCCAGCGACGGGAAGACCTACCGATGCCAGCACCGCCACCTCGACGTCCGCGCCACCGCCAAGGACGTCGTCGTCTCCATCTCCTTCACCGACCGTCGCTGCCTGTGCGCATCCTCCACCAACGTGATGGGGTCCTCGGCACCACCGACCGCGACACCGGCTGCGCCACCCACTGAGGGCTTCGGTACGCATCCTACTCCTCTCTCCCTCTTTCTGTCTCTCTCGCATCTGGTACATCACGAATTAGAAACTTGATTATTCACTACACCTTTGTTAAACCTACTACCTAGACTCCACTGGTAGATCGATCCTATGTCGTTTTTGATCTATCAATGGTATCAATTGCCTGCTAGTATGTGGATTTAGTGTTGGGTTATGAAATGGATCAGTTTTGATTCAAAATGACAAACCCAAACCCTAACTCATGAGAATAGATCAGGGTTTGGGAGAACAAACGAAAAGAACACAAGACAAAAAACAACCGATTCCAACGGATCGGGAAAGAATCGAACCCTAGCTCCATGAAATCATCGATTCGAGTAGATTGGGGAAGAACACACGAAACCCTAACCTAAGAAAATCGGGGCGACGTACTCCAACCTGGGGGCCGGCCGTCCCATCACCGCCGCCGGCGACCTCCATTGCCGACGCGCGGGGCGAAGAGAAGTGCCGGACGGCGAGGTCCCGCCACCGCGCAGCCTCTGCCTCAGGCGCGCGAACCTAGCACCGCTCGCGAGGCCACTCGACAGTGGCGTGCTCAGCAGTGGGCGAGCGCGCACGCCGGCGAGGGGGCCCGTGGTGGCACCACCTCCTTCCGGCCGTCATGGCCAGCGCCGGCGGTGGTTGCTTTGCTGCTGAGCGGCGCTGAAGGAATGGGGGAGACAAAGGAAATGAAGCTAGGGTTAGGAGAGCCGGCGCTCTGGGGGTTTTGTTCCTCTGACTTACGCTCCCAATCGTCGGATTCTCATGACCTCAGATCGAACGGCTGGCGTCCATCTGCCGGCATAGTTGGGCCGCCGTGGGCCGAATGGCCAGGCGCGTGGCGCGCGCGGCCGCTAAAGCGGGCCACGGGCCGAATTGCAGGCTGGGCCGAATCGATTGCCTCGACCTGTCATGAACAGTTATGATTTCGAATTTGTTTTATCAATTTTAGAAGCCAATTTTGATATATTATGTAGAATTTGAATAAATGATGAATAGATGTTTAAATTTTCTGTAAAACTTTGAACCAACGGGATAAATTTTTATAGAAAATTGAATTGCTTTGAATTGTTATGTATAGCAGAATGCTTCTGGAAAATTAAATTATGATATTTATACATGTTTCCGCTGCGAATGTTAAATTATTGCTCTCATATTAAATTTGAACCAACGGGATAATTTAATTTTGAGAGAGAATATGAATTTGTGTAATTTTGATGATGAATTATAGTGTTGTTATTTTCCAACCAACGTTGTTAATAACAATATTATAATGTTTTGGTTCATGAGAATTATGCATTAGTTTTACTTCTGCCCAACGGTGATGTAGAATTTTGCATACATGAATTTTGGTATATATTTTAATTTGACCAACGTTGAGTTAAGACATGCAATTTTATTTATGAACATATCTCACTCTCTTTGATATGAATGTCAGGAGAAAAATTCTTTGTGAACGTCAACAACATCCCGAAGCTCGATGGGACCAACTATCGAGTTTGGCGGGAGAAGTATAAAGTGGAGCTTGCCTTGGGTAAGGTTGATATGGCAATCCATCACCCGTGTCCTGTTGAACCAGTGGCACTGGTGAGGGGAGCTGATGAAGCTGATGCTGCTTTCGTTACTCGTGAGCGTGAGCATGCAGATAAGGTAATGAAATATCAACTTGAACATAGAAATTGGGTTGGCTCCAACCACAAGTGTCTCTTGGTGGTCAAGGCCACTATTAATGAAACCATTAGGGGATCAATCCCAGAATGTGCCACTGTTTAAGAATACCTAGAAAAGGTGAAGAATCAGTTTACTGGGTCTACCAAGGCCACAGCAAGTACACTGATCAAGAAACTCGTCACTTCGAAATACAGTGGTGGTGGCATTAGGAAGCACATCTGTGAAATGCCACTACAGCATCTAAGCTTCAACCAATGGATTTGGAACTAAAAATTACTAATAAGTTCCTAATGCATTTGGTTTTTGCTTCCTTGCCCAAAGAATATGAAAACTTTGTTGTGAACTACAACATGCAGCCCGAAGATTAGGATTTTGAAAAGCTTATTGGCATGTCTGTTCAGGAGGAGGAAAGAATTAAGAACTTACAGGGTGACACTGCAAACCTTGTGAGGGAGAACAAAAGAAAGTACTTTCAGACTAAGAATCCTAAATCAAAGGAGAAACCCTAGTGGGATAATGCCTTCTCTTCTTCCAAGCCACAGGGAAAGGCCCCTATGAATCCTCAGAATCAGCCACATGACATCTATGGTGGTGCTGAAAAAGATCAATGCAAGTATTGCTTCAAGAGGGAACACTATAAAAGAGATTGCTCACTCTACCTGAAGTCTCTGCTGAAGAGAGGTGAGAAAATTATTACATTTGTAGATGAATCTCTGTATTCGAATTATGCGAAAACCACTTGGTGGATTGATTCTGGAGCAACTACTCATATTGCAAATTCTTTACAAGGATTAAATGGGAAGAGATTCCTGCAAAGAGGGGAAAGAACAATTAAAGTTGCGAATGGAGTGCAAGCCAACGTTGAAGCCATTAGAGAACTCTCTTTAAAATTAAAGAATGGTTTTATACTTAGGCTAAAAGATGTATTCTATGTTCCTTATTTGCGTAGAAATTTAATAAGTGTTTTAAAATTTGATGATGATCATTTTGATTGCCATTTTGGAAATGGCCAATGTAAGATACTTGTTAATAATGAATGTGTTGGTCTTGCCTTTCGACAAGACAAACTTTATTTATTATCTCTTGCTGAGAATATGAACAATGTCTGTAATGAGAATATGAATGATTCTCCATCTATGAATGTAAGTAAGAAGCAAAAGAGAATTGATAATGCGTCTTCGAAATTATGGCATTGTCGCTTAGGCTATATTTCGAGGGGAAGAATAGAACGATTAGTTAAAGAATCAATTCTCCCGCACTTAGAATTTTTTAATTTAGAACAATGTGTTGATTGTATTAAAGGAAAATATGTTAAGAAAATAAAGAAGAATGCCAAACGAAGTACACGAATTTTGGAAATAATCCACACAGACATTTGTGGTCCTTTTCTTGTGAAAAGTGTGGATGGTTATGATTCATTTATAACATTCATAGATGATTACTCTCGTTATGGCTATATTTATCCAATTAAAGAAAGATCAGAAGCATTGGATAGATTTAAGATATTTAAAGCTGAAGTTGAAAATCAACACAATAAGAAGATCAAGTTAGTACGATCAGACCGGGGTGGAGAGTACTATGGGCGACATACCCCATATGGCCAAGTTCTTGGACCTTTTGCAAAGTTTCTACAGGAAAGTGGCATAGTCGCCAAGTTTCCATGCCGTGGGAGCCTCAGCAGAATGGAGTGGTGAAAAGAAGAAACCATACTTTAATGGATATGGTAAGAAGTATGATAAGTTACTCCACATTACCGATTAGTTTATGGATGGAGGCTTTGAAAACCGCCATTCACATACTTAATCTAGTACCAAGCAAGTCAGTGTCAAAAACACCATATGAATTATGGACAGGAAGAGAACCCTCACTTAGTCACTTACGTGTGTGGGGATGTCCAGCTGATTCAAAGATTTTTAACCCAAACATTGGAAAGTTAGACCCCAAGACAGTCAGCTACCATTTCATTGGCTATTCAGAAAGATTGAAAGGATATCACTTCTATTGTCCTGATAGACATACGAAGTTTGTAGAAACAAGACATGCTGTGTTCGTAGAGGATGACATGATCAGGGGGAGCAAGGTAGCACGAGAAATTAACCTTGAGGAGAAACGGGTACATGTGCCCACTCCGATGGTTGAAGAACCATTTTTGTACTACCTGCTGCTGTTGCACCAACAGTGCAAGACACTGTAGTGACAAAACCTGTTGTTAGTTCTCCTGTGCTGACAATAAATGAACGTAAGGAACCTATCCTTCAGGAGCCTATAGAACCAAACGTCGCACATGAGGAAGAGCAGCAACAGCTCATTGTAGAACAAGTGCCAGAAGCCCCAAGGAGGTCTCAAAGAGAAAGAAAGCGAGCTATTCCTGATGATTATGAACTTTATAACACTTAAGAATTTCATATGGAGGGTGATCCCACCTCTTATGAAGAAGCCATGAGAAGTGTCCACTCATAAAGTGGTTAGAAGCTATAAAGGATGAAATGAAATCGATGAGTACCAATAAAGTTTGGGATTTAGAACCTATTCCTAAAGGAGCCAAAATGGTAGGTTGTAAATGGGTCTACAAAACAAAATGTGACTTCCAAGGGAATGTTGAAAGATATAAAGCACGACTTGTGGCAAAAGGATTTACACAAAGAGAAGGGATTGATTACAATAAGATTTTTCTCCACTCTCTTGTAAGGATTCATTCAGAATCATAATGGCACTTGTAGCTCACTATGATTTAGAATTGCACCAAATTTATGTGAAGACGGCATTCCTTAACGGGGATTTAGAAGAAAATGTTTATATGGCACAATCGAAAGGTTTTGTCATAGAAGGAAAAGAAAAGATGGGATGTCACCTGAAAAGATCAATTTACAGATTGAAACAAGCTTCTAGATAATGGTACTTGAAGTTTGATAGAATAATTAAGAGTTTTAGGTTTAAAGAAAATGTTGAGGACAATTGCGTTTATGCAAAGTTCATGAATGGAAAATACATATTTTTGATCCTATATGTAGATGATATCTTACTTGCTAGTAGTGATGTCAATCTACTAATAGAGACGAAGAAATTCTTGTCCTCAAACTTTGATATGAAAGATCTCGGTGAGGCCACGTTTGTTTTAGGAATTGAAATTCACCAAGATAGAAGGAAGAAGGAAGGGGGTTTTAGGATTATCGCAAAAGGCATACATAGAGAAGACTTTGAAGAAATTTTGTATGATGTGTGTAGTCCCTCACCTGCTCCTATAGTCAAGGGCGATAGATATGGGGAACATCAGTGTCCCAAGAACCAATATGAAATTGATCAAATGAAAGCGGTACCGTATGCTTCAGCATTGAAAGTTTACAACATGCTCAAACATGTACTCACCCTGACTTAGCTTTTATTGGCTTACTTGGCAGATACCAAAAGAATCTAGGAATTGAACATTGGAAATTAGTGAAAAAAAGTCTTGTGTTATTTGCAAGGAACGTAAGGCCTCATGTTGACATACAGAAGATCTGATTCCCTGCAGATAGAGGGGTATTCAGATTCTGATTATCCGGGAGATGAAAGAAAGTCCACGTCAGGATACATATTTACTCTCACAGGAGGAGCTATATCGTGGAAAAGCTCCAAACAAACAGTAACTACAAACTTGACAATGTATGCTAAATTTATAGCATGCTATGAGGCCTCGGGGCAGGTGAATTGGCTAAAGAAATTTATACCCGGACTGAAAGTAATAGAAGATATACATAAACCGATGAGGTTGTATTGTGATAACAACCCAGTGGTAGAATATGCTCACAACAATAAGTCAAGTGGTACTGCCAAACATATTGACATAAAGTGCTATGTTGTGAAAGATAAAATTTGGGATCATGTGTTAAGTCTTGAGCATATAAAAACAAAGAGAATGCTAGCGGATTCGCTCACAAAATGCTTACCACCCAATGTATTCATAGGACACTTAGCCAGCATGGGTTTAAGGGAAAGCCTATGATTCCCGAATAAGAAGGGCCTAGAAAAGAGTTTTATTTCAAAATGGAGAAGTGTGTCATGGCTGTTAGTCTAATGGCACTAATTGTTGTGACGATCAAACACGCTCGATATCCAAATCTGTAATGGGATGGAACAGAATTAAGAAAGAAAAAAATTGAATGACGAAGAAAGAAATTAAAGAACTTTAAGAATGATGAGAGATCAAGGGGAAGAATATTAGATTGATCTCCCACGCCAGTTGGCCCAACGGCCTGCTGGGCCTCAATCTCGTGCCCTGACCGGGGGCGCCCAACCGGACTTGGTTGGTGGGCCTTCGTCGCACAGTGATATATAAAGAAGAGGGGTGGGAGACAGGGCACGCAGACCAAAGTTCGTCGCGCCACCAGTCCTCCCCACCTACATTCCCGAAACCCTAGCCGATCTAGGCAGCGCTGCCAGCGACGGAAAGACCTACCGACACCAGCACCGCCACCTCGACATCCGCGCGCCGCCAAGGACGTCGTCGTCTCCATCTCCTTCACCGACCATCGCTGCCTGTGCGCAGCCTCCACCAACGCTCGCGATGGGGTCCTCGGCACCACCGACCGCGACACCGGCTGCGCCACCCACTGAGGGCTTCGGTACGTGTCCTACTCCTCTCTCCCTCTTTCTGTCTCTCTCGCATCCGGTAGATCACGAATTAGGAACTTGATTATTCTCTACACCTTTGTTGAACCTACCACCTAGACTCCACTGCTAGATTGATCCTATGTCGTTTTTGATCTATCAGGCGGCACACATGAGGCACCTCTCCCAAGGCGGTGAGTTCATCACCCATCTCTGGGCCTTGCTCTACCACCTCGACATCCGCCAGTGGAAAGTTTTGGAGGCGAATAATCTGCACAACATCTCCGCCATCGACGATGCCGGGAGGATACTCAACGACGATGACCATGACCTCGACATTGTTGTCTTCTTCGTCTCCCAAGATGTATGAACCTGGCCCTTTGCCCCTTTCTTCCCTCTTCCTTGCATTACTTAGTTCTTGAGTAATAATGGCACTGCCTCTTCGAATTTTCTTTTTTCCCAGAGACTACAGGAATATCAAGATGAATTTGATACTGCGTCAAGGCTGATAAATGGTGTCAAGTTTTACCTGACCTCAAGCCCTGAAGTTGCCAAGATTCTCAAATTCCCAGCAGAATCTATATTAAAGGGCATCGACATATTATTTCTGAACAAGACGGACAAAAAGCTCACCTTTTTCGGTACATATCTTGATCTCAAGCACTTCATAACTTCTCTACACTTTTTGGCATGTATTTACTGCTGGGCCGTATGTAATACGATGTGATGTATCACATAGATTCTCAGGTATATAGTCTTAACGATGATGGCTTCGCCCGTTTTCTGTTTGAGAATAAGCTTGCTTCGACAAAGGCAAGAGCACGGGAAAGAGCCCCTTCTGCCTCTCACAACCCGATCCCCATCGAGAAGCAGGCACGTATAGGTCACAACGTCTACAGTTGGATCTGTTTCATGAATTCTTTGACATCTTTTTTCCTTTTCTCCATGTGTCATGTTCCATTACTGAGACACGTTGCTTGATTTTTCAAATCAGAGCTCGGAAGAAGGACAGACCGTGGTGGAGATTGAAGAGGAAATCCCGCGGTCTTCACCGCCACCCTCGTCCTGAATCCTAGTTGCATATTTATACTCCATCTTTTTCTTATGAGTAGATTAATTAGAACCAGGAAAATGTATGTTGCATCGCCTTCAGCTGGTTTGTCTTTTTTCAATGTTGATAGGCTTGTCAGTCTGTTTTATTCATCATTCATATGGTCCCTGGAAGCTGGAGCTCCAACGACTCATATATTACATGACAACGCTCAGCCTTGTAGTATGAGTATGCGTGACTACAAGATTAATGGCTCCAAACTGCAATTCCATTGCTTCATTACGTACTGCAATGTTATAATGCCACTCTTATATTGTCACTATTCAAAATTATGTTGTACTACTATGACTTGTTTATATATGGATGTTTTACTACCGTTGCTTGTTTGACTGGTGGGGCCAATACGGTTGTGCAAATGTTTCGAATCAGACATTTGGGCCCTACCACTGTTTCTACTTCATACTACATATATAGGAGTATCCATTTCATACTACTGTTTCAGCTCACTTCATTACAGAGGAAGAGGAAGCACCCTTCGATCGCAAAGGTTTCAGTTTTATTGTAGTTAGTTTCTTCTTGGTCATTCCTCTTCCGCTCAGGGCCAGGGTGATAGAAAATGGCAGTATACAGGTTGCTATATATTTGCAACAGGAGTCACTACTGATTGTGTTTTTTTTTCCCTCAAATTCTAAATATTTTACAGGCAATCTCCTTTTGTCTTGCGTGGATGCTCAAGACAAAGGCACAAAAGCTGTCGTTTCAGACATCACTGATGAGGAAGCAGCTCAAGCATCACTTTTGGCAAAATGGCCTAGACATGACTCCAGGAAATTGAGCTATAAAAGATGACTAGGATATAACCAATTGTGCATAAAATTGTAGGATATGTGAATTATAGTGCCAACAACATAGGGCCTACTTGTATTATAGTTGCTGAGTGAAAAGGCTGGTCACCTGTATCAATACCGACAAGTGATCAATTCTGGGTTTATCAATGTGCTAACTTGGTGCTAAAACCCAGTGTTGTGTGCAATTCAGTCTTCTCTGCATTAGGCAAATGAGTCTTTATATTGTGTACCTCATTGGCTGGAAGCTTGGAGGAGCAATACAAATTTGTACTTTAGTAGTAGAATGCACCCCAATATTAATCAGAGTATCGCTTTACCATGGCTTTGTCAGAACAGTGACTTTGAGTTTCTCATTGTGCTCATAATAACTGAGAGGCAGAGTAGGTGAAAAGGTTTATCTTTCACTAATTCAGGAAAGAAAACCAAGTGCTAGTAATAGACATAACTCCCTGAGCGAAAAAAAAATCAGAACTAGTACAAACAGGAGAACACAGTAGCAGTGAAAAGAGACACCCCTAATTAGGAATAGATATTTCTAGATCTTTTCCAAATGCTTATTTATGAAGAAAAACATCTTCCATGAGACACGATATTATGATTCACAAATATTGACAAATGACAATATGGGGCGCCTATTCTTTCTCGCATATCATTTTCATAGCACACATCATCTGTCCCATTTTTATTCCTTTGCTCCTGATGCTTATTCGGCAGCAAAGAATTATTTTCCTTCATTTACTGAAGCTGGCTGGTTCTTGCCGAAACAAAAGGCTTGGACAGCAGCCGTGTGCGTTGGGCTTGGGCCGGACTGGGCCGCAAGACAATGCAGCTGCGAAGGAAGCAACACTTGTTCAACACTTGTTTTAGGAATTTTTTTTATTAATAAATTTATTTTTAAAAAAAATTACAAAATTAGTCTCCGTTTCTAAAAAATTGCAGGAATAGGCCACCAGTCGCCCGTTGGAAGGGCGACGTGAGAGAATCGTCCGTTCAAAGGGCGACTAGGCCCACATCGCCTGGCCAAAGGGCGACCAGGCCGAGGTCGCCCGGCCAAATGGCGACCAGGCCCAGGTCGCCCGGCCAAAGGGCGACCAGGCCCAGGTCGCCCGTTCAAAGGGCGACCTGGTTTTTTGGGTTTTTTAAATAATATTTATTTATTTGAAAATTTCAGGAAAAATTTCGGTTTTTTTAAATAATATTTATTTATTCGGAAATTTCAGAAAAAATATCGAAGTCGGAGAAATAGAAAAAATAATACGCAATCATGCAATGGGCGTGCGAAAACGCCGTTGTCGTGTGCTCGCCCAAGCTTAATAGATGAAAAAATACAACAGTGAAACATTAAATAAGTTCTAAAAACTAAAATAGTATCAGTACAATATCATAGAAAACAACATCGGCGGCAAATCATACAAAACTAATATCGTTCACGCTTAGGTGCAACACCCCTAATCGTGCCAGGCTTTGGTGCTTTGTGGCCCGCTCACACATGGCCGGCTGAGTAAGTAAGTGGCGAAGGAGGAACTGTAACACGTGCAGGACGGCCTCCAGCAGCAGCTGGTGTCGCGTACTCGTCCTGTGAGGGCTGTGTCTGTGATGGTGCTTCACGTAACTGCGATGACGCAAGTACGTCCGCCGGCTCCTGCTGCAGGTAACTGTCAAGGTCGAAGGGTGACGGGGATCGCTGACGAAAAGTGTCAGCGTGCTCAGAGGTGTCCGATCCCTCGTAGTCGTAACGGGTCGTCCCTAAACATATAAGACCAACGTTATGATAACGCTGATGGTAAAACTAATATATAACGTGTCGAACTCTTAAAAGTAGGTCATACCTGGAACCATGGATACAGTGTGTGAAGAGAAACCTCCGAAATCGAACTGATGCCGCGAACCATCAAAGTGCATACCTGACCATGCAGAGTAAATGTAATGTTACGAATAAAGCAGTATATAATTAAATTTCACCACTATATCATACCTGTAGGCATGTGAGCAGACTGCGAAGATGATCCAATGATATCGAACTCCGGACGCCAACCGGCAGAGTACGTAGGTGGACCTGAATAATGAAACTTATAAGTAACGAACAAGTTAGCATTACTACATACGAAGAAAATATAAGTTACTCACCTATTTGGTACGTAGGCCGCGGAGGTAGTGGTGCCGTCGGTCCGTCAGGCCTGTGTGTCACGTGTGAACGTCGAGGGACGACATCCGGCTGTCGCCCGCAGGGCCGGCACGACGTCAACTTGACAACGTTTGCAGCAGAGTCGTACATCCTCTGGACCACAGCGGTAAGCTCGTGGCTGGTCATCTGAATGCCCTCCCTCAACCGGTGCAAGAGCGATCCACCATCCACAGTGATACGGTGAGCCATGTCGGCCTATTAACAAAACGAGAACATTGAAGTAATTACGATAAGAAAAATATTAAATAAAGTGGGTTGAAGTTCATAAAGATCATACCGCCAACGACATCGCCTGATCTCTGTGCACAGGGTACGTGTCCGTCAACCTGGGGACGTGGCTCCATGGCTCCGCTGGTGTATACGTGACTCTGATCCGGGTGCGAGGAATATACCAACGTAAGTAGTTCCCGTAAGCCTCCAAGGAAAACGGTCTGGGCTCGTAGGTCACATCATGTAGTGCGTTGGCCCACTCGTCGACCCACGGCTGTATACGGGAGGACCAAGTAACGCCTGCCGGTAGACCCCTCCGCACATAACTATGGATTTCAAAACGTATTAATTATCTTTCTATATATATTATATACTCAATCAGAACGAATTAATTGTCTTATACTTACCCGTGCACGAAAAGAGAAACAATATGGGCAACCGGGAGTGGGAACGTCTGGTTACGACCAAATTGTCGCATCACTCTGTGAGGAGCGTAGTCCTCGACAAAGATGTCGAAAACGACAGCCTTACGTGTCAGCCAGTACTCCTGATCCCTTGTGCATTACGACGACAACCCATTAGACGCTCGTTCGACAATCTCCTCCATGCTGTAAGGTGTCCAGCGGATGTCGTCTGGCCTAATCCGGTCGAACGCCGCCATGTACTCAGGATAGGCTCTGTGAACCTGAATGTTTGCCCAAGTAGGCTGTATAGAAAATAATAGTAAGGTGCAATTTATTCGAAAATAAATAGAAACAGGTTCAACCGCGATATAGAAGACTTACCCGCCACCGGACCCACAACGAACCCATCGTAGGGCTGTCCTCCTCTGTCTCCCCATACAACCCTGCTCCGTAAGTCAAGAAATCCATAACTGGTCGTCCAATACTAAACCGCTCGTACGACCAGAGTTGAAGTAATAGTGGACAACCAGAGAGGATAGCTGACGGGTCGGTCTTTGTGCACTCATCACAAAGACCTCGGTACGTGGCTGCCAAGATAGCGGACGCCCAACTGTACTGTGGCACGCCGTCGAGCGGTGCTTCCGCTATCTCGCGCGCGAAGTGAATCAAGTGCTTCGCGACAGAGTTCCCATGCGACGATGTGAACATTATCCAACCAAACAACCACAACAGATAGGCCTCCAAGTGCCTTGACACAGTGGCCTCATCCGCCACAGGGTGGATATACTCGGCCTGAATTAGAAAACAGAAGTTCAAATTTCATTTAACATACACATGAATATTTGATGTTAATGAAATATATCACAGTGTTATCTATTTACCTGAAACTGCAAGAGCCAGGTCTTCGTAGGCCCGTGATGCTGGTTTTCAGCAAGAGTTTGATACTCTGGAGCGTCTGGTCGACGCACAACACCCTCGAAACGGACTAGAAGGTCCTCACGCCAAGTGGCCTCCACGTTTGGACGGCTGACGGCCTGCCCAGTAGTGGTGACACCAAGTAAGTAGGAGACGTCCTTGAGTGTGGGAGTCATCTCCCCGCAAGGAAAGTGGAACGTGTGCGTCTCAGGCCTCCAGCGATCCACCAATGCCGCAAGTAAGGAACGGTCAAAGTTGAACCGTGTCACCGCATCGGCCGGGGCCTCAATAGCACTAGCCTGCACAAGCCTACACAGAGGCAGTAGACCAGCTGCTCGTAGCCTGTAGCATATACAACATTTATATATAAATATATATTACCAAATCGTCTGTATGAGTAAAACAAATAAGTGAACGTGTTATCGTGCATACCTCGGTATCCATCGCTCGTCCAGCCGCCACAACTCCTGAGGTACCCTAGGCCGTAGAACAGGTAGCTCAGCAGCTGTCACAGCACTCAAGTAGAACTAGTGGCGCTGGTCCAACTGTGCGTCCAACAACTCCAAGTGTCCCTCATCCATCGCCATACCTAAAATATCTTAATAATGTAAAAAAATAATACACAAATATAATTAATACTATGACACAACAAATCGAAAAAATGCAGACATACTATTATTTTTATAGAGCATTTTCGCCTTGATTCCGCAATCCACGACGTGCACGAGGGCGACGGCCGTCTTGCGGATTCCCTGAAGGTCCTGCTTCTGCAGCTCCCTCTGTGGTGGTTGCACGCGTGCACTTTTTATAAGTATGTCCTGTGCCATTGCACTTGGTGCACCGATGCTCCAGTCTTCCCACTTATGACTCATCCATATCATTTCTAATGCGCCGTGTCTTACGACGACCAGGCTTCTGTCTTAATTTGTCCTTATCGGGCCCCCGCAGGTAGTTACTGCCAGGATTGTTTGTAAAACTACCAAATATTGCGAAACCATAAATCTCTGCATTCTAGGTTGTCATGACTACCTCCTTCGTAAAATAATGTGAGACATACGGCTTCGGGGACAAATTAGTAAGTGAACAAGCTGCTATAACATGTGAGCATGGCCTATGTAGAAGTTTTGGTTTCATGCACAAACAGCTGCATGAGTCATAACGAATAACACACTCTTGTGCAATTCTCTCTCGATTGCCACCATGACGGCCCCGATCCCTACACAGAACTTCAAAGCGATTCTCTGCTATGCCCATAGGACGTGCACGATGCAAGGTTGCCTTCTCCACCTTTTTTTCATGTAATTTGTCATGAATGTTGAAAAAATCAATGTATTATCTGCCATCGCATTAGAAGCAACCATATATCTTTCACGGAAGTACTTGCACGTTCCATGCAAAATACCCTCTACGATTGCTACAAGAGGTAATCCTCTCATGCCTCGAATGACCCAATTGTACACCTCCGCCAAATTTGTTGTCATTATTCCAAACCTCGCCCCATCTGTGTCATATAATAATGACCACTTCTCCTTTGGCTCATACTCAATCCAATCTGAGAAGCACCTGATTGATGACCCCGACCTCCGAACCATGTTCCTCAAGGCATCCGTTGGGAGGCCTGAAAGAGGAACAGACATATCATTCGGGTCTTGATTCGTACGAGTCGCTAACTCTTCTGTTTGCTTTATTGTTAATTCATCAAGACGTGTCCACATTGCATTGAATTTTCTTTGTTGATTCTGATTGCACAACCTCTTAAACATATTCATAAGGTGTTTATTTTTGAAATGGCTAAAAAAATTTGCACCCAAGTGCCTCATGCACCATCTTGATTGTATGTCCGACCATCGAGGAGGAAGATCATGCTCCACTGAACCATATTGCATATCTGTTATCTCCTTCAACAAACCGGCATGTCGGTCATGTATGACACAAACATTAGGTCGCCCTTGCACCACTGCTAACTTCACACACTCCAGAAACCAATAACAACTATCTGTGTTCTCACTTTCCACAAAAGCAAAAGCAACTGGTAGTACTTGATTATTCCTATCAACACCAATAGCAGTTAGAATCTGACCTTTATACTTTCCTGTTAGAAATGTACCATCCATGCATAAAATAGGTCTGCAATGATGAAATGCCATTATACATTGACCTAGTGCAAAAAAGGCTCGACGAAGTATTAACTTTTTGGCCTCTTTTGGATCAGACACATCCATGATATCATAATATGTACCAATATTTCTTTGTCTGACGGTTTCTAACAATCTTGGTAGGTTCTCATAAGATGCTTCGTACAAACCGAATCTCTTCTCAATGACCTTCCGTTTCGCTCGCCACGCCTTCGAATAGCTGATAGTGTATTTAAAATCTTCCTCTATAGTAGTCACTATAGATTTTGGCTCATACCTTAAATTATCAATAATTCGATTATACATGTACTCTACAATGAAGCTCGATGTAAGAGCAGTATTGGACTTCTCTAATTCTTGTAACTCACATGTATGTTCTGTTACTATAGAGCACTTCCAAATTGTACTCCATTTTTGCTCATAAGCATGTACCCTAAATGGACAGTCCGAAAACACACATTTAACATCATATACTTTCTTGTTGGACTTAACAACTATAAAAGACCGCTTCATTGATAGAGACCAGTACTTCACGGCACTCATCACTTCATCTTTGCCTTTGTACATAGCTCTCTCTACTAGTTCATTCTCATGATATTCCCACGGCACAGAATTTCCTTCGTTGATCATCAAATTCTTGGAACTGTTACTCTTCCACTCCAGTGGGACAGGAATTTCATTCTCATCTTCAGATGAGTCAGTTTCAGATATATTCTCATTCTCCATATCTTCCATCGCCATCTCTTGAACTATATGCTCTATGCGCTCTCCTTCGTTCGCTTCACCCGTCAGTACCATAGATGACAGGTGATGATCACCCTCTTCATTATCTTCTCATTATTATTGTGATTGTCATGGCTCGGACCTCCTTCTTCTTCTACACCGTGTACCTCATGAACCTCCTTCGTATATGCCTGAGCAAGAAGGACTAGAGGCCACCCACGTTCTACAGCTTTGTTGACGTATTTTCTCCACGTTGATGTTGCATTAAGCGGTACTAACTCCCAAAAAGTGCCCTCCCGAGCACGACTAACAATACCCATGACCTTAACGTCATGTTGGTTGCTGTCAAGCCCAAATATTCGCATCAACCAATTCTGCACACCACTAATTGTTCTCTTATTTGCCCTAGACACCCATCTACTTACTGAGGCAAATCCTGACAGATCAACCCCGTGTACACCTTGAATAATTTCTCCTTCTCCATAATAAATTTAAAATCCTAACTTCTCCAACATCTGTGTAATCTAAAAATTTCAACTAAAAAACCTTTTCAGTAATATATTACTAATATTATTTCAACTATAACTATTTAATTTAATAATATATATAAAATAAGAATATAAGTAATACTACCAAAATATAATATTAATCGCTCAACTACTCATTACATTATCTAACAATTAATATAACACACATTAAATAATTATATATAAAATTATTTTTTTACTTACCGAAAATTTTCCTCTTCCTCTCTTCTTCTTCTTCTTCTCTTCTCTTCTCTTCTCCTTCCCTCTCCTTCTCTTCTTTCGCTCTCCTTCTCTTCTCTTCTTCCCTTTTCTTCTCTTCTCTTCTCTGCGCGCCAGCTGCGGGCCGGCTTATATAAAGCAGCCACGTCGTCCCCTGGTCGGGCGACATGGGCCACGTCGCCCCCTGGTCGGGCGACATGGGGCCACGTCGCCCATTTAGCGGGCGAGTAGGGCCAAGTCGCCCCCTGGTCGGGCGACATAGCGCCCGCCGTGACACGTGGGGGACACGTCGCCCATCGGCCGGGCGACGAGCTCCACGTCGCCCGGCCTCCACGTCGCCCATCGGCGGGGCGACGAGCCCCAGGTCGCCTGTTGGTCGGGCGACATGGCCCAGGTAGCCCGCCAATCGGGCGACAAGGCCCATCTTCGCCCTTCCAACGGGTGACTGGTGGCCCATTCCTGCAAATTTTTTAAAACGGAGACTAATTATGTAATTTTTTTAAAATACATTTATTAATAAAAAAATTTCCCGAAACTACTTACCAACAGAAAAAGGTCTCATCGGCGAAGCTCATCCTTTGATCCCTTGTCCGTGTGAATTCCATATTATGGAATAGTAACAAGAAATGGTCGAAAAAAAATATAATATCAATATGTACGCAACAAGTTCTACTCGAATGCATAGAGAAAATAACCCAAGACAAACGAAAGGCAAGCATAGATATATTATTACGATTCCCAGAAAAAAAATACAGGCATAAATCTGAAGAAACAGGACCTCAAATCATTTCAACTGAGCGTTCACTTCCCAAAATAAGAACCGGCTCTGTTCGCTTGAACTTATTAGCCTAGATCGTAAACCACCCGCACAACAATCAGCAAACAGTAAGGAATCACTTAAATTGGAAAGGCATAGTTGACCAAACCACCTTCACCAAGATTGAGGCCAGCTCGGTCCGTACATGCTGACTGCTGCATCCATGTACAGTTGCTTCGAAGTAGAAATCGTGTTCCTCTGAACCAACCTTAAACTTCAAATGCAGCAATTTCTTTACCTCTACAGCAACCACATACCTCCTCAAGCGGCGTGGCTCACCAATGGCGCCATGAAAGAGCTGGATTTCTTTATCTATCCCACTAGTAAAAGAGCTAAGAGATAGATCGAAATTGCTCTTCACTTCTGATACGGCGATGTCTATTGTTGCCTCCACTGCTTTATAAAGAAGTGCCCGGGTTATGTCAACTGCACCGTAATCACCACAAAGGCGATTTGTGTATGGGTTACAAGGTCTCAAGATTATATCAGGGAGGACAGATACACCATCAGCTGTAAGTCGCCTTCTTCTCGATCCCCTGTCTTGATCCTCATGTCGTATTCAAGTAGAGCATCGCCATACATATCGATACCTTGCTTAGGGCCAGACATTTCAATGTGGGAACCCTACAAAATTGTTTTAAGCTGCTGTTCAGTAACTTTTCGTAGCAAAGTTAGAATTATCTAGAGCTAATTATTACCTTTACAACATACTTTATAATAACATATTAAGTTAAAGAGATATTTTGCTTAAGTTAAAGAGATATTTTCTGGTTGAGGATTAAGTTGTCCAGCACCAAACAGAATAAAGGCAAAATCGTGCAACTATTTATTCGATTATATTCCCAATTCTCAAATATTCAATTGTATATGGCTGTGTCCAATGAAAAGAGAGGGGAAAAAACTTTGTTGTGGATAGAAATATGCATCTTTATACTGTAATCCCGTAGACAAAAATAAATCACATTTTGCATGACCAAAGGCAAAACAACTCTGTTGGAAAATGTTGCTACCAACTAACCAAGAGTCCAACAACCATATTATTTGATTTTTTCCCCCGCAATTTGCAAAGTCTATTTTTGCATTTTAGGTCTACCAAAGTGACCTTGCACAATATATAAATTGCTATGGTATAGTCGATGTCGTGCCAAATACTATATACTTTTGTCCTGTTCGGATTGTTATGGCCGCAGATGCGGCTGCAGCTGCTAGACTGCTACCTGCTGTAGCAAGGTGAGCCGAATTCAGCCTTTCAGGACATATGACTCAGTTAGAAGCCTCTTTTCGGAGATATGACACCAAAGTGTTACTAAAGGAGGTAAATAATCACATAACAAATGCCTATGGAACAAAAATACAATAAATTAATATCGTTCCTAGTTAACAATGAAATCAAGAGTGCAAACTGTGCATATTTAATGCAAAACTTTCGCTCTACCCCAACTTCAATTATGTAAAATAATGTAGCATGCTGCCAAGAAGTATGTGTGCTCATATCTCATTTGTTCAATGGATGCAAGAAGGTTGACCATATATTGTGAAATAAATATAGTAATTTAAAATAATGTAGATAAGTTCAGATGTCTACCTGTTCCATAATGACAGGGTCATCCCTGCTAATATTGACAATATAGTTAAGTAATGGATCCAGATGATCACGCACAGCTATGTATCCATACAACTCTACTGAGCCACGGTCCATGGGGATTTTAGCCAACTTCACTGAGAAAAATTGGAACAAGTGACCCGGTGGATGTTCTGTGCAAACTCCACCAAGTTGAACACAATCTTTGGGGTCCAATTGCGTCATTGCCTCCAATCGAGCTTAAAAAAAGTTACATTTTATGCTGTAATAGTAAGGTAATACATTAGACACAAATACATGCACCCTTTTTTGGGGGTCTCACTCTCCACCCCCACCAAAGTGAAGGGGGGAGATAGAGGGTCCCCATGAATGTTATGTCAAAAACATATTCTATAAAGTTTCATGACTATTTTCATATAGTGGCATGAAGCGACACTGATCAACCCCAGAAATAAGAAACAATATGCATGAGAAAATACAGGATTGTACTTTAACATGGTGCGTGTCATATGTCATGGTAAAATGTTCTAGTTTAAAATAAACTTATATAAAGAGGAGAGGGAATAATACTAATGTCATCATGGAACATGGGATGAAGTGACCCTATTTTAGTTGTTGTGGTCCTGTGGAGATAATGCGGAATTAAAAGCATACACTGCATATGAGTGTATGACCCAATGCTCATCATATTTCAATGACATCATTACTAGGTTCACTAGGTGTTGATGCAAAATTATATCTGCAAACACACCGGGCTAATACCCACAATCGATATCCAAAGCGTGCCAGTAGATTTGACCTGTTAATCGACAAGGATGATAAATTTGAATAAAATCTGAACGAGACGACAGCGATGCGCCCGGACGTCAAAGCTCAGAAGGTATTCGATAACTGTTGAACAGATCAGACGAGACGACAGCGATACGCCCGGACGTCAAAGCCTGAATCGTGCTCGGTAGACACGGAACCTGCAAGGTCGCCGAAGATCAAGTTGATGCAGCCGCCGATTCTTGAAAGAACTCGTTGAAAAAGAAAAGGTACTTGGCGAAGTCGCCGAAAAGTAAAGTACTGGTAAAGGTAAATAAAAAGTAGATTGGTTTATTGATGCTTGGATATCCATTACAATGCCCTTCGGCATATATTTATACTCTGATAAAAAGAGTCCTAATTTAATACGTAAAGCTCGTACTCTATTTCTTGAAAAAGAAATAAAACTTGTATAGGAGTTGGACTTAAACTATAATACTAGAAATCATAAGCTTCGTGTCGCCGATCCGCTGTCCGCTCCCGTCATGATGAAGTCATCTCCTTATCGGCACATCCCTGGCATCGGCAACAACCTTCTAGCCTCCCTGCCTATCTCATCGGCAACAGCTCTTTCTGTTTCATCGGCAACGATCCTCTATCAGCTTTTTAGCACCATCGGCAATAATCCAGATCAACATGCTCTTCATCGGCAACCATCTATCGGCAGGCCAGAAGCAATACTGAAGAGCAACCACCCTTTTGCCGATTCAGTTTAGTCTTCCGATCCATATTGACACGTGCCAAAAAAACGGTGTCAACACATGCCACCCAATTTCGGAGTATAAAATACTTTATGCACTGAAATTTCCTCCAGGTCATGATTACCCAAACCACTTGAACTTCTCCTCGAGGGTTGTGCGCGCGGTAGCGGAAATCCTGTACCAGCAGGCCCATATAATGCTTCCTCCGCCGCGGCCCATTTTTCATCTGCGATTCAAACCCTAGCTTTTCTCTCTCCAGCGGCGACATCAACAGGCGATCCTTCGACGAATTCGATCGGCGCCACTCTTAACAGCGATTCCTAACCTTCATTAGCATTCTTCATTTTCTCCATCTTCGTCGTGGCCATGGCTATCCGCTTCGACGTCCCCAAGGCTAATCTTCTTCTTCACCCATCCTTCGACATTTCTTTTCTCCTTTTCTGCGCAGTTCATGACTCCTCTTCATTTTAATCTTTAATCTCAGGAACTTTGCAATAATCTTCTTGTCCCAACGCATCAAAATCAATTTGTCTGCCTAGGCCCAATGGGAAATCCAGACCCAATCGACATTATCAATGCAGAAACCAATCGAATCCCCTTTAGAGCTCAGAATTTTGATTTGGGATTCTGGACTGATACCTTTCGATCCTGGCCGAAAACCACCAAGGGATGGAAAGATTGGTATTTGAGGGTCGCTAGGACAATGGAGCTGTATTGGGTGGAACGCAAATTAGAACAGTGCATCAGAATATCTATTGCCGATATAGAGAGGAATGAGTCACTGTTAATCGCCGCCTCCTATTTCTGGTCTGATAATCTGAATGCCTTCATCTTCAAACATGGGCCAGCTTCTCCAACCCTTGCCGATGTGTATATGCTCACTGGCTTGGACATCTCTTCTGCCGATGACAACGCATTGTTCCAGCGAAAACCTGAGCATCGGCTGACTACCAGGAACATTGGCGGCTGGACTGGTTATATCAGCGAGTATAAGAAATCTGGTTCAGTCAATCACAGGGAGCATTCAGCTTTTTTGAACATGTGGCTGGAGAAATTTATCTTCTGCGGTAGAACAGTTGGACCGACCAATATGCACCTTCCCGCAGCAGAGATGTTGGCTAGCGGTGTCAGACTCCCATATGCACAAGTGTTTCCACATTGATCTGTGGTTTATTAATATGTGGTTGAACGCCCATATGCACAAGTATTTCCACATTGATCTGTTTGCCCAATGATTCCCTTGAAGTCTTCCTAAAGATTATCAACTCGGGGAAGAAGAATCGGCAACACGCCGCCCTATCAACTTTGGAGAAGCACTGGCAGTATTACTAGGGGCGGAGGCAAATAGAGTTCAAATCGGCATTCTCTTCTATAGATTCTACATCGGCATCCCTTCTGAGCTCCGGGCCTGGGTCCCGTATGTTGATGAAGAAGCAAGATTCCCTCTTTCCTTCAACCTTATCGATGAGGCTTTGAACAAAGATGCCGATATTCTTAGTGCAATAATCACTCCTCGCGCCATCCCGGTCAACATATTT
>CM041636.1:49884940-49919866 GCA_023333625.1 Bothriochloa decipiens
TAGGAAAAGAGGCATTTGATCACTTACTCTCATTACGATCAGCAATATGATAGACCTCTTTCCATGCTAGGTGACCCTATAGATAGAACCATCACGGTGGCTGGAATTATCAAATATACATAAAGAAGGAACTATGTCTTCATCGTAACAAGAGATGTCCTCCTCCTCTGCCAAATTCTCATAGTCTTCACCTTCACTGATATCTACTTCGCCATCGCTAGAATGGCCATCACCACATAAAGTAATGATATCTCCTACTGACCTCTTTGCATCTTGGTTGCCATCGGTGACCTTGGAGGTTGTGCCAATTAAATAACTTTTCCCAATGGTGACCTTCGTAACTGGTGTACTCACATATTTATTGACATAAACAATATCCTCATTTTTGCTTCTCACATCTTCATTAGCAGGATGGGGATAGCCATGGCCATGACGAGGAATGGATCGCTTGATTGCACCATTCTTCTTTTCATTATCTATAACTTGATTGACGGCAAAGCACTGTCCCAGGGAAATCATGACATCATTGCAGTTAGGGCCGGTAGCAGAAGGGTTGAGGAGACACCTGCGTGGTTTATCCAACTCCCCGCCCTTTTCTCCACCGCTGCTGGACATGCTTGGAGATCCACAAGGAGCTCTGATGGCAAAGAGCACAAAAACCAATATTATATTAGCATGTTAATGAAATATAAGATGCTATAATCATCAAATCAATGTAATGTTATTAGTTTGAAATCGATTTATATATACTTCAACAGAGTATGGAGCTTAATTCTAAAAAATAAAATATCCTCCCTGTCCAGTGTTAAGGTGTAGTTAGGATTGTTTTTCTTATGCAGAGAACGCAGGGCTTTACCCTGGTACCCAGAAAGAAGGAGGGCAACGTTCATTGGAAGTGCGGTTGTCAGATCAATCCAGACAATACAAGGCCCTTTCTATTTTGTCTTCTTGGAATCATATGGGATTAACTGAAAGATTTTCACTTCTACAACTTATATAAAATTCAAACACGAGAACTGCCAGCCTACCCTGAATAGGAGATACTTTTCAAGAAACAATGAAGTGGGCTATAATCCAAATCTGAAAACTAATATAAATCAAACAATTATATAATATAAACGAGCAAACTTTAGTATCGGTATAAGATGACACACCTGGAAACATGCCGAACAGGTCGATTAGGTGCCGCCAAGCGTGGGGCAGGTACCATGGAAGAGAATAGAGGTGGCACGAGAGGGGAGAGGCGGTGCATTTGGGGTGCGGGGGCAGCGGTGGCGAAGAATCGAGGAATCGAGTGTGAGAGGATCCGCATCCGCACCAAAATCGCGCGTGGCGGCGGCGGTGGCCGGTGGGGAGGGCAACAGCCAGGTGGTGCTCCATTGGCGGCGGTGGTGTGCGTTGGTTTGGAAGGGACAGCTGTGTTTGTTTCAAAGTTCAGAACGAGATGAATCAGGGTAAGAAACAGTAAAAAAGGAATAGTAAAGAATCAGTAGCTCTAAAATCAGAAACAAACACACCCTAGGTACGCAGACGGGCTGAAATTAACATGGGCTTCTCAAGATTTTATCACACGGGAGCCCAAAATGGCCATATTGGAGGGCCCACGGTTCTCTCAAAAAAAAAAAAGTACCATTTTTGCTATAAAAAAAACATTCTCCACCTGCTCTTTGCTCCCCCGAAAACAGAGTTGGCGGCGGCGCCTGTTTTGTCTAAGAAGCCCCGGCGCTGTGGTCGGACGGAGGGAATCGACCGGCTCACGGACGGTGCCCCGCGCAACTGCTTGGAGTGGCAGCAACCGCCGGTGAGCTGAGCAGTGGAGGCCGTTTCGACCTGGGGGCCGTCGCCCGCTTCGGTGTTAGCAAAGCACTGGTTGCCGGATGCGGCCGGCGGCGACGCGCGGCTAGCTGCTGCTGGGCGTGGATGGCGGGCTGCGGGTACCTGATGCGTGGTGTCACTGGCGTCGGTGACACCATGTCCGAGCAGGAGTGACAACCAGGCAAGTTTTATGTGTATAAATTGATTGAATGGATGAAACCGTGACAAGATAGATAGATAGACAGAAATTGGAACTTACTGTTCGTGAAATTTTGTCGATTCCGTGTTTATTTGCATGATTCACTGGCTTCTCTCCCTCTGCCAATGCGTAATGAATTGCCACCGTCATTGTCTGATAGTAGATGGATCATGGATGGAGGTTGGATCTGATAGATGATCCACCGTTCCCCTTCTCTTCTTCCATATGCACGGGCCATCGATCTGATTTGCTGGTTTGCGAGGAACAGATGGATCAATCACACAGGCTACTCTGCTGGTCCCTCTGGACTCTGGTTCTTTTTTCACTTCAGCTGTTGGCCTGTTCCCTGTTGACCCCACTAGTGGAGGGGGAGACCGGGAGTGTCAGTATGCTGTCGCTGTCAGCGGTTTGAAGCATTCAACAAACTCCTGCTGCGTTTATTTGGACTTGACTATTCAACTTTGTGCTGCTAGACTATTCAGCTGTAATGTGATTCAGTTTGGACTTACTAGTGATGATTATTTGATGCAAGAAACGGGCAGAAACGTAGTAGAAACGACTACTGTCATGTCCTATAGATTGCTGACCATTGGAAAAGGGATCCATCGCTGAGACCTCCCCAGTCCCCAACTCCCCATAGCCTGCTCCTGCTCTCAAAGATCTTGTGAGAAGCAAACACGAGTGCAGGTTACCTGACTGGGAGCTGGGAGGCTGTGGTTCCATTTTGTCTCAAAATTATCAAGGTAACGAGGAACAAGACCCAACCCGTCCTCAGGAAGAGACGCCCCTCGGATTTCAAACCTGGGCTGATTGCAGTTGTTTCGTCGATGGGAGTTCATCGCCGCCATCGCGCCGTGACAAGCTTCGGTTCTCGGGTGACTAACATCTCATCTTTCTAACTAGCATGATGGATAAATAATGGATTGCCCATATTGATGGGCAGGAAACTGCTCTACCATTCTGAAGAAGAATCAATCTGTTTCTACATTTGAGGATTTTTGTTGGACAGGACTATCATTTTATTTTCATATTGTATATCCTTTGACAGACATAGTTTAATTGCTTTGCCTAACTTTTACTCACCACTTGTTTTTGTAAAATTTACACTCCTCATTGTGTTTTTTTTCTGTCTTTCAGCTGTTAAACATGATAGAGATCATGGCAAAGCCTGTCCTTTGACACTACAAATAATTCATAGAAAGTAAGCAGGAATTTGTTGGTCTTTCATTACATACCAGAATCATCAAGTTGTGCCATCCAACTGCAAGTGTTTTTCTCTTGAACATGAAGTATGAAATCATGGCCATGCAATACTTCAACATGTTGGCGGCCTTCCTTTTATTGCTTGGCTTCCCTTTTCATCCAACTGTTGATGGCCAGCTCTCTACTATAGCTCCCCCACACTCTTGGGAAATTATCAGTTTGGAAGCCGAACTTTTGAATGGAGGAAACACTAGTATGAGACCTGTCCTTGAAATAGTAAATAGTACAGGATTATATTATAGGACCATGTTTGGCTTCTACACCACAGACGGAGGAAATTCGTTGATACTGTCTGTAGTGTTTTGGAGAGCCACCCAAGCTCCAGTCATCTGGTCTGCCAACCCCGATAATCCAGTAAGCCGCAACGCCACCTTGAATTTCACCAGAGAAGGAGATTTGCTCCTACATGAAGCTGATGGCACAATAATATGGACCACACATACAGACAGCTTGTCAGTTGCAGGCATGAAACTGGATGGTTTAGGAAACCTTGTGCTCTTCGATCAGAATAACTCCACTGTGTGGCAGTCCTTTGACCACCCAACTGACACTTTGGTCTTGGGGCAATCACTTTGCTGGGGAAGTAACCTCAGTGCAAAAACCTCAAGCACCAAATGGCCAGGTTCAAGGGTTTATCTTTCTGCAGAGTTGTATGGGCTGCGGTACTCTTTCAAACCAGCAGCCTACACACATTTATTCCAAAGTAATATAACATCAACCAACACAACAGAAACTTGTTATGCATTTATCAATGGCAACTTTGGGTTCCCATATGAGATCTTCTCACTACCGTTAGCAGGATCAGTGCAATGGATGAGGTTAGAATCCGATGGGCATTTGAGGGCTTATGACCTGATGCTATCTTACCCAGACGGGTTTGATGTACTAAATAATTTCATGAACTTTTGCGACTACCCATTGGCCTGTGGTGACTTTGGTGTTTGCAGTAATGGACAATGTGCTTGTCCTAATTCCAACTATTTTAGACTTCAAAATGAACGGCATCCAGATGCTGGGTGCATACCCTTAGCAAGCATCTCCTGCAACGATATGCATGACCACAAGCTGGTACCACTCAACAATGTCTCTTACTTCAGTTATGGCATGTTCCAGTCATTAGCCTCTCAAGTCAGCTCTGAAGGTGTTTGCATGCATTCCTGCTTATTGGATTGCTCCTGCAGAGTAGTTCTTTTTCAGAATACAGGTTACGATGATGATGTTGGTAAATGCTTGCTGTTATCAGAGCTGAACCTAATTTCATTTACAGATGGTTCATCAAATAATCTTTTGGCACTGTTCAAGATACAGGGCAAGCACTCAGTAAAAAGGAGGAACATTATTATTGGATCCACAATTGCAGGTTTTACCTTTACATCATTTTTTGTTTATGCTATCATTTGGAAAAAATGCAAGAAAGACGAGGAACCCCTGTTTGATGGCATACCAGGGATACCAAAGCGCTTCTCCTTTCATGAGTTGAAGGTTGCCACTAGCAGCTTCTCTATCGAACTTGGAGCTGGTGGTTTTGGGTCGGTTTTCAAAGGCACAATAGGCAAGGAAACCATTGCTGTCAAGCGCTTAGAGGGTGTCAATCAAGGAATGGAAGAGTTCTTAGCAGAGGTCATGACGATTGGAAGAATACATCAGTTTAGCCTAGTCAGGTTGGTAGGATTCTGTGCTGAGAAATCACATAGGCTTCTTGTCTATGAGTACTTGTCCAATGGCTCATTGGATAAATGGATATTTCACACAAGTGCAGTTTGCAGTCTTTCTTGGAAAACCAGACATAATATCATGTTGGCCATTGCTAGGTGTTTGTCTTACCTCCATGAAGAATGTGAAGAAAAGATTGCTCATTTAGATATCAAGCCACAGAATATTCTCCTGGATAACAAATTTAATGCAAAGCTCTCTGATTTTGGACTCTCCAAAATGATCAACAGGGACCAGAGCAAAGTTATGACCCGAATGAGAGGAACGCGTGGATATCTAGCACCTGAGTGGCTGGGATCAACAATCACTGAAAAAGCAGACATCTACAGTTTTGGGATTGTGATGATTGAGATAATCTGTGGTCGGCCCAACCTGGATGAATCCCAGCCAGAGCAGAGCATCCACTTGATAAGTCTGCTCCAGGAAAAGGCACAGTCTGGCCAGCTATTTGATTTGGTGGACAGTAGCAGTGATGACATGAAATCCAATGTCGACGATATCATGCAAACGATGAAGCTTGCAATGTGGTGCTTGCAGGTTGATAGCAGCAAAAGGCCCTTGATGTCAACAGTCGCCAAGGTGCTGGAAGGAGCGTTGAGCATGGAGGCCACACCTGACAGCGTTTTTGTCCCCAGTTTTGCATCAACTAATACTAATGTGGTAGGATCAAATTCCTCTTATGTACCATCTGAGTCGCAATTATCAGGGCCTAGGTAATAAAATAACTCTTCGACATTGCTTCGGTTGCCCATTTTGATTAGCATCGGAGGAAATTAAGGTCCAGATATATTTTGATGTGGCAGAACCTGTTCTGTTGCCCAAACCGTAGTGATAATTGAGATTGCTGCATTCTTTTCATGCTTTGTGAAGAGAACATTAGTTTCAACAATGTTGTAATTGGGTTTTATGAAACTGGAGGGGATGATGGCAAGCTCTATCTATCTGGGCCCCTTTTTGGAACACATGAATTTGCGAAGAAATTCATGTATTTGTTTATTTTATTTATTCATTTTCAGTTGACTTCAGCTTTTACATTTACCAATGTATAAGCCGTTTTATGCTTGGGAATAATGTTAAGACACATAATAACTTTATAATAGTGAAAGTGTCATCTTTTAGGCGGTCTCATATATTGTGATTCATGATTCCTTAATTTGCACATGTAAAATAGAATGTTTTTAGTGGCATTACAAATACAACTCATAAAATGGTTCAATAGTAGTCTCAATCCAAAATTTCAGCTCATGAGGTAGTTGTTTCTTGAAACAATCGCCTGTTCCCCACTGTCACCTCTCTATTGAAACTACAAAAGATCTTCTGATATTGCATAAGCCAACTTATGAGATTGTTAACTTGTACTACTAATGTATATGCACCTTGGTCCTGAAAGATAAATTTCCATACTGTCGCACCGCCGGTGATTCTTTATCTGCTGCCTATGCTGGTAAATCTGCACAGCTTGCACCAATTGATCTCTTTTATCTCCCCTGTCTTGCAGCAACACTAGAACGTCTGGCACCCGAACGTGATTTGGAGAATAAAAGATAGTTTATGCTTATCAGCCATGCCACATAATTACAATTCTTGAAAAGGCTATTTGGATGCGGCAGAACCTGTTCTCTTGCACAAACCTATAGTAACAGTTGAGAATGATGCATTCATTTCGTGCTTTGCAAAGTCGCAAAGAGAACAGCAGCTTCACCAGTGTTGTAATCGGGTTAGTCCATTTTTATGAAACTGGAGGAGATGGCAAACACGTGCCGAAGCACATTCTCGGAAAAAAAAAAGAAACTGGAGGAGATGGTGACGAGACCGATCTATCTGGGCCCATCTTTGGAACACACTCTCACTCGACCTCTCCAAATCTCGAGCGAGGCCGGGCTTTAAAGTCCAAGGAATAATCGATTTCATGGCCCAAGCCCGACATAGCAGGGTCAAAGGTGAAGGCCGAGCCTGAGCCAAACAAATGACACTGACACATGGGCCCGACGAAACTACTAGATCCTAATGGTGAAAGCGGGCGGACTTTTTAAACTAGTAATAATAATAAAACCTAGCATTAAAATTCACCAAATATAAGAGATTTTAGCTACTTTGCATTCAATATTCACACAAATTTGATGTCTATACTTGTCATTCATCAACTAGTTTCTATCAATCACACTAATAATAACATCACATTAGAAAATAACGTGATAGCATATACATCTAAAAGTTTTTGACAAAAATTTAGAAACCCGGACAGTTTTCATTGCAAGTATTTCTAAATTTTTTTTGGCTCCACACCACTGGTGCTAGCGGGGCCTCCTGGTCCTGGGGACGGAGCCGTCACTTGGGCAGGACGATGACAAGAAAGAAGTCGGTAGTACTATACGCATAGCGAGCTGATCTGGGACGGTGCCGATTGCCGCCTCGCGGTTCCCCTCCCCTTTTTGCGGAAAGCAGCGAGGAAACGTGCGGAAATCTTGACCCTGAAGAGCGGGCACGACGTCAGCTGGCAGGGGACGCGCTTTGAAGAGCCCCTCACCATCCACCCATCAATTAAAAGAGGAAAGTAGGCGTCAGCATCGACAATCAGTATTTAGCACGCAAATAAGATTACGCGGGTTGAACCCGTTCCAAACCCGCCCCTACCTATATCTCAAGAGCCCTAATTACCACCCGACTCGACCTATCCCATTGGCCCAAGGTCCCAACCCGTCTTAACTCGTAGTCACCACGCAAGTTGATCTGTGACATACGCGTCAATCTGTGACCATAACGCCCTAACCCGTCCCAACCCGTTTGTGTCATCAACTTAACCCGTCCCGATCCGTTTCACAGTATCACCGGTTTCCACTCATCTAATAATACCTGTTTTAAAATCCGCTCCAAAAAGACCCGTTTCCACCGGTCCTGCTAACGGGGCTAAATAAGATGCCCTTGGCTTGCATTGCATCACTGCTGACAGCGGCTTGTGCGGTTGCGCCAGCATGTCCTCATTTCCGTGTTAGCGTCATCGAAACCAACACACGCAGTCAGTGTTGTAGTTCCCAAGTCGTCGACGTTGGCAACATTATGTGCTGCAGCAGCGAATTAAGTAGCGTAGCGTACGTACGTTTTCGCTCTTGTGTGCAGGTCTTTGGCGTTGGCTCGTTGCCAGTAATAACATGTGTGTGTTGGTTTATGCTTTTGGTCGTATAACCTTTCCATTTTATATGCTTCTACTTCATAAATGTTAAATACTCCTATACTTCATATCTATATAGATGTTTCGATCGATTGAGCATTTTCTGATTCCAAATGTGCAAGTCGCGTCCATATCCAATGGGTCAAACTGGTTTGGAACGAGCACGCTGATCTTGCTCCATCAATATGTCTTGATTGGATTTTCAGGCACGTTGTCGTTGTGTATGTTGAGTATATACTTGAGTTAAAATAAATGATTATTTGAAGAGCCTTGTCGGTTGACCTTTATTAATAATAAATAATTAAAACGACCACAAAAGTCAGTGGCACAAGTGCAAAGTGTACCACCTACTAGAATACATTATTGTTTCATCATCATGAAAAAATACAAAGAAAGTTACTAAAAATGAAGACGACCAACTCAAGAGCAAAAGCGTACGCTGCGCTACGCTACGTACATAATTTGCTGCTGCAGTACATGTTGCCAATGTTGACGCTGTGCGTGCGTGTGTTGGTTTTGCTGTGACGCTTCCAACAATGAAACGTACGTGACCTACAAGTATGTACATATTCAGTGGCGAGTACTTCCACCGTCGGCAAACCTGTTTAAATTCGCTCTTACGGAGAGTTAAATTCAGATTGCTAGGTGCTACTTATGTCGTTAAATCATTTTTATTCGGTTGGAGAATTAGCAAGTGTATACACTAGCTAGCGCAATAACTGGTCAGCGGCACGCATACAGCATGCGTGGCTGGAGTAATGACTATGCACCTTGCTACTACCGCCTGCCAGATATTGATTGGTCTGGAGGAACTAGGATCCAAGGGCATGACACTTTTGTAGCTCTAATGGCACTGTTGTAAATATTAGCTCCGTCCTGGAAAATAAAGAGAACATCTCCTACACCTCTTTTATAAAAGGGGAGGGGAGGTGGTGAAGGGGTACTTGGCCTTTGGTTCACTTCTACTTCTTCTCATCTGCTACACCCTTCTCAACAACTACCGAGCAATTCAATTTCTAAAACACCTAGCGATCTAGCAATGCAAGGATAGTAAAAAATACCACACAACACCTGATCATGCATGCATTGGGAATTAGATTCAGAAAGACATTTATTCGACATATATTCTTCAAAAATGTATAACAAATCTCCTCTGTATGTTGTAAACTCACATTGCTATTGAGCATATATCCTTCTCAACAACTACCGAGCAGATTCATATCTAATACACCTAGCGATCTAGCAATGCAAAGACAATTAAAAGTAACACACCGTAACCTCGAGCAAGTAGCGGATACGGAAGGGAATGGAGCGGAAACCTAACCTGGAGTTGGGTGTTTGTCACGAGGATACCCCCGCCTGAAAGGAATGCCAATGGCGGTCGTCGGCGCGGGGTCGCGAACCGCCGAACCAATAGCTGCTAGTCGTAGCTGAAAGAAGAGGGAGGGACTTTTCTAGACTTGGAGGCGGCAACCAAGTCGGCCCGCTGAATACATTATCAGGTTCTTTTTAGGCCTCGTTAGGCCTTTTGCGCAGCTTCCGCTTTTGCCTCGCTCAGGGCCACCGGATGTGCCACGACACCATCTGCCGCCGTGAGCGATGACTAAGGAGCGCCCGCCACCAGCCCAGCCTGTCCTTCCGGCCCAGGCACAGACCGAGTGGCCACTTGCCTGGCCAGCCTGCAGGCCGAGGCAACACGCCGGCATCGAGGCAGGGACGGGGAGGAGGCGCCGCAGGGCCGACTGTGGAGGCAACGACGGGGAGCACACGTCGTGCTAGCTGGCTCACTCGCTGGCTCACTCGCTGGACAACAGCACAGCTGACCCTGCTTGTGCAGTTGCGCCCGGTCATCCTGTTTCTGCGACAGCGAAACCAGCAGTCCAGCACACGCATGTCGTCGACGTTGGCAACATGTTATGCAGGGCAAATCAAGTGGTGTAGCGTACATACGTTTTCTCTCTTGATGAGCTGGTCGTTGGGCGTTGGCTCCACGTTGTTGGTACTAGCTAGTAATAACTGTGTGTGTGTCTGTGATTTTGATCGTATAACCTTTTCCATTTTATACAAGTTAATTACTCTAGGTCATACTATAGATTGTACTCAAAGGTTGTAGCAATAAAAAAAACTCTAGGTCAGAATTAATGTCAACGCGCGTGCGTTATGTAAATATATATACTCTATTTCGAAAATATTTCGATCGATTGAACATTTCCTTGTTCCAAATGTGTGCAACGTCGCTCCATCGTGTATTTGTATGGATAAAACCTTTTGGTGGTTTGGGGAACAAGCAAGCTCTGATCTTGCTCCATCAATATGGGCCACCTACTAGAGAAAAGGTCTTCATTGTATTTTCAGGCACGTTGTCATTGTGTGTTTGTTGACCACTTTAGTTAAACAAATGATTATTTGGATAGCATTATTCTTGTACTACAGTTTGCAACTTGGGTTGACCTTTATATTGGTAAACAGATAAATGAATGATAACAAAGTCAGTGGCACAAGAGCAATGTTTTTTAGCACCTAGAATACATACCAGCTCAAGAGCGAAAGCGTACACGCATGCTACGCTAGGCCTCATGGCAGCGTGTGTGGACGCTGGACGACGAGGCACAGTCCAGTAGTAAAGATTTAGATGGAGGAGGCCGGCACAACGAGGAGATAGGCCATATACTGATGATATACTAGAAGAAGAGAGGATCAGGGTGATAGATCAATAGGATTTGGCACCTAAAAATGGTGTTGTTCCTAGTGGAGATTTGATAACATTTTTTAAGAAATTTACATCAACATTTTTTTTGCTAGGAAATAATCTCTGTTTATTCAGGACAGAGGGAGTACCATGCTCTGAAACCAATCTAGGGATCAACACTGGGTGAAATGCAGCCTGCGGCCCTGGACGGTGAACGCTAAAAGCTTCAAACGTGCGGAAATGAAGATTCGATGCTCGGGATAATCGGTGCCTGCGGCGAGGATTCGTTTGCTAGTACTCCTATACTAGCCAAGTAGGAGCAGTAGGCAGTGGCCGGGTAGGAAAGGGACGGCGACAGACGGGGTCGCCGTGCTCCGTGCTAGCTGGTCCCGGCCAGGCCAGTCGTCATCAGTTAATTCCTCGTCGCCGTTGACAGTAAGTAGTACGGCCACTGGCCAACCGGAAGGGCGCCGCCGCTCGAAGGGCACCGGCCGATTCACCGCCGACGTATATGTCCTTGGTCGTCGGTTCCTCCTGATTTTTTTCCGCGACCAGGGATATAGCCCGTTTTTTATTAAAAAGGGTGAATTATAAGTCAGCTATGAGAGAATCCTCATAGCACAGTTTACGAACCACTAAGATAATATTTAGTAACCTGGATACACATTAAAGAAGAGAAAAAACAATAAAAAGATACAAATAGAGAGCGACTGCCCTCGACACCTTAGACCTACCCCTGTGCCTGCGATTAAAACAACAACGCAATGGTTTCCTCCGCAAAAGACCGAGTCGTGGTGGCAAAGCATCCACTCAGGAAACGGCGGCAAAGCATCTGCCAACGAACCGAACAACCACGGCGGCAAAGCATCCGCCAACGAACCGAGCAAACACGACGGCAAAGCATCCGCCAACGAACCGAGCAACCACGACACCCCTATGGCAAAGCATTCGTAGGGAGAGCGGCCAGGACACTCTCAGCAGCAAAGCATCTGCTAGAGAGGGGCCAGCAACATAGCACTAGCGGCAAAGCATCCGCTAGGAATGACGCCGACAAGGTCAGAGGCAAAAGGACAAACCATTAAGTTAGAACATAAACACACTCAGGCACAGCACGGAACTTCTCCAGGACCTCGCCGCACGTGAAAGTGACAGGCCATCAGAGATTCTTCGGTGACGCCTTCAAGAAGGAGTTGACGCCCAAGGACGCCATCATCACTGGCCTTAGATGTTTTTAAGGCTGGGATTTCGCCCAGAATCGGTGTGTGGACGCAGAATCACGAGGCTCCGCGACGCCTCAAGGGAGGTTTGTGGTGCCTGTGACGTCACCATCGCCTGCCCAGTAGAGATCAGGCTGAGCTTTCACCCGCAACCCATGAACTGCAGCCACATCGCCATGAGGCCTGGGAGCACCGCCGCACAAGCCCCCAGCAGCAATCCACTGCCACCGACTCAACAGGGAGAGGCAGCACCGATGAAAGGTCGAGATGGCGGACTAGAGGGGGGTGAATAGTCCTTTCTAAAACTAATCGCACCGGCTAACCGAAACAAGTGCGGAATTAAAACTATTGGTCTAGCCAAGACTTCACCCCTCTAACTATCACTCTAGATGCACATTGTAAAAAATTCTAAACAAGTTAGCAAGGTACCAAACTAGCTAGTGCTCTCCTAATCAATTCTAACTTGCAAGGTCACATAAACCTAAGCAACTAGTACTTTATCAAACCAGAGAGCACCTACTCAATTCTAATGAACAAAAGCATAAAACCAACCTAAGCTCACTAGATGCTCAAGGACAAGGTTACACAAACCGAACCTAAGAACGCAACTTTACTTAATCTACATAAGATAAGCAAAGCAAGGGAACTACTTCTAGCTACACAAGCAAGAAGGTGTTTAACAAGCTACACAAGCAAATCAATCACAAGAGCAACTACACAAGCTATACAAATGAATGTAAGAATGTAAAAGTAAGCTTGTGAGTAAGAGACCACAAACCACCGCAAAGTATGAAACAAGATGACACGGTGATTTTTACCGAGGTTCACTTGGTTGCCACCAAGCTACGTCCTCTTGTGGCGATACACTCATTTGGAGGTTCACGCGCTAATTGGCATCTCCTAGCCAAATCCCGCAGCCGGGTGCGCCGTGTAACCAACACAAGATGAGGATCCTCCAAACCACGAGCTCAACTATAGTAGCCAATTCGCGACTCCCGCGGGGAAGGCTCAAGAACCCCTCACAATCTCTTCTCCGGAGCACCGCACAATCTCTTTGCATGCTTCGACGGAGTCTCTTGCCACCAAGCCATCTAGGAGGTGGCAACCTCTAAGAGTAACAAGCCCACCGGCTTGCAACACAAACACCTAGTGCCACACGATGCAAATCTCTCTATGCAACATACTAGAATTGCTCACTCACTCGATCGGATGAACACTATCAAGCTCAAGTAAGTAAAGGGCTCTCCAAGCACTCTCCAACGAAGACACAAAGTCCCCAAGGTGCTCAGCCACTATCCAAGGCCGGCCACCATCTCTATTTATAGCCACAAGGGCCAACTAGCCATTATCTCCTTGGGCTGGCTTGACTACACGCGCCAGACGCGTCAGATGCGAGCCGCCGGACGCGTCCAACGCTCCATCTTGCGCCACGTGACACTCGCGTTCAAACTCAACCGTTGCCTCCCAACGGCTATTTCTTAAAACCCCTCAGAACAACGCGCCGGACGCGCCTGATGGAACCGCCGAATGCGTCCGACGCGTTCACCATCCGCGCTTCTGGCCGTTAGGCCACGCCGAACGCTGCAGCTCCACTGAGCGCCGAACGCTGCCGCGACAATGTTCAGCGTCCGGTGCGCGTCTGCTGTGCCTTGCACTGATCTCCTTTCTGCAGCGCCGGACGCTACCCAGAACGTGCTGTCCCAGCGCCTGCTCGCCGGACGCCTGGCCACGAACCGCCGGACGCACCACTGCAGCGTCCGGCGCGTACACGACCTGCTTCACGCGCCTGCTGCCAAACTTTTCATGCGCCGGACGCGTCAGCCCAGCGTCCGGCGCTCCTACGCTCAGTCTTCCACGCGTGGAACGTGTCAGGGCTGCGTCCGGCGCCTCAACGCCTAGCGTCCGACGCTTAGAAATACTGCAAATCAAGCCGTCGTCGACGCTAACTTCGCCACTGTTGCTTATACATGTTAATCAACAAGTATACCACCTTGTGCACGAGAATTAGCATGTTTTCACCAACCAACTTGCATCCGACGCTATAGAAAATAGCTCTCTAATTTTCCCAAAAGCGCCGAATCCCCCCGAGCGGTTACCAAACCCAACTCAACCCTGCAAACACCTCCGTCTTTGGAAATGTGCTAACCACCACCAAGTGTACATCACCATGTGCATGTTTGTTAGCATTTTCACAATCATTTTCAAAGAATTTTCTCTTGATCTCACAACGCCACTCGATCCTAGCATGTCGCAATGTTAGATCGCTCAAGTGGCACTAGATGACCGATATGCAAACCAATTTGCCCCTCTTGATAGTACGGCCATCTATCCTAAATCTGGTCAAGCTCTTCTCTACTCAACCTTAGACCAGTGAAATGAAAAGCCCTAGGTTATACCTTTGCCTTGTGCTTTACCATTTCCTCCATCGCCTCCAAATGTGCAAGTGCAACACATGCACCAACACGATCATCAAATGATGTGATCCACTTCATATCATCATGCGACCTTTTAGGTCCATCGATCTTGACCTCACTTGCTCTTCACCGTCTCATGGTCCATCGGCACCAAGTCTTTCTCAAGCTTCACCGTCTCATGGTCCATCGCTTCAAAGCCTTAACTTGCCCTTCACACATCCACCGGTCCATCGAGCCAAGCCACATCTTGATCTTCACCAACTTGGTCACATGACTCCATGTCATGTCACATATGCAATAAAGCTCCTTCATCATCACATGTGTGAGCAATGTAACAACATCAAGCCCTCTATGGCATATGTTGCCCACATATGATCTTGTGAACTAACCCCTGTGTATCTCAATCATAACACATGTTAGTCCACCTAAGTTGTCGCTCAATTACCAAAACCACACAAGGACCTTTCAACCGAGCACAAGGCTAGGTGCCCCCAGGCTGTAAGCCGGGGGGGCCGGTGCGCTGTCCACGGGGGACCAGCTAGGCCCATGACCGTAGGCGACGGCGTATCCGGTCGTTTGGCGGCGGATCCGGCCCCCGGGCAGCGGAACGGGCCAGCAGCCGGTGGAGGTGGGGCACCGACGCGAAGCCCACCGGCGCGCTGTCCACGGGGAGCAGCCACGCCCACGATGGTAAGCGACGGCGTATCCGACCGTCTAGCGGTGGATCCGGCCCCGGGAAGCGGAACGGGCCACCAGCCAGCGGATCCGGCTTCCGGGCGGCGGATCAGGCCACCAGCCGGCGGATCGGGCCACCGGGCGACGGATCCGGGTTCCCCAACACCCGGCGACGTAGGGCGACGCAGATCGACGAAGGAGATAGCAGAACCTGCCACCGGCAAGCGGAGCTGGCCCGCCGGCCATCAATCCTCACCGGAGAAGCTCAGGAAGGTTTAGGCGGAGGGGAATGGGGGCGAGGGAGAGGAGAGGGGAGGGAGGGGGTCTGGAGGCTGCCTTTTTTGAGGGCCGCCGCCACCGCTCATCGGAGTGCGGCGGCGGCGGCCGGAGAGGTCGCCGGGAGGGGGGGTGGCGCTAGGGTCTGTGGCGCCCGCCTGAGCCCTCGGCTCCTCCTGATGATCGTGTCAATAATCCGATATATCCGAGCGCGACAGTGGCGCCGTGGTACGCTCTCACTATACGACACTGTACGTGCTTTCTACGACAGGGACGGTGCATGCTTACTTGCTAGAAATAAACAACAACACTACACACTAGCGTACGTACGTGGCTATTTCTATTCCACACGTCGTCCACAAGGTCCGACCGACCAACGCTGCGGAAGGAATAGGCAGAGAAGGATCGATGGGCACTGGGAAACCGTTGCGACGGTAGTGCCGTGTGTACCGGTGGCTGGCGTTTGTGTTTTGTGATAAGCGCGACCTGCCGAAATGACTCGACGTGGTGAGCTGGTGCACAGCACAGCAGCCGGCAGAAGCGCATTTATGCGGGTCGTCTGGTCCACGCAAGAGAGGTGGCTCCGTGACATGCTGAAGTGAAGTAAGTCGACAAGTAGTCTGTGACAAGCTGAAAACGACGTGCATGGGCCGGCAAACTAGGAACCAACAACCCATGAACCCAACATATATTGTGGCTAGGATGCTTTGCTGCTAGTAGAACACTCCGACGGCATGCGTTAATTAGTTTTTGTTCTTGTGCTTGGCATATATACAGGAGAAAAGGAAGGAATTCATAGTGCCATCGCATGGTCATTTGGACGACAGTGAGCTGATCCTGAGATCGAGTAGAATGGGGTTTTGTTTGTGAGAGATCATATGAGTTGGAGAAGTGTGAAGATTCAAACCAAAAGGATAAGAATCTGTTCCAAAACAATTCAGAGAAGAAAAGGACACCTGGAGATATTGTTTTGTTACGAGAGAAAAACATATTGTGCCATGGCTGATAATTAGTTCAACTTGAACTGTTCAAGTGATTGAGAAATGGGAGACTTTCTAGATGATATCTTATTGCCTATGTCTTCTTGGGAACTTGGTGTGGTGTCAATTTTTGCACCAATTTCAAGGTCTTTTCTTTTAATTTGCTTGTCTAGTAGAGTAACATCTGAGTTCTTATTGTAATGGAACTGAGGAATTATGAAACTAATGCCTAGTCTGACTAAATAAGTACTGGTAAAATCTAAATTCAATCTTATTATTTTGCACACTCTCTATTCCAAAATGCAGGTTGTTTTAATTTTCTCTTAAATCAAAATTCAAACTTTTGTATGTCACCTACATTTTATAAGAAGGGAAAAAGTAATTTAACTGCCTGACAACAAATAGTGGCCTTAATTCAGGAAGAAATTAAAGGCATATCAAATCTGTCCAACTTGGTCTAAACAACATGACGCAAGAGAATCGCGTGTCCAAGTCAACACACATGTTCCAATTCCACTGACTTGTACAGCGTGCGTGGCAGAAGGACATCCATAATTTGGATTGTTTGTTTAGTCATGGCGGGCAGTTCAACGAGGCAGCTGTTATATTAAATTGTAGTTGTCTGGTTAAGAGGCCGGAGCATCTAGAACAAGTCTACCGGCGCACCAAGAAGAGCGCCAAGGGAAATGAGATTGAGGGGAAAAAATGTTGCTGGCTTGCTACAAATATATAGTACTCCTTTCATGTTAAATTATAAGACGTTTTGGTTTCTAGGTATATTAATTTTACTATATACCTAGACATATAGTGTATATATGAGTGCATATTAACAACTATATATCCAGAAAACGTAAAACGTCTCATTATTTTGAAGCACACGTGTGGATAAGCAAATGGTAGTTCTACTTACAAAAATGCTATGTTGACAAGGCACATTTTGCTGCCCACGTCTGAAAACGACGCCCATTCTACTCGGATAAAAGGAGGCATGTGGGAGTGAGAGACACTGCAGGAACGGGCGATGGATAGGATTAGGAAGACCCAGCTTGCTTCGACTTTGTAACCATCCAATTTAAAACATTTACAAGATGGCTACATTGCCTCAGAGAGTTGTGGACAAGTAGCCAACATGCCAAAACCACATATCCTCCGGCTTCATCAGTGAAGAAGGATGCATGAGATACCATCTCATCTTTCTCCTCAAAATGGAATGACTGGACACAAATGGCAAGAAGGTTCAGCAACTAACCAATGTAATCCTAAAGAAATTACACGTGCCATGGTCATGTGTGTCGCTTTCAGTGGACACCTTTTGTAACAACTGGTTGTTTCCTTGCGGATTTTGGTCTAATGCGGCACCAGACCTCCTCCAGTCTTTCCGCTCTGGCAATATGATGGTGATCGATTTCATTGCGCACGTTGCAGATGAAGCTGTCCACTCGGCACCGACTAGAATGACCTAGTAAGCTACATTTTTTGTATGGACATGGTGCATCAATCGAGTTTCCCAAATCCCATCAGTGACTAATTGTGTCGGAAGCAAGTACGCAATCAGTATCAGATTTATTTATTCAGATGTTTGGTTGTCAATGACACAGATGACAATGTGCTGCCTGTGAAACTATGAACAAAATGACATCGGCCACTGTACTTCAAGCCGTATTCTCTGAAATATGAGTTGGAAAGGTGTTGGGAAGATTCAAAGAAAAAGGATAAGGATCTCTTCCAAAAATAATTCAGAGAAAGAAACGACACCTGGAGAAAAAACTGGGCAAGAGAAAGTGGAGACTCATATTGCCTATCTCATCCTGGGGACTTGGTGTCAACTTTGCAGCACGTTTAAGGTTTTTGTTTTTGCATGTCCAGTAGAGTAACAACTGAGTTTTTACTCTAGCGTATGGTACCTATTCTTCCATCCGACGATGGCAAAAGAGAAGATGTATCAGTCCACTTTCACATCAACTAAAACTTCATCAGCAATTCAACATCTTAGCATTCCTTTTGATTGGTTCATGGCTAGTTGTGATCCTGCTTATCTTTTTTCTTCCGTTCTATGTTTCTTAACTTCTTGCTGGGCCTGTTTTCTTTCTTTCAATAAAGTAAGTAGCATTACATTCACCGTCTACTGAGAGAGATGATGAGACAAATGCAGGAAGCCATAGTTTTCCCCAAATCCTCCCTTGAATAGCCAGCACGAGTAGCACAGTTCATCCTCTGAAGATAAATCTGTATCAGTACACAGATAGAGACAGTCAGCACCAGTCATACTGCAGGTTCGCAGTTGCTTCCAGTGTGTGCAAATAGAAACGGCAGAGTGGATCCTACGTCGAAGATTCAGGCAATGAAATTAGCAGAGGCCAGAGGGACCATCTTATTACTGTTTATGTACAGTTTCCTTTGTTACACACAGCACATCTTGTTGAGCCAGTTCTAGCTCTTCCATTGATTTCTCACCAGGAATTCAGGTTGGCCATAAACTCTGAATCTGATGGAAACTCCTTGGCAAGTTGGCAAGTAACTAAAAACCCATGCATGAAGCTGGTGATGGTTTCTTTTGAAACATGGAAAAAAAAAAGAGAGACAGAGGTTCAGAAAGAGAAAAGGGAACTGAATCGCAGAACGGTATATGCAATGCAAGTTGGAACACGGAAGGTTCACATGCAACAATATGAAGAACATGAATGAAAACTGGTAGCTAACAAGCCAGTGGATTATAACAGTGTAGATATTTCACAGTTTGCTTTCTGTTGCAGCGTCAGAAACGGAACCAAGCGCACATGCATCAAATGGATTATTGCCATGGATATGGAACTACTGAACGGAGCTTTCGATTCAACTTGCCATTTCATTCCCTCTTCTTCCAACTAGTCTATGCACATTCCCTAAACAACTCTATCTAATCTCTAATGAACAACTCTCCTGATCCTCACTGGAAGTCCGCCGCTGATGGACGCGGTGAGCCCCAACACGAACTTGGGCTTGCAGGAGGCGGCGCCACTGTCTCCGACGACCTCGACGTCGAACGCCCTGACCACGGCCACCGCGACCGCCTTCATCTCGGTAACGGCGCAGACGTCGTCGGGCCAGTGGCTGTACTACTGTCAACGCCGCATGTGTTGATGACGACTGGCCGGGCCGGGGCCGGGGCCGGGGCTGCTGCCTGAGCGCGCGGCCAAGCCGACCAGCCACCGCTACCAGCGAGCACGGCGGTGACCCCGTCTGTCGCGGTCCCTTTCCTGCCCTGCCGCTGCCTAGCTAGTGTGCTCCTACAAGCTAGTACAGTAGTACTGTACTCCTACTACCAAACAAATCCTCGCCGCACGTCCGCACGTTTCAGCCGGCGTGCTGAATTGCAGCCAGTACCTATCTCCTCGACTGGGAGGACCCCTTCCAAGTTGCAAGGCCTCTGCGCATCCACACCGCGTTGTTGATCCCTAGATTGCGTAGGTTTCAGAGTATGGTAAAATATCTCGAGATGTGTATTATAGGATCGTGTAATCTCAACTGGTCCAGTGCTATGTCGACATGCATGTTGCCAACGTTGACGACGTGCGCTAACAAAACAGGACGACCAGGCGCAACCGCAGAAGCAGTCAGCTGTGACGCACTGGAACCCAAGGGCATCATCTTATTTTCCGTGCTAAAATATAATCCTAGTAGTGATTTTTGAACAATTAAGCAGCGGTGGTAGCAGATCTCGATCGATGCTGACGCCTACTTTCCTGTTTTAATGGATGATATATAGTGAGGCCCCAAAACGCTGCACGCAGAGATCCGCCGATCCACGGTAGTCGGCGGAGAAGACAACGAGATGCGTCACACTCTGCTAGCTAGACTGCCACTGCTAGCTGTAGCTTCCGCCCTTTCAAGTACTCAAGTGCTGGCACATGTGTGTCTACGTATACACTGCCAGGGTGATGGGCGCCACATGATCTTTTCCGCCTGTCCGTGTCGCCGCCGACTAGCTCTACCGGCCGTGTCCAGCCGCGCAGGCGCGGCGTCTCTTTCTGCGCGGGCGCCCTGCCAGACGCCGTGGCTGCTCTTCGGCGCCAGGATTTCCGCACGTTTCCTGCTGGCTGCTTTCCGTGAACACGGGGAGGCCGGGCCACCGCGGGTGGCAAACTGGCCGGCAACCGGCAGTCCAGCATGGCTCCAGATCGGCTTCAATCGAAGATATAAGTCTAGTGTCTATGGTGACTTTATTGATTTTAAAATCCGGATAATTTTAAGAATGCAATGTCTGAAAAAGAAATGTCTGAGGACATGGCCTTGGAGGTTCGAAGTCCAACCAACCATCTCTTTTACCTTACTGTTTTCAATTAAACAATGCTGCTATACATATGGTGGCGTGGCATTCGAAACTCCAACCAACCTTCTTTTTGATAACATGCTCAGTCGTCCCTAGATGGCATGGCATACAACAGAATGCACCGTAGTCCAGTCCAACGTGAAGTATTTTTTATTTTATTTAAGATATACTCCCTACGTCCTAAAAAACATCAAAATCTCACTTTTCAAAGTTAGACTAGAGGGAGTATGAAATTGCGTACATGTCTCTCCTATTTCTTTTTCCTCACACACCAGAGTTCAAAAGCAATGGAACTATTGAGAGTATTTATTACAAATTGAGATTTTTCAATAGCATGTGGTGTTTTTTATTGATGAGTCTCTTCTAGAAAGCTAATCTTCAATGCATACTAAATCTATTTTGGGACAAGATTTAAATCACAGGACAACATTCTTTTTGGACCGAGAGAAAATGTAAAAACACCCTTCCACTCTTGGGTGGCAGGCAATCGTCATGCCCCTCGCCTTCCATGTGGGCCCAACTGCCATCAACTGTTAGCACATCGAGGAGGGCCTCAGCTGTGTGACAGAGCGCAAAACGAAGGCAAAAAGGTCAATACCCACGTTGCTTAATCCCAAAACGCACGTGCCTCATGTGCGTATTCCCGGTCTGCCCGCGTTATATATACAGCCAAGCCGCCTCAGTCTTCTGCCGCACAACACAAACCACCCCGCACACATTTCCCCACCTTCTCCCTCTTCTTCCACGAGAAGAAGCGCCCGCCATCGCACGATGGAAGCAGCAGCAGCAGGCTCGTCGCTGCCATGGGCGGCGCAGTGCTTGGGCGCAGCCCTGTTCGCCGCCGCCCTCTGCGTGTCGGTGCTGGGTGTGGTGCTGACGCTCCTCCGGCGGTGGCCGTGGTGCAGCTGCCACGTGTGCCGGGCGTACCTGACGGGGTCGTGGGCGCGGGACTTCACCAACCTCGGCGACTGGTACGCGCACCTCCTCCGGGAGTCGCCGACGGGCACCGTCCATGTCCACGTCCTCGGCTGCACCGTCACCGCCAACCCGGCCAACGTCGAGTACATGCTCCGGACCAACTTCGACAACTTCCCCAAGGGCAAGGCTTTCGCCGCCGTGCTCGGGGACCTCCTCGGCGGCGGCATCTTCAACGTCGACGGCCACGCATGGCGCCACCAGCGCAAGATGGCTAGCCTCGAGCTCGGCAGCGTCGCCGTCCGGTCCTACGCGTTGGGGATCGTCGCGCAGGAGCTGCAGTCCCGTCTCCTGCCCGTGCTCGCCGCCGCCGCCGACGCCGGCACAGTCGTCGACCTGCAGGACGTGTTCCGCCGCTTTGCGTTCGACACCATCTGCAAGATCTCCTTTGGCCTCGACCCCGGGTGCCTCGACCTGGACATGCCCGTGTCCAAGCTCGCCGACGCCTTCGACACCGCCACGCGGCTCTGCGCCATGCGCGGCGCCGCGGCGTCGCCGCTGCTGTGGAAGGCCAAGCGCCTGCTCAACGTCGGCTCCGAGAGGGAGCTCAGGGAGGCCATCGCGCTCGTCGACGACCTCGCGGCGGCGATGATCCGGGAGCGCCGGAAGCTGGGCGTCGCCGGCAGCCATGACCTCCTGTCCCGCTTCATGGCCTCGGCCGGCGACGACGCGCACGACGTCGACGACAAGTATCTCCGCGACATCGTGATCAGCTTCCTCCTGGCCGGGCGCGACACCGTGTCGTCCGCGCTCACCACACTCTTCATGCTCCTGTCCAAGAACCCGGCCGTGGCAGCCGCCATGCGCACGGAGGCCGCCGCAGGCGACAAGTCCACCACGCCGCTTACCTACGAGCACCTGAAGCGCCTGCCCTACACGCACGCAGTGCTCTATGAGAACATGCGGCTGTTCCCGCCGGTGCAGTTCGACTCCAAGTTCTGCTTGGACGGCGACGTGCTCCCCGACGGCACCTACGTGGCCGGCGGCACTCGCGTGACGTACCACCCGTACGCCATGGGCCGGATGCCGCGCATCTGGGGCGCCGACCACGGCGTGTTCCGCCCCGACCGCTGGCTCACCGGCCCCGGCGGGACGTTCGTGCCCGAGAGCCTGTACAGGTACCCCGTGTTCCAGGCTGGCCTCCGCGTCTGCCTCGGCAAGGAGCTCGCTGTCACCGAGATGAAGGCGGTCGTGGTGGCCGTCGTCAGGGCGTTCGACGTCGAGGTCGTTGGGGACAGTGGCGCCGCCGCCTGCGCGCCCAAGTTCGTGTCCGGGCTCACCGCGTCCATTAGCGGCGGCCTTCCAGTGAGGATCAGGAGAGTTTGTCGTTAGAGATTAGATAGAGTTGTTTAGGGAGAGTTGTATGTACTGTGCATAGACTAGTTGAAAGAAGAGGGAATGAAATGGCAAGTTGAATCGAAAGCTGCATTCAGAAGTTCCATCCATGGCCATGGTCGATTTGCTGCATTTGCGCTTGGTTCAGTTTCTGACGCCGCAACAGAAAGCAAACTGCGAAATATCTACACTGTTATAATCCACTGGCGTGTTAGCTGCCTGTTGTTTTCATTCATTTTCACAATGTTGCATGTGTGAACCTTGCAACTTGCATTGTGTATACCGTTCTGCGATCCAGTTCCTTTTTTCCTTACTGAACCTCTGTCTCTTTTTTCGCCCATATTTCAAAAAAAACCACCATCAGCTTCATGCAGGGGTTTTTAGTCACTTGCCAACTTGCCAAGGAGTTTCCATCAGATTCAGAGTTTCTGGCCGTCCTGAATTCTTGGTGAGAAATCAATCAAAGAGCTAGAACTGGTTCAACAGGATGAGCTCCGTAACAACTGTAAATAAACTGTAACAAGATGGTCCCTCTGCAAAATTCATTGCCTGAATCTTCCACTTAGGATCCACTCTGCAGTTTCTGGTTTGCACACACTAGCAGCAGCTGCGAACCTGCAGTGTGACTGGTGCTGACTGTTTCTATCTGTATACCGATACAGATTTATCTTCAGATGCCTGACCAGTGATTGATTGCATTTATCTCATCATCTCTGTAATGCTGCTGAGATGCTGAATCTTGAGCCAAACAGAAGAGGGAGCTCCCCTACTAACTTTATTAAAGGGAAAAAAACAGGTCCAGCAAGAAGTTAAGAAAGAAAGAAGGGGAAAAAACAAAAGCAAGATTACAGCAATGCTTGTAGCCATGAACAAATCAAAAGGGAATATCTTTTCTTCTCCCTAAGGAATTCTGAGATGCTGAATTTCTGATGAACTTTTAGCTGATGTGAAAGTGGACTGATACATCTTCTCTTTGCCATCGTCGGATTGAAGAATAGTCGTTGCACTTGTACGCTGGAACAAGAACTCAGTTGTTGCTCTACTGGATAAGCAAAAAGCAAAGGCCTGAAACATGCTGCCAATATTGACACCAACTTCCCAAGATGAGATAGGCAACATTCTATCCTCTAGAAAGTCTCCCTATCTGTTTCCAGTTTTTCTCAAGGTGTCCTATTTTTTCTCTGAATTGTCTTTGGAAGAAATGCTTATCCTTTTTCTTTGAATCTTCCGAACACCTTTTCCAACTCATATTTCAGAGAATACGGCTTGAAGTACAGTGCCCGGTGTCATTTTGTTCATAGTTTTACAGCCAGCTCACTGTCATCTGCGTCATTGACATCCAAACATCTGAATAAATCTAATATTGATTGCGTACTTGCTTCCGACACAATTAGTCACTGATGGGATTTGGGAAACTCAATTGATCTACGATATCCATGAAAAAAATATTAGCATATACCAGGTCATCCTAGTCGGTGCCAAGTGGACAGCGTCATCTTTTTTTTTATGGCCATCTGCAACGTGCGCAACGAAATCACCATCACATTGCCAGAATGGCAAGATACTGGAGAAGTCTGGGGGCCATATTGTAGACCAAAATCCGGAAGCAAACAACCAGTTGTTACAAAGGTGTCCAATGAAAGCGACACACATGGCAATAGCATGTGTAGTTTCTATAGAATTACAGTGGTTAGTTGCTGAACTTTCTTACCATTTGTGTCCAGTCATGTCATTTGAGGAAAAAGATGAGATGGTAGCTCATGCATCCTTCACTGATGAAGTTAGCAGAAATTTGGCTTTGGCCTATTGGCTACTTGTCCACAACTCTATGAGGCAATGTAGCCATCTTGTAAATGTTTTGAATGGTTACAAAGTTGAAGAAGCTGGGTCTTCCTAGTCCTATCCATCGCCTGTTCCTGCAGTGTCTCTCACTCCCACATGCCTCCTTTCATATGGGCGCTGTTTCAGACGTGAGCAGCAAAATATGCCTTGTCACCATTAGCATTGTTTTAAGATAAAACTACAACATCCTGCATTTTAGTACTAATTTAGGCAGAGTAGGTATTAGTTACATAATTCCTATTTGTTTCATTGCAATAAGAACTCAGCTGTTACTCTACTGGATAAGCAAATTGAAAAGAAAAGGCCTTAAGCATGCTGCAAAAATTGGCACCGTGTTCCCAAGATGACAAAGGCAATATGCTATCCTCTAGAAAGGTTCCTCTGTCTCTTGCCCAGTTTTTTCCTCCAGGTATCCATTTTCCTCTGAATTGTTTTCGGAAGATATGCTAATCCTTTTCCTTTGAGTCTTCGAAGCACTTTCCCAACTCTTATATTTCAGAGAATACGGCTTGAAGTACAGCGGCCACGGCTTGAAGTACAGCGGCCGGTGTCATTTTGTTCATAGGTTAGCAGCCAGCTCACTGTCATCTCCGTCATTGACAACCAAACATCTGAATAAATCTGATGCCTCAATTATTGATTGTGTACTTGGCTCCGACACAATTTGCCACTGATGGGATTTAGGAAACTCAACTAATGCACCATGTCCATGAAAAAAATATATATTAGCATACCAGATCATCCTAGTCAGTGCCAAGTGGACATGTCGTCTTCTTTTTTCTTTTTCTTTTTGGACGGCAACTGGAAGCTTCATCTTCAACGTGCGCAATGAGATCGCCATCCTATTTCCAGAATGGCAAGGAACTGGAGGCCACATTTAGACCGAATGCACAAGAAAACAACCAGTTGTTACAAAAGGTGTCCACTCAAAGCGATACAGATGGCCATGGCATGTGAAGTTTCAATAGGATTACGTTGGTTAGTTGCTGAACCTTCTTACCATTTGTGTCCAGTCATTTGAGGGAAATGACAGAGATCGATGGTGGCTTATATATCCTTCAGTGATGAAGTTGGAGGATATGTGGTTTTTCGGCATGTTGGCTACTTATCCACAACTCTCTGAGGCAATGTAGCAATCTTGTAAAACTTCGAATGGTTAAGAAGTTGAAGCAAGCTGGGTCAGTGAGAATTGTTTCGCTCTTCCTATCCATCGCCCTTTCCTGCAGCTGCAGTCTTTCTCACTCACACACATGACTCCTTTTATCCTAGAATGGGCATGCTGTTATCAGACGTGGCCTAAAACGTGCTTTGTCCTTTTCTTTTCTCAAAAAAAAGAACCAAAAATTGCTTTATCACCTTTAGCGTTGTGTTAGTACTACCGTCTGTTATCCACACGTGTGCTGACTGCAAAGTAGGAGCATATATACATAGTAGAGGCACTAATAATTCTGACTCTCAGTCTCAGCTCACTGCCGTCCAAATGAGCATGCTGCGGCGATATGAATTCCTTCCTTTTCTCCTGCATAACATGCAAAGCACGAGAACATATCCTGCACCTGAAGTAAATAAGTTTCAGTCGGTTCCTGGCAAGACCAAGTTTGTTATTTCTTTGGATCTCTCCAAGAATTCTTGTCTCTGTGTTGCTGATTTGTTAAAGGCTAAACATTTATTCGAAGGCGAACACCCTCACAATCCATCCATTGCTGAGCACAGAGCAGTTATTGCTGTTACCAAGTTCCTTCAGGATAATTTTAATGTTCAAGTCCATGACATTAGCCACATTAAGAGTATCGGCGTGGAATCTAAGATTCGTCATGTGGACGATGTCATAAATGGTTTCGCTAGCCGTATCCGGTCCTTTATGAAGGACTACCAATCTTCCATCAAACTGTTGGATCCTATTGTGTCTACTGCCTGCCAGAATTCAAGTTCCTTTATCACTGGTTTAGGTAATGAACTGTCTCATATGTGTAAGGTTGCCCATGCATCCTGTCGATACCCTGGAAACGGGTACCCCAAACCCCTGGTTTACCGAACTAAACCCCGTAAAATCAGCAACACTAACCCTCCAATAATCTCCCGCGCTAACGTACGAAGGCCCGCAGGCTGAGACATATCGGACTGACCCACGAACGGACGACAATGGCCCAAAGCCAAAACCTGCCCGAGAGGTTACCGAACGGACTAGTACTGTACACCCGAGAGGCTACCGAACGGACTGGTACTGTACACGCGAGGGTACAACTCGGGCGACCCCTCGAGAACGGAACTTCGCCCGGCGAACGAGCCGGCCCTCGAGGACGGAACTTCGCCCGGCGAACGAGCCGGCCCTCGAGGACGGAACTTCGCCCGGGCGAATGGGCGGTCCTCGAGGACGGTGCACCCCTCGGCTACTGACTCTCCCATACGAATCCGGGCGCATTTAATGCAATCTACCTACCCTTGTATGACCGTATGGCCACAGTTACGGTAATAGTTACAGGCGTGGCGGTCAAATCTGCTTTTACCGCCCATGCCCCGGAAGTCTGCGGATCGTACTACGCTGTAGCGCCATACCGAGCACTGTGCCACGTCCAGCACCACCTCGAGACGTATAAACCAGCACGTTTCTCGCATTTTCTGGGATTCGACCTTATCCGGTGAGGTTCGACCTCCTCGGCACGACCCCCCTCGACTCCAACCAAGACCCTCGACCGTCGCCCCTCGACTTCATCAACGAACCCTCGAGCGAAACTTCAACAACTCCCGACGCGACGGCTGCAGGGCCTCCCATACCGACGTACATCACTACAGCGGCACTGACGTGATCGGCCTCAACGTCATACATCATCCGCCACGAAAAAATCCGAATCACATGTACCCCTGTGCCCCTCCTTCATCTATAAAAGGAGGCGCCAGGACGTTAGAAAAGGGGACCGGATCAAAATAGGAGGATCTAGAGTATAGCAAGGCTTTAGATCACAGAATGTCACCGTGAGCTTGTGTAAGGTCGAGAGCTAGGCGTCCGACCGCCGAAGCCCCACCTCACACTCCTCACATCTACTTGTATTTTCCCCTGTACTAGCACTTCGGTGCAAGATAACACGAACTATCCTCCCTCCGCTGGACGTAGGGCCTTCTTTGCCCGAATTAGGATAAATCATTGTGTCCTTCTTGCATCACCCACCGGATTAGGGAGCACGCGATTACAATATTACTCGTTGGTGTTAACCCCTCGAGGGTCAAAAGACTGACAGTTGGCGCGCCAGGTAGGGGAGCCGCGTGTCACTAACGATTTCCCGCCATTTTTCCAGATAGGCGACTTTGTTTCACCACTTCCGCACGCTACGGTGATCTGGTTTGGGAGCCTGGAGTTCGTGACCCTCGACCAGGGCTACGACATGACCCTGCTCTCAATCAGTGACCCGAACGGAGGTCGCGGTACGCCCCCACGCTCATGGGCGGCCGCTCGCCAGTCCTACGACCATGCTTCCACATCCAGAAGGAGGCACGGTCGGCACCATCATCGCCATCAACCTAAGTCGGGGAGGGTTCCCGCCGCTTTCTCCTCGCCCCTGACCGGAGATGAGGAACCTCTGGTTTAGGGAGTATCTGACCCGAGTTCAGAGGCAGAGGGCAAACCGGCAGGATCCCACTGCAACCCAGACTCCACTTTCGCAGTGTGCTCGTCGAGGAAGCGCGACGAAGCCCCTGCTCGGTCGAGCTCGTTCCCGCACGAGCTGTTCGAGTGTCGTCGGTGGCCTTCGTTCGACTTCAACAATTCCACGACGACGATCATGACAGTGACCCACTCCAACACGAGCACATTGGAGGACCGCCCAGGCGCCCTTCTCCGTGCAATGACGAATGTGGGAACTGTCACACCAGCCTCCGAGGGTTTGGCCTTCGCGAGAGCGCCCGGTCCCCGGAGGTACACCGTCGGTACACTCCGACGGCAGCTGCAGGAGGAGGCGCGGGGCAATTCCCCATCTTCTACTGTGGTGACCCCGACTCTGACTCTGATCATTGGGATCCTACCCGCGAGTGCCTCCACATCGATGGTGGTGTTGACTCCGATCAGGAAACCGTCGATCCAGTGGCCGCGGCAGCTACCGCCGTTGCGGGGGGTGCTCCCCCAGAGCAGAGGACCAACAACCAGATGCACCTCGAGAAGCGTGCCCCCGTCCTGGCGAGCAGGACGCACAGCTGGCACAGATTCGGGAGTTGCAGGCGAAGCTCGCCGATGAGCAGGAACGCTTGCGCCTACTCGAGCTGACCCTCGAGCAAGAGCGGCGACCGCCCGGCGGTAGAGCCCGAGCCAGGGCCCGAGAAGTCAACCGGCAGATCATCGAGGCAGGAGCACCCGAGCAACCCGCCAACCATTATCCCCGAGCAAGCCAGAACATTGTCGCGGCGGCTATGCTCCTTCGCAATATGCCCACGCCATCCAACTCGCAAGCTCGGCGGATACAGCGTGAGGTCGAGGATCTCCTCCAAGTTGCCGCTGTCCAGCAAGCTGAGAGCTCAGCCTCGAGGCGTCGAGGGGCTACCTCCGAACCTCAGGTCGAGCCCTCCCGGCCCAAAAGGGAGGGCTCGGTCGACCAGGGGACGGCCCCCCGACAGAACAGGAAGCCGGCGTGAGAGCGTATCAACGACGACCGCGCTCCCCGTGACGCGCGTCTCGACATTGTCGAGAACCGCCGACGCAAGCACGGGGATGCCGAGGCTCGAGGGTACAGCGCCCATCGTGGAGGGCGTTACGACAGCGACGAGGACCGACAGGCCCTGGAGCCACCGGGTCCCCGAGTCTTCAGCAGGGCGATCCGCTGCGCCCAGCTGCCCGACAAGTTTCGACCCCCCATGAGCATCGTCAAATACAACGGCGAAACCAATCCCGAACTTTGGCTAGCCGACTTTCGGCTGGCCTGTCAGGCGGGGGGGCGCGTGACGATCATGCCATCATACGTCACCTTCCCCTGTTCCTGTCCGACACCGCGCGTAGGTGGCTCGAGGAGCTTCCCCCCAACCAGATTCGTGGCTGGATCGACCTTGTCCGGATCTTCGAGGGGAACTTTAAAGGTACCTACGTGCGTCCCGGGAACTCCTAGGAACTGCGCAACTGCAAGAAGAAACCAGGGGAGTCTCTCTGCGACTTTGCTCGACGATTCTCCAAGCTCCGCATCGAACTACCCCACATCTCCGATCTCGACGTCGTTCTAGCGTTTGTTGCGGGTACAACCTGCAAGGACCTAGTTTGCGAGTTAGGGCGTAACCGCCCCGACACCGTCGACAAGCTCATGGATGTGGTCACCAACTACGCGGCTGGCGAAGAGGCCGTTGGCGCCTTCTTCAGCGACGGGAAGGACAAGGGAAAAACGCCAGTAGCCGACAACGCCGGAGGCTCGAGCAAAGGGCCGAAGAGAAATAACAAGAAGAAGAAACATCAGCAAGGCAAGCGTGAGGCTGCAGAAGATGATCTCGTCATGGCAACCGAACGCAAAAGACCTTGAGGCCCCCCTGAGGGCGCCATCTTCGACAAGATGCTCGAGGAGCCCTGCCCTTATCACAAGGACGGGGCCAAGCACAAGCTTAAGGACTGCCGCATGCTTTGAAAGCACTTCGAGCAGGTGGGCGTAAAGAAAGGTGATGACAAGAAAGACCAAGGCGGCGGGGAGGGAGACAACGGGGAAGACGGAAAATTCCCCGAAGTCTATGACTGCTACATGATCTATGGGGGCCCCTCGACTCAGCTCACACCTCGACAGCGCAAACGCGAGCGTCGAGAGGTCTTCTCCGCCCGAGTCATGGCACCCCACTACCTCGACTGGTCTGATGCGCCCATCACGTTCGACCGCGATGACCATCCAGATCGAGTCCCCAACCTCGGGGCCTATCCGCTCGTTGTCGACCCAGTCATCATCAACACCCACCTCTCGAAGGTCCTCATGGGCGGCGGCAGCAGCCTGAACGTCATCTACCTTGAGACCCTCGACCTCCTGGGAGTCAGGAGGCACCAACTCCGACCTAGCGCTGGGGGGTTCCATGGCGTCGTACCAGGGAAGAAGGCCTTCCCCGTCGGCCGTATCGACCTTCCTGTCTGTTTTGGCACCCCTGCCAACTTCAGGAAAGAGACCCTCACCTTCGAGGTGGTCGAGTTTCACGGAACGTATCACGCCATCATCGGCCGACCAGGCTACGCGCAGTTCATGGCGATCCCGAACTACACCTACCTCAAGCTCAAGATGCCAGGACCCAAGGGCGTCATCACCATCGCCTCCTCCTACGAGCACGCGTACGACTGCGATGTCGAATGCGTCGAGTATGGAGAGGCCGTCAAACAAAATGCCATGATAGCTGCGACCCTCGAGCACCTTGCCGACGAGGTGCCAGACCCCAAGCGACACGCTGGCAACTTTGAGCTAGCACAAGACACCAAGAAAGTCCCTCTCGACCCGAGATGCCCCTACGAGAAGGTGCTAACAATCAGCGCCGACCTCGAGGACAAATAGGAAGCCGTGCTCATTGACTTTCTCCACGCGAACGCCTATATGTTCACCTGGAGCCCTTCAGATATGCCGGGCATACCGAGGGAAGTCGCCGAGCACGCCTTGGAGATCCGGCCGGGTCCAGACCGGTGAAACAACACCTGTGCCGCTTCGACGAGGAGAAGCGCGGGATCATCGGCGAGGAGGTACACAAGCTTTTGGTGGCTGGATTCATCAAGGAGGTCCATCACCCCGAATGGTTAGCTAATCCCGTGTTAGTTAAGAAAAAGAATGGAAAAATGCGGATGTGTATTGATTATACTAATTTAAACAAAGCATGTCCCAAAGTTCCGTTTCCTTTACCACGCATTGATCAAATTGTCGACTCTACCGCGGGATGTGAAACCCTCTCGTTCCTCGATGCTTATTCTGGCTACCACCAAATCAAGATGAAAGAGTCCGACCAGCTTGCGACTTCCTTCATCACACCTTTTGGCATGTACTGCTATGTCACCATGCCCTTCGGCCTTCGAAACGCCGTGGCGACGTATCAGCGGTGCATGCTCCACGTCTTCGGCGAACACATAGGCGACACGGTCGAAGCCTACGTCGATGACATCGTGGTCAAGTCCAAAAGAGCGAACAACCTCATCTGAGACCTCGAAATCGCATTCGGGTGCCTTCGAGCCAAAAACATAAGACTCAACCCCGAGAAATGTGTCTTCAGAGTGCCTCGGGGCATGCTCCTCGGGTACATCATCTCCCAGCGTGGGATCGAGGCCAACCCCGAGAAAGTGGCGGCCATCACGCGAATGGGCCCGATTCGGGATCTCAAGGGCGTGCAGAGGGTCACGGGCTGTCTCGCGGCCCTCAGCCGCTTCATCTCACGTTTAGGAGAGAAGGCCATGCCTCTGTACCGCCTCTTGAAAAAATCCGAGCGATTCACATGGACCGCGGAGGCCGAGGAGGCCCTCGACGAACTCAAAGCCAAGCTGACATCCACTCCGATTCTCGTCCCTCCTCGACCAGCGACGTCGACTGAACCACCCGAGCCCCTCCTCCTCTATGTCGCCACAACCACCCAGGTGGTCAGCGCAGCCATAGTGGTGGAGAGGCAAGAGGAAGGGCGAGCCTTGCCAGTCCAGCGGCCGGTTTACTTCGTCAGCAAAGTGCTTTCGGAAACGAAAATCCGCTACCCACAGGTGCAGAAGCTGCTCTACGCCATCGTCCTTACGCGTCGCAAGCTCCAGCACTACTTCCTCAGCCACCCGGTTACTGTGGTATCCTCATTCCCCTTGGGGGAGATCATCCATAACCGGGAGGCCGCTGGAAGGATCGCTAAGTGGTCGGTCGAGCTAATGGGCGAAACCATCACCTACGCACCGCGGAAGGCCATCAAGTCTCAAGTGCTGACTGATTTCATCGCCGAGTGGACCGACACTCAGTTGCCGCCAGTCCAAATCCAAGCTGAGCTGTGGACGATGTACTTCGACGGGTCGCTCATGAAGACAGGAGCAGGCACGAGCTTGCTCTTCATTTCACCCCTCGGAGTCCACATGCGCTACGTCATTCGCATCCACTTTACCACTTCTAACAACGTCACGGAGTACGAAGCACTTGTCGCTGGGTTACGAATCACCCTTGAACTCGGGGTCCGACGCCTTGACGTTCGAGGTGACTCGTAGCTAATCATCGACCAAGTGATGAAGGCCTCGAGCTGCCACGACGCCAAGATGGAAGCATACTGCAACGAAGTGCGCAAGTTGGAAGACAAGTTCCACGGCCTCGAGCTTAGTCATATCGCTCGACGATACAACGAAGCCGCGGATGAGCTCACAAAAATCGCATCGACTCGAGGTACAGTCCCTCCAGACGTGTTCTCGAGGGACCTCTTCGAGCCCTCCGTCGATTTGGGCTCGGGGGCTTGCACTACGCCCTCGAAGCTCCACCCCACAACCTCGACCGGGGCCCCCTCGACCGGGGCCCAGGTTATGGAGATCCAGGAGACCCCTCCTCCATCGAACCCGCCACCGGATTGGCGAGCCCCTTTACTCGACTGCCTCATTCGGGGAGAGCTTCCGGAGGACCGGACCAAAGCTCGATGGATCGCGCAACGGACCAAGTCCTACGTCATATACGGTGACGGCAAGGAACTCTACAGGCGAAGCCCCTCAGGCGTTCTTCAGTGTTGCATTACCATCGAGGAAGGCAGGAGGCTCCTCGAGGGCATACACTCGGGGCCTGCGGCCATCACGCAGCACCAAGGACCCTCGTAGGCAATGCCTTTTGACAGGGTTTCTACTAGCTGACCGTCGTTTTTGACGCCACAAACATTGTCCACTCGTGCAAAGGGTGTCAATTTTGCGCCAAGCAGATGCACCTCCCAGCTCACGCCCTAAAAATGATCCCCATCACCTGGCCGTTCGCGGTTTGGGGGCTCGATCTTGTGGGGCCTCTCAAGAGGACAACCAAAGGGTACACGCATCTGCTCGTTGCCATCGACAAGTTTACCAAGTGGATCGAGGCTTGGCCCATCAGCAACATCCGCTCCGAATGGGCGGTGGAGTTCTTCACCGACATCATCCATCGCTTCGGGGTCCCGAACATCATTATCACTAACAACGGCACACAGTTCACTAGCAAGAAGTTCTTGGACTTCTGCGATCGCCATCACATCCGTGTGAATTGGTCTGCGGTTGCACATCCTTGAACTAACGGCTAGGTCGAGCGCGCCAATGGCATGATTTTGCAAGGCCTCAAGCCAAGGATCCTCAACCGCCTCAGCAAGCACGGAAAGAAATGGGCCGCGGAGCTGCCGTCGGTCCTATGGAGCTTAAGGACAACACCTAGTCGAGCCACGGGCTTCACCCCATTCTTCTTGGTCTATGGGTCCGAGGCCGTCCTCCCCACTAACCTCGAGTATGGATCCCCTCGACTAAAGGCGTACAACGAGCAAAGCAATGAAGAAGCCCTCGCAAACGCCGTTGACCAGCTCGAGGAGGCTAGAGACATGGCGCTAATTCACTCCACGAGGTATCAGCAAAAGCTTCGACGTTACCACGACAAGCACGTGCGCCCGAGAGACTTCCAGGTTGGAGACCTCGTCCTGCGTCGACGACAGAGCAACAAGGGACATCACAAGCTGACCCCGCCATGGGAAGGCCCATACACCATAGCTGAGGTGCTAAAGCCCGGGACGTACAAGCTCGCTAACGACAAAGGCGAAATCCTCACCAACGCATGGAACATCGAACAGCTACGTCGTTTCTACCCTTAGGGCACCAGTGCCCTTGTACATTCTCGCATGTTTTGTACATTTTCGCATGACAAATATAAGGAGTACTTTCAATTATAAGTTCAAACTTGCTATTGTACATGCAAGAGGTAGCCTTGACCCTGTCTCGCCAGAGTCGAGCCTCCCTCGGGGGCTAGCGGGGGGGGACCCCCTAAGTCCCTAAAAATATGAACGAATTTTTTTCACACGCCTCCCTTTCGCTTCCCAACTAAATTGAAAAACGCCTCGAGCTCCCTAGGGGTCGAGGGCTGTCGAGCCAGAGCTCTCCTACGCCTCCGGGCTATGGTACCTCCACT
>CM041636.1:49939722-49998266 GCA_023333625.1 Bothriochloa decipiens
CGGGGTGGCCGACGACGGGCGGCGGCCGGCGGCGGGCGGCGGGCGGCGGCGGGGCGGGCGGCGGCCGACGGCTGGGCGGATGTCGGGGGAGAGGGCGCGGGGGGGAAGGCGTGTGGATAAGATACGGGTGGGTGGGTATTATTTTAACCGTCGCCTTTGCCGAGTGCCACCAGGATGGCACTCGGCAAAGAGGGCTCTTTGCCGAGTGCCACGTACAAGGCACTCGGCAAAGAATGTCACCTTTGCCGAGTGCCACGTTGGCGGCACTCGGCAAAGAGCTTCCAGGCCTGCAGCGGCGGCCCGAGGCCGGCAGCGGCTGGCCGCGGCCTGCAGCGGTGAGCCGCGGCGGGCCGGGGCGGGCGGCCGGCAGCGGAGCATCGCCTTTGTCGAGTGCCACGTCGGCGGCACTCGGCAAAGATGGCTCTTTGCCGAGCGCCACTTGGATGGCACTCGGCAAAGTAACTCCGCCGGCCAGCGGCCGGCAGCGGCGGGCCGGGGCGGGCGGCCGGCGGCCGGCGGCGGAGCGTCGCCTTTGCCGAGTGCCACATCGGCGGCACTCGGCAAAGATGGCCCTTTGCCGAGCGCCACTTGGATGGCACTCGGCAAAGTAACTCGGCCGGCCGGCAGCCGGCAGCGGCGGGCCGGGGCGGGCGGCCGGCTGCGGGGCGTCGCCTTTGCCGAGTGCCACGTCGGCGGCACTCGGCAAAGTGTGTCTCCTTTGCCGAGTGCCACGTCAGCGGCACTCGGCAAAGAGCTTCTTTGCCGACTGCCAGCTACGGCACTCGGCAAAGAATTCATTTTTTTTTAATTTTGAATTCAAACTTTTTCTGTAGCCCAAGTATATTGTATTGAAGTACATGTTCGAATTTGGGTCATTTTTATAATATTTTACTATATTTTGTTCATTTATTTTATTTACTTGTATTTTGCACGATATTCCAAGTTTGAATTGCTGGTGCATAAAATAATGAGAAGTAGCCATTCAAAAAATGGTATTCCTTTTGGAGAGTGTATTTTGAGGCCGTGTCCATAAACTCACCCAAACTTTTACACGCCTTGTCCACGAAAAACGACCATCCAGGTATGGTAGAAGTGTTTATAAATTATATAAAATCCAAACGAAGTCCGAAAATGACGAAACCTGTCGAGGTGTGTCGGCATCGCATGTCGAGGCTATGATAAAAATTTAAGAATGTTCGAAGCAAGTTGAGACGTCGGATGTCTACAACCTAGACATCTCCACATGTGATCACCTTGTGATCACATGTGGAGATGCGTGGGTTTTAGGCACGCGACGTCACAACTTGCTTGAAACTTTCTCAATTTTTTACCATAGCCTCCACATGCGATGGCGAGACATGTAGTCAGGTTTTGTCATTTTCGGACTCCGTTTGGATTTTACAAAATTTAAAAACACTTTCCACGCGCGTGACTCGGCGTGTTCCGACACCAACACGGTCGAAATTTCATGCGAGGCCCTGTACACGGCCTCAACATGCTCCAAAAATCATGAATATAAATTTTTGAATCACCGGATTCCATTATTTCATGTACCTACAGTTCAAATCTGAAGTTGCCGGAAAAAATCAAAGAAACAGAAAAAATCAACGGAATATAGCTGAATAAATCAAAATGACCCCAAACTTGGAATTTGGGATGTACTTAGTGTACCAAGGCAACACAAAAAAACTGGGATCGAAAATCAAAAAAAAATTCTTTGCCCACATCTTTGGCGACTGCCATACAGGCTGGCAGTCGGCAAAGCCTACACCTTTGCCGACTGCTGACGGTGTGGCAGTCGGCAAAGGTGACGGCGTGGATGCCGTCAGGCCCTGGCCGGCCTTTGCCTACTGCCTGGCAGTCGGCAAAGCCAGGCAGTAGGCAAAGCCTGCTTTGCCGACTGCCTGAGATTCCAGTCGGCAAAGAGCCCTCTTTGCCGAGTGTCAAAAAAAACAGTTGGCAAAGATTTTTGCAGTCGACAAAGCACCAGTTTCCTGTAGTGACAGATGCAAGCAAACTTCTCTTAGCATCCTTAGCCATGTCAAATACTGTCAACATCACTATTCAACTAAGAGACAACCTCGAAGCAAAATGCCTTAGAATTGATGCACATAAAGACACTGCATCAGGTTGGAGATCTTCAAAAAATGCAAATCCTTCTCGAAATGGTTCTTTCAGCATCCAGATCCAATGCATCAAGTCCTGACCAGCATATGTGAATAACACAAAGGATTAATTTAACTAAAATATGCGAAGGGGATGCAACAAAATAAACAAAATCTGTAATTGCAACAATGTTGAAATAAATTGTACTGGTGGAGTCTACTGAACAGTATCAAACATGAGACGCATGACGACACAATCGAGCAAGAACAACACATCAACATAGGAACTCGGCTCATCGTCCAGCACACGTATGACGAGAATCGAGAACGAAGTAGAGCTAAGTGATCTGCTAGCACTACGAGGACTGACCAGATCTAGACCAAGCAGGTGGTGAATCCATGGTTGATGGGGAAGGAGAGAGCTGAGGATATAGAGAAGAGCTCGGCAAGATGGGGAAGAGGGGAGCTCGAGACCGCGGCGGCACGACGAGGTGGAGCAGCGGCGAGACCGTCGTGATCTACGGCGGCGGCGCTTGGTGATAGGGTTGACGACGAACTGAGAGAAGCAGCTTCGGCATTTTGGTCGTACGTATGTGGAGATGGGGAATATTTCAAATGATCTAACCAATCCGCACACTACGAACATACCAGGCCAAAAAATGAAGAGTAGGCATCGATGGAAAAAACAAACTGGAGCCTGGCATAAATGAGGCAGACGGAAGTTGACCAGAGTGAGCCCCACTCTAATAAACAAAGATAAAGTACCATGCAACGATGCGACAGGTGCGTCTCAACCCTTCATATAAGCTCCGCGTGCGCTGTTATACAAGCAATTTTCCGTCTGTTTTCTCATGCCGTCAGAGTGCTCTAAACAGTAAAGAATCTAGGACCATTTTCTTTAAATTTGTTTTTGCTGGCGCGAGTGAGATTTGTGTATTTGCCGCAAGCCAGCAACTTGGCCATCCACAGATGAATTATCGCAGAGCCAGTTAACAACATGCTACAGCTAGGAATAATGTAAGATTTTTCTCTTTGAGAATAGGAATAATATAAGATAAGATGACATCTTAAAATTCTCACCATTTATCTTACTATTACTAATTAGAGGCTCCACGTTAATCCTTAGTAAGATGCTTTAAAAAATAGATAAATCCTAGAAATTCTCAAAAAATTAGAAACATCCGACCATCGATCCATTACCCTCTAGCAATGACAACCATTCGATTTATTCTATTTTTTTAAAAAAACTATTACTAATTAGATGCTCCAATGGAGGCTCTACGTTAATCCTCAGTAAAATGCTCTAAAAAAATAGATAAATCCTAAAAATTCTCAGAAAAATTAGAAACATCTAACCATCGATCCATTACCCTCTAGCAATGACAACCATTCGATTTATTCTATTTTTTAAAAAAATTACCCACATTTGTCATTATAAAGACACCATAAATAACCCCTAAATATAAATAAAATTTACAAACCACTGCTATTATGAACATTTATTATTAAAAATTAGATCACGTTGAAAAAGATCATACGGAGGACCTACTGCTGCCGGCCGGTGCCTTGATTTAGCCCTATCGCTCGTGCTTGTGTAAACCTATACTGCCGCCGCCGCCTCATCCTGGAGTTTCTCAATCCACGAAAAGAAACAATTGTGTCGCTCTTGCTTCTAATCAACGGTATTAAGCACAGGCTTCCATGGAGTAGTTACAATCTGATTCTTACTTGATCTTCCATTGTAGATCTCAAAGTGATGACGTATATATATACAACTACCACAACAACGGTTCAAAAGCTCATCTGGTCGGGCAACTGTCAACAAGAGGCATGCATGGACCATGGATAAGAGTGTTAAGTAACGGCGTTGTTGCGGATCCCTGATCATGCTCCCTTCCCTTTCCACAACAGATGAGACGTAAGGAAGACGTAGATGATCTCTCATATCCCTTCCCAATAGCACACCAGATGAACATGAGGGAGAGGCAATCTTGTGGAACTAGTATCTATTCTTCATTATAGGGGGTACAGGTTCCATTATATAGTCTTGATCCTTCAGGGGTATATTCGGTATGAGCCCATAATTATATTAGAATTTTGTTTCCCAGCACTCCTCCTTGGGCGGATGTAACACTCTGGTGTTAAGCATGCATAATCACTTGCATTCTTAAGCATAAGCATCTTTATGCATGGCATTAATGAAAAGATTGATTTTCGTTTCATGTATCATGCTTGATTATTCAAACTATGCTTGTCTTTCACATGAATTGGATAGTGGTATGAGTGTTTGGTGTTTGATGACCCCTAAGGTAACCTAGATATGATTAGGACACCAAATGAACCTGGGTTTATGCTCATGGTTTTGGCTAATTAAGCTTTGTTGTCATGGTTGACCAAGGTGGACCATTAAAGTAGTTTTGTTTGACTGAATTGAAAGTGGTAGCTAGATTGCTTGCATGTGTGTGCACCCTAAATAAAGTTTGTAGAGAATTTCATAAGGAACAAAAGTTGTAATTACCACTTTTCATGAAAATGCTTGGAAGATGTTCAAAAATGTTGAAAAAGGGCAGATTTGGAGGCTGTTTTTCCATTTTTAGGGATTTAAGGGGTATTTTTTCTTTGGATTTTTGTATTTCAAAATCTATGCAGAATCTGGCCAAACTTTTTATAGACGAAATGTTCTACTCTTCAAAATCTACATTTCATCTATTTGGAGTTTTTGCTAATTCGGCCTAGTTCAAGAGTTATTAAGCAGCAAAGTTTGTTTTACATTCATGAAAATAGCTTTTTGGTGACGGCTGTTTCCTGGCCGTCAGGGAAATGGCCGGCCACCGCCCATGTCGCCCAGCCTACGCGCTCCGCGTGGCGCGCGTCCACCGGCGGTCCGGGGCGGCAGCGGCCGTTCCGACGGCATTAAAATGACCGCGGCTGCTCCCTTCTCTCGGTCCCCCTCTCAATTTCAACTCCCCTGCCTCCTTCCCGCAGCTCCGCGAGGCGCCGTCGCCGCCGTGCAGCACCGAGCTCACCTCGCCGCCATTCAAAATCCACCGCCGTCAGCCGTGCATCCTCTCGATTGACCCTGCAATCGAGCGCGCCTGAGCTCGCTCCATCATCCTCCATCCTCGTCTCCACCCGTCGCGTCAAGGTTTGCACGAATCGACTCGTTTTCTCCCCGGCCGCCATTGCCGCACCTTGACCGCACCATGGTCTCGCCACTCTGGCCATCATCTCTCGCCATTTTGGTGCGCCTCAGAAGTGCCGTGATGTGTAGATGCTAGGACGCTAGTCAATGGGGTCGATTAGGGTTCCGTAGGGCCGGATTTCGTCGGACCGCCGTGCGGATTGACGCCGGTCCGCCGTGCGCACATGGCCGAGCCGCCGTAGTCGAGCTCTAGCCGTTTTGAGTAGCCGACAGGGTGCGCCGTAGTCCACTCGAGTTAAAGCCCTAGCCCTTTGCCACCGGTCGAGCCCTCCTTCGCCGGACATCGAGCTCGCCGGAGTCGGGGAAGACCGCCGCTCCGCTGTGCTCGTGTCCTGACCCCGCCGCAGCCGCTCCCCTCCCTCTTTAATACCCTTAATCGACGCGCACGGCTCTCCTCTTTCCACCCCGCTGGTTGGTGTCGCCGGAGCGCCGCCAGGACGGCCGGCCGAGCCTCGCCGCCGTCGAGGGCCATCGGGTTAGAATGTAGGAAACCCTAGGGGTCTTGGTGCAAGATTTCCAGACACAGAGTATTTCTTTTTAGGGCTCGGTTGTTTTCTGAAAACCTCAGGATCTCCGGTGCAAAGTGTTTTTCTTTTTCTTTTCCAGAAATGATTCCAGATTTGTTATTAAACCTTTAAAAATTCATAATTTGCTCATTTTTCATCCAAATGAGTTGGTTCAACTTGTAGTATGTTTCTTATGAGATGATCTATGCATGAAAAATATGAAATGTGGAATTTGTGATACTTTTGTGTATAGCTTTATTTATCCCTATTAATTGCTTTTATCTTAAAAAATGCATAAGTAATTCTCTGTTGCTCAGAAAAATATGAGACCAAATTTGTTAGTCTTCTTATGTCATGCTCTATCTGTGAAAAATGTTATGAGGTTATGTCATGTGGAAAGTTTACTCCGTCTAGTTATGGTGCCTATTTCCATGTGATGATAAATAATTCATAATAAATAATATATAAGGAATTTGTGCATGAAACTTTTTGGAGAGTGTTTTTATGTCAATCTAGAGCTAATTATATTCTGAGATCTATTGTTTGACATACTTTTATGTACAAAGTATTTTAGGCCTATTAAATTGTGCTGCCTTGTTATTTTTGTGTAGGATAAAATACTTACTGTTTTGACTTAAAATTTTTATGGTAGTATTTATTTGGTATGATTAAGCTTCTGTAATTTGTACAGAATTTTCTGAGTAGTCTAAAGTCATGTTGTAGTTATACCCTAATTTCTTTTAATTATAAATAATGCTTTAAAGTTATCATTTTATGTGTGTAAAAATGCTTTTTATGCTATTTGTAACATGTGTGATCTGCTATTGGTTGTGGTTCCGTAGAGTGTAGTGTGCGAAACAATGGTTGTTTATAATTTTCTATAGTGTGCAAGTAAATTGTAATGCGAGGCTTGTTTAGAAAATTGTCGGTAGAAGATAATGAAGATGACATGTGCTTATCTCATATGTTTTGAAATCATATCATTCATCTTAGCTAAGCATTCATTCATCATCAGCATGAGCATTGTATTTATATATATATATATACATGGTATTCATACGCACTATGCATCATACAGGATCGTCAGAGCTCAAAACGGTAGTTCCCGGAGCACAAGGAGAGGAAGGCCAGCAGGAAGCTTTGGTTCGGGAAGCAGCAGCAGAAGAGGATCCCGAGGTTGATCTTCCAGAGTGTCCCGACCACCAGCCAAGCTCTTTCCTGAAAGGCAAGCCCCGGAGCATTCTCCCTATGGTTTGCAAAATATCTAACAGGAGTCCTTTACTTGTTTGATGCATTAAGTTATAGGCGTTGTTTTATACCGTTGCTGCATTACTCATATTCCTTACCACTGTTTATACTTCAACCCTGTTAGGTTCAGGTACGAATATATGCTTAGCCCTGCTTAACTAGATCGGTAGAAGTCGGGTGATTTCCTATCATCCGTGAGTTATAGGTGGTGACTCGGAATGGTTGAATACATTGTTATCTTGGATAACCATGTGGAGATAATAAATCAAGACCGGGCGGGATTGGTGTTGAGACTGAACTGGAGGTTTGGTGTGGTTATCCTGTCTGTGTCGAACTAGGACCCCGTCCGTTGTACGTCCTCAAGTCATATTGAATTTATGCCTCACATTTAGCTGGAAGGATAAGTCGTTTCGACCGCGAAACCAAATTTTGATTTGGGCCGGGAGTCGACCTTCTGTACGCATCGTATTGGTGAAGATGGGGGACCACAGGTTACGCGGAGAGTAAGTCCGAGGTCAGGGTCGCCCTGAATAAGGCAGCCGGGCGGTTCCTGGATACGATGGTACCTGTTGATCCCGCGCTTTTCCTGAATTGAATGTCGGTGATCTGTAGCTCACCTTAGCGGGTGAGTATGGTTTGTGTGAGGAATACCCGCCAGCTGGTTAGTAATCGATTATAATTGCCATCGTTCCTAGACAGTGAACACTTGACTTGAGCAGCGGCATCGTAGTAAGAACTTGAACAAGAGATGAGATGGTTGAGCTGTTGAGATTGAAGATACTCAACCGGAAATGGTTACTTTCTTGCTGAATAATTATTACCATGCTTGTTTAGTACAGGTGCTAATGTAGCATGACAAGGTTAATCAGATTAAAATATATTGCTAGAGGGTTCTTATTAATTGTTTCTTAATGCAAGCTTTTCCGTAATTAATTGAGTCAGCTATCCTTCTTATACAGCCTTGCATACTCCTTGGAGTCACTTTATTTTAGTTTATGACGGGTAAGTCTTGCTGAGTACATTCTCGTACTCAGGGTTTTATTTTCCATGTTTTTGCAGATGGTGAGATGTTTTATGGCTATTGTCAGAACTGCTTCTATCCCGCTTTGGGAGATGACTAGACCTTGGGCATGGTCACTCCTCTCTACTTGATGCTTTTGCTGGATGTTGACCAAGGGACTGGCACTGTATTTAAACTAAGTGCGTGTGTGTATTTGAACTAAATTGCTTCCGCTTTATTTTAAAATTTGAACTTGGGTTGTAATAACTTTATTCGTACTCTGATGATTTAAACTATGGGTGAACTATGATACTTGTGAATGGGAATGCTAAACTATTACGATCTTGGTCGTGCCGGAAAAGTTTGAAATCCTTCGAGATTTTGGTATGACTACCGGGTTTATTAGGTCTCAATCATGTAGTTTGCCGCACTAATGGTGAATTATGTGCTTGTGCTCTAATAAATTGGTCGGTTCTGTCACAGCGAATACCACGACCAACTCATGCCTCGTTAAAACTCCTAAAAATCCAATGGGAAAAATATGGAGAAAGAGTGCATAGTGACGCTCATGTATTGTACTTGTTGTCTTGTTAAAAACCATTATTAGAAACTTTTAGAAAACTTATTTATGGAAAAAAGAGTACAACAGTTATCTTCTGGACACTTTACAATCTTCAGGATTCTAAATTTCAGGATCTTCTAGACCCAATAATAAGGGCAGTTTAAGGGTGATCTACCCCTGAAATTTGCATATCTCTTAGTCGTCTTAAACCAATACCATGGATACATTTTCTAAATGTGGTAGCTGGTAAAGACTTAGTAAATAAATCTGCTACATTGTCACATGATTGGACTTTCATGATATTCACCTCTCCCTGCTTCTGGAGTTCATGAGTATAGAAAAATTTAGGAGATATATGCTTAGTCATATTATTCATAATATAGCTCGTCTGCATTTGTGCAACACATGCTGCATTATCCTCATAGATAATAGTGGAGGTGTCAACAGTGCTAAGCCCACATGACTTCTGGATATGGTTAGTCATCCGTCGTAGCCAAGCACATTCACGTGCGGCTTCATATAGTGCAATAATCTCTGAGTGGTTTGTAGACGTTGCTACCAAAGTTTGTTTGCAAAAAGTTTAAGATATAGCTGTACCACCACAAAGAAACACGAAGCCAGTTTGAGATCGTGCATTATGCGGATCAGACAGGTATCCAGCATCGGCATAGCCAACCAATTTTAGGTCCTGATTCTTCAGGAAATACATGCCAAGATCTTGGGTGCCGTTCAAATATCTAAGTATTGTCTTAATGCCTACCTAATGTCTTCTGGTTGGGTCTGCACTATGATGAGCTAGCAAATTCACTGCGAATGTAATATCAGGCCTTGTGCAATTTGTGAGATTAGCACTTAAATTAGGAACTTCAGGTCCTAGAGGCTTCTCATCATCACTTCTTGGTTTAAATGGGTCCTTTTCTACCTCAAGTGATCTGACAACCATCGGGGTGTTCATGGGATGAGCCTCTGAAATATTAAATCTTTCCAAAACCTTCTTCGTGTAGGTAGATTGGTGTACAAAAATTCCTCCCGGGAGATGCTCGATCTGCAGGCCCAAGAAAAACTTGGTTCTACCTGTCTTTCATTTTAAACACCGGCTTAAGGTAGGCACTTGCCTCCTTAATATCATCTTCATAGCCAATGATATTTAAGTCATCAACATAAACTGAAATAATACAAAAACCCTTCTAGGATTTTCTATTGTACCACATCCGACCAGACTGTTTAAGCCCATACAGTGCCCTCTGCAATTTAACATTGTACATGTTGCGATTTGTTTGAGTCCAGAATTTTTAGTCCATCTGGGACTTATATATACACACACACACACACATACACATATGAATCTAGCGACCCATACAGGTATGCGGTCACTACGTCCATCATTTGCATTTTCAAGTTTATACCTGCTACCATAGATATTAAATATCGGAAAGTTATGCCACTCATAACTGAAGAATATGTTTCATCATAATCAATACCGGGTCTCTGCATGAACCCTTGTGCTACAAGCCTCACTTTGTATCTCACCATCACATTGTTCTCATCTCTCTTTCGAACAAACACCCATTTGTATCCTACGGGGAATACTTTGGGGGCGTGCGGGCGACTGGCCCGAATACTTGCCTCTTAGAAAGCGAGCGCAATTCCTTCTCTATTGCTTCTTTCCATTTGACCCAATCTGAGCGCTTCTGGCACTCTGCCATGGACTTTGATTCAGGATCCTCATTAATCGATTCAGCGATTTTAGAGACAAAATTAATGTCGACATCTGTAGTCTTTCTATTATATGATTCTCCAGATTCAACATAATTGATGGCAATTTCTTCAATTAAATTATCCAGCTCGTAATGATTTCTCAAATTACTCGAGCCTAGTTGTTCTGTTGTCCTTATGCTATTATATGTATTTGTGCGCACATTTGCACTAGGACTTCCATATTCAGGATGTGTCACTGCTGGGATGACTGAACGGGAGCGTAATGCTTTCTCTTTAGCAACTTCCCCTCTTGGCTCATGCTGAGTCATCCGGATCTCTCCCCCTTTTCCTAGGATTGGGGATTTGGGTAGAGTTCATGCCCTCCAGGGGTATTTCCACTCTCTCCGGTGCATTAGCCGCAGGAATATGCGATTTTGACACTCCTCTTATATCAGTAAATGCATCTGGTAGATTATTTACTAATTATTGCAGGTTTATAATTCTTTGAACTTCAAGTTCAGTATCTTTAGTGCGTGGATCAAACGATTGAATGCTACTGGCAGTCCAATCTATTTCTTGGCATTCTTTATTATTAAGGTACAATCTCCCCCTAATGCTAGGAAATTCTCTTCATCGAAGATGCTATCAGTGTATCGAGCCGTAAACAGATCTCTAGTTTTAGGCTCTAAATATTTGATTATGGATGGAGAATCATAACCAACATATATCCCCAACTTCTGGTGAGGTCCCATAGTCATACACTGGGGTGGTGATATCGGCACATATATAGCACAACCGAATTTTCGCAGATGGGAAATCATTGGTTGTTGTCCACGCGCTAACTGATGGGGAGAAGCAGAGTGAGATGTAGATGGCCTATACTAGATTAAGGCAGCAGCATGCAGCACTGCGTGTCCCCAACAACTGGTAGGAAGTCTGCTATCTTGTAGAAGTGGTCTGGCAATTAACTTTATTATTTTTATCAAAGATTCAACAAGCCCATTTTGTGTGTGCACATGGGGCACAAAATGCTCTATGTTTATGCCCAAAGCAATACAATAATCATTAAATGCTTTTGAGGTGAACTCTCCAGCATTATCCATCCTGATTGCTTTTATGCGGTTCTTCGGGAAGCTAGCACGCAATCGGATGATTTGGGCAATAAGTTTTGCAAAAACGTGGTTCTACGTAGACAACAGGCATACGTGGCTCCACCGAGTAGAAGCATCTATAAGCACCATGAAGTATCTAAAAGGTCCCGACAGGGGATGAATAGGGCCACATATGTCACCTTAATTCTCTCTAGAAGTCTAGGGACTCAACATTTATCTTCAGATAAGAGGGTTTAATTATTAATTTTCCTTTAACACAAGACACGCATAGAAAGTCTTTAGGAATTTCTGTGGTTTTCATGCCATGACCAGCAGATGCTTTGATGATGTTCCGCGTCATCCTTAATCCAGGGTGTCCGAGTCTTTCGTGCCAGATCGTAAAAGACTCAGGATTTTTAAATATAGTGGACATCGTAACATATTCTTTTGGTGGCTTAATTTTTGTATAGTATATTCCAGTAGAGGTGCCCAGCGCTTTTTCTACCACTTTTGTCTCACGTCCATCCACTGCCGTGATATAGAGGTATTCAGCACCGTTACGGCGAATATCTTTGAATGTGAGGAAAGTACGTACAGCTCCTGGGTAAAAAATGCTTATTCTATGAAGATGCTAGTATTATTAGGGAGTACGACCACAGCTCTATCGGAGCCTACAATATGGCTGTTGTGACCAGCAATTATGATAATATTTTTAGTCTTTTTCTGCAGTGTCTGAAAATATTTTGTCTCTCGAAGTATTGAATTTGTGGCAATGCTATCAAGAAGGCAAAATTCTTCTTCCGGCTCCATGGAAAGAACAACTCTTGTTCTATCGAATATATAGTACTATTTTAATCCATCATGCACAATCAATATAGCAAGCCGATTTAAATAAATAGTACGTAAGAGAACAAGAAAAAAACTGAATAAATAATGATATGGACCAAAACATGCATAACGAGAGTTTATACTAATAACAAAATAGAGTTGCTCAACGGGAGCATTATTACACCCTGACCACACGAACTTTAATTGTTTTGTAGAAAATAAATTACACCAGTAAATAAATAAATAGCAGATAATTTAGACTACTCCGTATCAAGGAGATCCTCATCTTAGAGGTCAAAATCATCATCGCTAGTATAGGCGCCTCCCTTTTTAGCGGGACGATCAACATCCGTAGTTGCTGATTCAATCTTCTCTTCAGGCTTTGATGGCTCCGGGAGGTGTAATCCAGTCGTGGCATCGATAGATGCCTGAAAAAAGTGTACCTCCGGGTTTTGGCGCTTCTTCCACTTTTGATATATCTTAATTAAGTGTGGCTCGGTAGTGCAAGTACGGGACCAATGCTCCTGGGATCCACAGCGAAAACAACCGTCATTTGAGTGTTTTCCTTCATTTGCATTACCTTTTGAGTCCTTCTGAGACTTGCTTTTGCCACTGCCATTCCCATTGCCATTGGGCTTCTTGCCTCCATTCATGTGCTTCTTAAACTTCCCCCCTTTGGCCCCTGATGACCATGAAACTTTTAGCCCTTGTTTCTGAAAGGACCTTTACCATTGCTGTTGTGAAGACTGGCATATGCTTCAGGAGTTGCCTGTGTCCCAGCAGGGTGCATATGGAAGTTCTGCATCAAGAGTTCATTCTAAGCCTCAGCAGCCAGCAACACATTGATGAGATCACAGTACTTCATGTACTTGTTGTTATGGTACTGCTGCTGGAGCACCATGTTTGTCGGATGGAAAGTCTCGAGAGTTTTCTCAATCATCTCGAGTTCAGTGACAACTTGGCCACAAAAGCGAAGCTGAGCCACAATACGGTGAATTGCAGTATTATATGCCTCAACCGTCTTGAAGTCAAGGAAGCGGAGTTGAGCCCATTTACGCCTAGTTTGTGGAAGGAGCACGTCCTTCTGCTTGCCAAACCATTCCTGAAGCTTTGTCCACAGTACCAGAGGATCTTCCACCTCTAGATACTCTATCTTCAGGTCTTCATGAATGTGATACCTCAAGAAGATGCAACCTTTTGCCTTATCATGAAGTGGTGCAGCAGGGACACCGGCTGTAGCCTGACGATCGTGGATGTCAACTACATATGCCATGAGATGGAACTTGCAGTCGAGTGCCCATGTTTAATAGTTCTTGCCGTTCAGCGTAAGAACCTTGAACTCCGTCTTGTTGATCGAAGACATTGCCTATAAATGCATGCAAATTAACTTCTGGTAAATAAACATGAAGTAGGTATATATAGCCACGAATGAAATATTAACGCAAACACATACACACGCAATGTGTACAACAGTCGGTCGCCGCCGACATCGCAAGAGCTGGCCATCAGGACCATGATGTGTCGCAAGTTGCAGTATGTGTCGTAAGGTGCAGTAGCCAACAGGACTACAATATGTATGGGTATTGCGCAGCTTCAGGTAGCACAACGCGTGTAAGTTTGCCGGCATGCACGTTAACTTACGTGTTGTGATTAGCCGACAGTGCAAGATATAAGCAAGAAAAAAAATATGCTAGCTTGCTTGCAAGGTATAGATGGATATATACATACACCGGCGTACATGCATAGCATGATGTGGTGGCCGATGTCAGGAGGTAGACCGAGGATAAAAAAAATATATCACCGGTAAAACAAGATCCAATCTATTACTAATTACTAAAACTAGTAATAAACAAAACCAGTCTACTGGGGTTCTTAAAGTAAAACTAGTGTCCAAAGATTGAATCTGCTATACTACAAAAATAAATCTAGAGCACGTCTGGGCTACTAGCTTGTAGAACAAAATAAATCTATAAGATTTATTTCTAGATGCCATAATCTAGTAGCTAGTAAAAAAAAATCTATTAAACTAGCATATACACAGCTCACGTGGTGGCAGCCGCCTTCAGGGCAAGAATTACGTGAGGTAAAAAGATAGGTCAATCTAGAACGAGTGAACTAGCAGCCTAGTTCTGTACATAAGAAAGCGATTTAGATTGAAAACAAAAATTGATCTACGAGAGGATGGATTCAGCAAAGATCAAAACCAACATACCGTCGTTGATGAGTAGCGGTAGAGCGTGCTGATAATGTATTAAGTAACGGCGTTGTTGCGGATCTCCGATCCTGCTCCCTTCCCTTCCCGTAGCAGATGAGACGTAAGGAAGACGTAGATGATCTCCTATATCCCTTCTCAATAGCACATCAAATGAACACGAAGGAGAGGCAATCTTGTGAAACTAGTATCTATTCTTTATTATAGAGGGGTACACGTTTTATTATATAGTCTTGACCCTTTAAAGATATATTTGGTATGAGCCCATAATTATATTAGGATTTAGTTTCCCAGCAAAGAGTACTAGAGTCTCCCTCCCTCGCCTGTCCTGTATGCGCGCCACTTACGAGATGACAATCATTCAGCAAAAGAAGCCGACTTTCGGTGTACTGAAGTTGACGGTGTAGGTGGGTGATGCCGTGTCAGGGCTCTATACAGATCAGAGCTTAATTCTAAATGAAAAAGTCCTTTCCAGCATCATTTAGTCTATCTATACATATTGACATATTATATATACCTCAAGTATACAGTTCACTCATCATGATCAAAGCCATATTCATTATAATATATTCAAGATCAAACTAAGATAAAAACGAATGTTATTATATATTTGTTATGGTATAGGGAGGACTACCAATTCATTAGGACTACCAATTACAACTCTTACAACATCATTCCTAATTAGTGGAATTCTATGGCCTTAAAATTTTATGGTATTTTAAAAAAATCTAAAATGTTAGTCAAGTGGTGTGGTAGCTAGATTAACACTATGAAATAAATTAATACACATGAGTCAAGTACTGTTTCTAGGTTATTACGCGGCCATCTATTTAGTTTACTATGATCATCATTTTATTATATATCGACAATGGCATATAATATTCAATTTTTAGTATCCCCACTGTCATGCATTATGTACAAATAGAATAATTAAATTAGACCTCTAATATTCATATGAAATATGCTATTATAAAATAATATAAAGTAACCCATAAACTTTTATCTAAATTAGCCATTTGCATTTTACGTTAGTAATAATATAAACTATCTGGAAATCTAAATATTTCTTATGATCATTATGAAGAAGTTTACCAAAATACTTTTATAGTGGTCGAAATTATTCACTCATGTTATTACTAAACTATGAAATTAAAAATTAACCCAAAACTATGCGTATATGTCTGTGCATGAAGTGAGCATAACGATTTTCAAGCCAAATATATCGTTAAGCTAAAATATATGTCGGCGTTAGGAACCCGGGGGTGTCCTAAGCCAACGAGTAATCGTATGTGTGTGTAACCCGTTCGGATGGTGATGCAAGAAGAACACAGCGAGTTATCCTGGTTCGGGCAAAGAAGGCCCTACGTCCAGTGGAGGGAGAAGATTTGTATTATCTTGCACCTAAGTGCTTGTACAGGGGTGAATACAAGCGAAGGATAGAATTCGAGGGGGGGTCAAGTATAGAGCGAGAGAGTTATTCAGAGTCTAGGAGTCTGCCTAGGCGTGTGTTCGGTTGTTCGTGAGATCGTTGTCTGGAGTTGGTTCTCCCTGCCTTTTGGGTCTCCTGGCGTCCCCTTTTATAGGCCAAGGGGAGGCACAGGGGTACAGATATCCTGGTTCGATGACGCAGTGGTGACGTCGCGGGTCATGGTGGTCAACTCGAGGCCTCTGTAGAGACGTGCGCTGAGCATGGCTTGTTCTGTAGTAGCGTGACTCGGAGTTGACAGGCGTCCTTCGGTAGACGTAGTTGCTGACCGGCGAAAGACGCGATCCCCTATAGAGGACGTGCGAGTTCCTGTTGGGGTCGCATCGGGAGTTGTTGGCGCAGCTTTTGAAGTCGATATAGGTTGACCGGAGGGTGTCGATGCGTACTCGAGGCCTAATCGAGGGGTAGCCTCGAGCGTAGTGGTTGAGCGGATAAGATTGAATTTAGGGAATCCGATGTCGGTTGTTTGTCGCGTAGTGCATCGAAGGGGGCCTCGAGCTGCCTAACAGCGCTGAGTACGGCGTAATAGTGCCACGCAGACCGATGCACGTCCTCAATATGGGCAGTAAAGCTAGATTCGACCGCTGTACGGACCACTGTGCGGACACTATAGCCATACGATTTGACGAGGTTAGGTAGTTTTGTATTAAATGCGCTATCGAACGGACCCAGAGTTGGTGGATCGAGGGGGGGCTCGACCCTTGTCGTATCGAGGCGTCCGTCCCGTCGGGGCCTCGACACTTGACGCGGGGTCCCCCCTCGAGTGTTCATCGGCTGGTGACGTCAGTGATTTGTCGAGGGTTGCGGCAGAAGCTAAGTATTTTGTTGTGGGCCGGCCCAGTGTGTATTTGCCGGTGGGCCCCGGTGGGTCGAGGATGTACGGTCTGGTCTTGCACGTGTTTTTTCGAGGGTCCCGTGAGATTAATCTGAGGGTAAACTCAGGGTTTAACCAAAAACAAGGAAGGTTTAGGTTACCCTTTTCTCGGTAACCGACAGTAGCCCCCGAGGCTTCGTGTAAGTGTTGTTACTTACATGGAGGCTCAGTTGAATGGACTCGGAGTGTTGGTCATATTTCGAAGGGTGCGCGTGAGCGCACCCTTCGGGTGTAGCCCCCGAGGCCTCGGGTGAGTAGAATACTCGCCCGAGGTCTTTTATTTTTTGTTTGGTCGACGCATGCTCGGATGATCGAGCCCCCGGGTGGTTGGATCCTCTTTCATCGAGGCCACCTGGTTGCGAGTCCGCTCCTTAGCTTCTTTCGTCGAAGCCGGTCAGGTGTGAGCTTGACTTTTTTGTTCGACCCTCATGAACCCTTTCGATCGGGTAGAGGGGGGAGCAGCGTTGTGCTACCCATGCTCGGGCGAGCATCAACGTCTCAGGTGAGCTACTATCGGGAAATTCAAGTAAGAGCTTGTGCCCCGTTCGATAGGGGTCGACTAGTGGCCCTGAGACGCTCTTATTCGAGCAAAACAGTGGGTCCCATGGATGCCAAACCCTTTCGATCGGGTCCGATGGCTCGATGCCTCCCCTCGAGGGGATTCTGTCGTGGTCCCTTAGTTTTGCCTTGAACGTGTCCGAGGGGGCCTCGAGAATTTGTTCTCGAGCAAGGGACTCGCGTCGGCCCCCCTCGGACACCCCTAACTCTGGTACTCGAGGGCGGCTGTCAAACCCTTTTTGAGGGCCAGCCTTCGCTCCCTGGAGGTTTCAAGGGCCTGGGCCCGTATCCCGTATCGTGGGAAGATCCGTCTGTGGATAACTCCTCCTGTCCATCACGCATGCCTTTTTACACAGAAGCCGGAGCGGCGCGGTAGTGGATGATTCCTGTACTTAAAGCGCATTTCAAGGAGGATAACTGTCAGTTCTCGTTTTTCAAGAAAAGATTCGAAGCGGCGCGGCCGTAATGTCACGGGAGTCGGAGCGGCGCGGTCGTGGTGGAGCCGGCATGACGCCTGATTCGCGGATGCTTGACGTGTGTCCGTGGTCGATGGCAGTCGAGGGGGTGAATGCGAAACGGCCCTGTCCATGATGCACTGGAATCAAGAGGAGAGTGCTTTGGGTGCATTTAATGCGGGGACTTACTGGTCGGGCAAGCGTCGGTCGTCCGTTGGTCTTCTGCCCCTATAAAAGGGGGCACTCCGCGCACCGTTGCTCTTCACTTGCTTTCCTGCCATTTTCGCATTCGCCTTCCTTGCGCTCGTTTGCCTTCCTTGCGCTCGCCTCCCTGCGCTTTCCTTCCTTGCAATCGCCTCCCTGCGGAGATAGGAAATCTTCCGGGTCGTCCGTCCACCGAAGAGCTCCGTGCTCTTGCCATGGCGCCACTGGAGATTCTTCAGCCCGCAGCGTGGCTCCCTCAGATGTGACAAGGAAGGAGCTGGAGGGGTTGATGGCGGAGGGGCTTCTTCGCCCCATCACCAATAGGGCCGAGCCAGAGTGGCTTGTTCCGCCGAAGGGGGACCGCGAGCCGAACCCACCGGAGGGCTACGTGGTCAGCTTCGTCAAGTTCCACCGGTTGGGCTTCGGTGCCCCGCCGAGCCGGTTCATGCGTGCCCTCACTCACTACTACGGGATCGAGCTTCAGCATCTCTCCCCCAACGCGATCTCCTACGCCGCCATCTTCACCACAGTCTGCGAGGGTTACCTCGGGGTGGAGGCGCACTGGGAGCTCTGGCTCCATCTTTTTCGGGCGGAGTACTTCTCCAAGAGCACGTCGCTAGGGGTGCGGAGGCTGGTGCGGGTTGGGTGCTGCAACTTCGCTATGAGGAAGGCCGACGACTTCATCCCTACCAGCCTGACTTCGAGCCACGGCGCCTGGCCTTTGAAGTGGTTCTACATCAGGAATGACGAGGGGCTGCTGCCTCAGTACACGGGGTGCGTCATCGAGTCGCGTCCTCACAACTGGGGCGCCCTAGCGCGAGACCATCAAGGGAGGCTCGAAGACCTCCTCGACGCCCTGGCGACCCTTCGAGGGCAGGGGTTAACTGCCGGGGTCGTTGCCTCGGCCTTCCACCATCTACGGGTGCTCCCCCTGATGCGGCGCTTGCTTTGCATGAGCCAAATGTTCGTTGGAGCGGAGCTCGGGGGGAGCCAGATGGTTGCCGAGGCTATTACGCCAGAGAGCGTCGCCAAGAGGGTTCAAGTCACGGTGTCAGGCCCCTTCACGGCACAGGATGTCAACCGTCTTCCGATGCGGCCAGATCCCGGTTGCCCTGAACTAGTGAGTGTATTACTTCGTCGAGCCCTTCTTTTTGTTTCTTTTCACCTTACATTTTTTGGGCTTTGCGTGTAGGGGGAGCTCGACTATGAGTTGTCGCTGCCCCCCATTAGGGAAGATTTCGGGGCTTGTCCGACGGGGCTTCTCGGCGCCTCGTCGGCAAAGAAGACGAAGGAGGAGGAGAGCAAGAAGAGGCGGATGCATAGCCTCGATCTCTCTACGGGCGAGGATTGCTCGGCTAAGCAGAGATGAGAGATGGGGCCTGTCGCAAGGTCCTCCTCTGAGGAATCGGGAGAGGAGTGGAGCGGAGAAGAGGAGCACCTCTCGACCCGGAGGGTTGCAGCTGGTGCCCCTTCAACGCAGGGCGCCGCTGGTCCTGAGGGGCCCACGGAGGGGCCCCGTGAAAGTCACCTGGCCCTTGGGGCCGGGCCGGTGGCGCTGGCCTTGGCCGCATCGGCAGCGGCCTCCGCTCGTGGGGCTGCGGGGCCTCGGAGCGTGACGCCACCGGCAGCGACTTCAAGCCTTCCGGGTGCCGGGACGCGGCCGTCGACGGGGGCCTCACGAACCCCGGGAAGGTTCCCGGTGGGGTAAGTTCTTAACCTTGGAGCAGCTTTCGCGTCTCGATTCCACGCGTCTAATTTTTCCTTTCTTACAGACTCAAGCACGAGCGAGCACTGGTGGGGCCCGCTCCGGCCAAGCGCCTTCGGACGAAAGCTGCGACGGGGGTGATGGCGGTCGCGGCGGCTCTGGTTACGGGCCCGGTTCCTTCGGCGACGAGCGCCGCATCGACTCCTCCGTCGATTTCGAACGCGGGGGTCGTCGCTTGGGTCAAGGCCGCACGCGCGGCGTTGGCCCGGGGAGCTCATTCGGTTATCGACGAAGCAGCCACCGAGCCTGCGGTGGCTGCGACGTCGAGCCCCCGAGCCGGGATGGCCGTCGAGGGGCCGAGAAGCAGCGTGCCGGAGGGCCCCTCGGATGACTCGCGGCTGGGTTTTCGGAGGCGGCGCCCATCGTCCTCGAGGCCGAGGAAGGCGAGGCCTCCGTCGACGGAGGGAAGGAGAAAGACACCATGCCCCCCTGTTGCCACCGAGGTCGGGGGTCGTCGAGTCCGGGGGTGCCGAAACGGCCCCATCAGGCGGGGCCCCCGTGGGTGATTCGGTCGAGGAGGCGAGCGTCGCCGTGTCTGCCCCGGTGGACCTTTTTGTCGAGCGGGAGGAGCCGCAGGCCGGCTTGCTGGCTATCATGTCGTGGGAGGGTGAGCCTCCCCCCGCTGTTCCCGAGCAACGACCTGCGGCAGGCGCGGCCGTCGACGCGGAGGGTGCCAGAGCAGAGGCGGCGTGGCGGCGCTCCGAGGCGGAGACTTCGGGATGGGGCTCGGAGCCCATCCGCGTCCACGACCCCACGAGTCTCGACGCTTCCTCGTGGGAGGTGGATGACCCCGCGGAGCTCGAGTGCTGGAGGGCCGTCGAGGAGGAGCGTTCTTGCCTTCAGAGCTCGTTGAAGGCAATGTTTGGTCTCGTCAGCGACAACCTTCACCAGCGCCTCATGGTAAGCATCCTTCTTCGAAGTTATGGAACTCAAGGTGTGTTTCCTTTGTCGATGATGTCCTTTGTTCTTCTTGCTCTTAGGATCTGAGAAAGCGCTAGAACATCAAGTCCTATCTTATCCACGGCGCCAAGGATAAGTGGAACCAGATCCCCGAGCTAGAAGTAGCGCTCGAGGCTGCCCGGGTCGAGGCCGCGAAGGTGAAGGAGGAGGCCGCTGCCGCTTGAAGTGAGCTTGAGAAGGCAAAGTCCGAGACCGCCTTGGCCCGAGAGGTGGCCGCCCAAGCCAAGGGGGCCGAGGCCAAGGCGAAGGAGAAAGCGGGGAGGGCCCTTGAGCAGGCGAGGTCCGAGGCCAGCGGCGAGCTGGCAAGGGTTGGCACGGCCCTCGAAGTGGTGCGAAAGGAGCTCGAGGTCTCGGTCTCCGAAAACGCCAGGCTTTCCGAAGCCTGGCAAGAGCAAAGGCGGAATGCCATTTCGGCAGGCGAGGCCCTCAAAAAGCTCAAGGAGGAGAACGCGTCGATGGTCCGCGCTGGCGAGGCGTTTGCGAACGAGTATCTTGTTCTGCAAGATACGCACACGAAGCTCGAGACCCACGTCGTCGGTGAGTCTTCCTTCTTCTCTCAAAGAGTTTTTTGCCTTAGTCTTCTTTCTTAAGCGTTACTGACTCCGTTTGTTTATTTTCTGCCTTGGAGAAGGAGCTGGATTGGGCTCATCGCGACCTTGGCCTGCTTCAGAAGTCGTACACGGCCGAGGTGAAGCTGACCGGCGAGCTCGGTGGTATGCTCGACATGGTCTGCGACAGCCTCGGCGTCCCTCGTCCCGAATCGGCCGCGGATGACGTCCATGGGGCCCCTCTCCTTGACCGGCTGTTCGAGCTTGGCCGTGTGGTTAAGGAGAAGGTGCGGGGCGCTCTTCATGTCGGCGTGAAGCGGGCGATGGCGGTCATCGGATCTGGCTACATCTACGACATGGAGGTCGTCTCCCACGGCTTCGTCAGTGACCCTTTGAAGACTGACGAGGAGAATGAAGCCGTCTTCATGGGGTTGGTCGAGGCTACCGAGGAACCTGGTGGTCGTCTTGCGAGCCTCTTCGAGCGTGAGGTGCTTTCGCCTCCTGAGGATGATGGCCTGTGAGCCAAGCCTGGGCAAAGAGGCCTTTGTAAGAAATCTTGTAATCTTTTGTTCTCAAGGTCGCGAAGCCTCGAGCCAATGTACATTTATATTCGTATGTGTATGTCTAAGTGTGCTCTAAGTCTTTTCTGTCTCTACTGCCTGATCGGGTCTCTACTTTTATCAATTTCGTCACACGATCGTGCCCTTCGAAGGGGGAGTGAGTGGAGGTGCCGTAGCCCTAGGGCGTTGGCAGTCTCCCGACCCGACATCCCTCAACCTTTTGGACCTTCTTGTGTTGTCTTCGACTTATTATCGACCCATGTCGAGGCATATCGAGGCAGAGTGGACCTCAAAACTTAGAAAGTGTATGATTTTTAAGTCTTTTTCTTTCTCGCATTCCTGATAACATTTCTTACTTAGTGAATTTGACGCATGTTCGTGCCCCTCGTCGAGGAGCGAGTGGAGGTACCGTAGCCCTGGGGCGTAGGTGGTCTCCTGGCTCGACAGCCCTCGACGCTTAGGACATTCGCATGGCGTTTTCGACTAAGTATTAGAACGTATCAAGGTGCGTGAGAGACAATAGACTTTTTGAGTTTTGAAAAAATCATGCGAGTTTTTTGGGGACTTCGAGGGGTTCCCCCCCTTATAGCCCCCGAGGGAGGTTCGACTCTGAGGGAGCAGAGTCGAGGCTACCTCTTATATGTATAAGGAAATTGAGCTTGTGATCGAAAGCATTCCGTTATGCGAAAATGTAAGAAGAAGGCATCGACTTAGGGATAGAAGCGACGTAGCTGGTCGATGTTCCATGCGTTGTTGAAGATTTCGCCTTTGTCGTTAGCGAGCTTGTAGGTTCCAGGCTTCAACAACTCTGCTACGATGAAGGGGCCTTCCCATGGTGGAGTTAACTTGTGCCGGCCCTTGTTGCTCTGTCGCCGTCGTAGGACGAGGTCGCCCACTCCAAGGTCCCTTTTACGCACATGCTTGTCGTGGTAGTGTCGAAGCTTCTGCATGTATCTTGCGGAGTTGAGGAGGGCCATGTTTCAGGCTTCTTCGAGTTGGTCGACGGCGTTTGCGAGGGCTCCTTCGTTGCTTTGCTCGTTGTACGCCTTTAGTCGAGGGGAACCATACTCGAGGTCAGTAGGGAGGACGGCCTCGGACCCATAGACCAAGAAGAATGGGGTGAACCCCATGGCTTGACTAGGTGTTGTCCTTAAGCTCCATAGGACCGAGGGCAGCTCGATGGCCCACTTCTTGCCATGCTTGTTAAGGCGGTTGAAGATTCTCGGCTTGAGTCCCTGCAAAATCATGCCATTGGCACGCTCGACCTGGCCATTAGTTCGAGGATGAGCAACCGCGGACCAGTTTACGCGGATGTGATGGCGATCGTAGAAATCCAAAAACTTCTTGCCAGTGAACTGTGTGCCATTGTCAGTGATGATGACGTTCGGGACGCCGAAGCGATAAATGATGTCGGTGAAGAACTCGACCGCCCGCTCAGAGCGGATATTGCCGATAGGCCGGGTCTCGATCCACTTGGTAAACTTGTCGATGGCAACGAGCAGGTGGGTGAAGCCTCTAGTTGTCCTTTTGAGGGGACCAACGAGGTCGAGCCCCCATACGGCGAACGGCCATGTGAAGGGGATCATTTGCAAAGCATGCGCAGGGAGGTGCGTCTGCTTGGCATAGAACTGGCAACCCTCACATGAGCGGACGAGGCTGATGGCGTCAGAGACAGCGATCGGCCAGTAAAAGCCTTGTCGAAAAGCGTTCTCGATGAGGGTCCTGGGCGCAGCATGATGACCGCAAGCCCCCAAGTGTAGGTCGTTGAGTAACCTTTTGCCTTCCTCGACGGTGATGCAACGCTGCAAAACTCCGGTCGGGCTCCGTCGATAGAGCTCCTTGTCTGGACCGAAGAGGACATAGGTTTTCGCCCTTCGCGCAATGAGTCAAGCCTCGTTCCGGTCGTCTGGCAGCTCCCCTTGAGTAAGGTATTCGAGGAAGGGATTACACCAATCGGCTTCATCGCTTGCTCGAGGGGATGATACCTCGAGGTCCATGACCTCAGCCCCGGTCGAGGGGGCCTGGGTTGGTTGAGGCTCGACCCCCTTGGACGGATGTTCGTGTTCACCTGCGAAGTCAACTGATGGCTTGTAGAGATCTTTTGCGAAGACGTCAGGTGGCACGGTGCCTCGGGTTGATGCGATCTTTGCGAGCTCGTCTGCGGCCTCGTTGTAGCGTCGAGCAATGTGGGTTAATTCGAGGCCGTAGAATTTGTCTTCCAATTTGCGGACCTCTTGATAGTACGCTTCCATTTTAGGTTCGCGGCAGCTCGAAGCCTTCATGACTTGATCGATGACTAACTGCGAGTCGCCCCAAGCTTGGAGGCGTCGAACCCCGAGCTCGATAGCGATGTGTAGTCCGGTCATGAGGGCCTCGTACTCTTTGACATTGTTCGAGGCTGCAAAGTGGAGTCGAATTACGTCATGTGAACCCCGAGGGGCAAGATGAAGAGCAGGCCCGCGCCCGCTCCTGTTTTCATCATCGACCCATCAAAGTACATGGTCCATAGTTCGGCCTGGATCTGTACGGGCGGTAGTTGAGCGTCGGTCCATTCGGCTACGAAATCTGCCAGCACCTGCGACTTGATGGCCTTTCGCAGTGCGAAAGTGAGGGTCTCGCCCATGAGCTCGACTGCCCACTTAGCGATTCTCCCTGTGACCTCCCGATTCTGGATTATCTCCCCGAGGGAGAAGGACGAGACCACGGTCATCGGGTGGCTTTGGAAGTAATGTTGGAGTTTGCGCCGCGTAAGGACTAGAGCATACAACAGCTTCTGAATCTGAGGGTAGCGGGCCTTAGTCTCCGAGAGCACTTCACTGACAAAGTAGACTGGCCTTTGAACGGGCAGGGTGTGCCCTTCTTCTGCCCTCTTGACCACTATGGCCGCACTGACCACCTGGGTGGTTGCGGCGACATAGAGGAGGAGGGGCTCGGCCGGATGAGGAGGTACTAGGATCGGGGGCGAGGCTAGCATAGACTTGAGCTTTGAGAGGGCTTCCTCAGCTTCGAGGGTCCATTCGAAGTGCTCCGATTTCTTCAAAAGGCAGTAGAGGGGCAACGCCTTTTCCCCGAGACGGGAGATAAAGCGGCTCAGGGCTGCCAGGCATCCCATGACCCTCTGAACGCCTTTGAGGTCTTGAATGGGACCCATCTTGATGATCACTGAGATTTTCTCCGGGTTGGCCTCGATGCCGCGCTAAGAGACTATGTACCCTAAGAGCATGCCACGGGGGACGCCAAAGACACACTTCTCGGGGTTCAGCTTGATGCTCTTAGCCCGGAGGCATTTGAACGCGGCATCGAGGTCAGAGACGAGATCCTCGACTTTTTTGGTCTTGACCACGATGTCGTCGACATAGGCCTCGACCGTCGAGCCGATGTGTTCTCCGAAAACGTGGAGCATGCACCGCTGGTACATCGCCCCGGCGTTTCGAAGGCCGAAGGGCATAGTAACATAGCAGTACATGCCGAAGGGGGTGATGAAGGAAGTCGCGAGCTGGTCGGACTCCTTCATCCGGATCTGATGGTAGCCGGAATACGCGTCGAGAAAGGAGAGTGTCTCACATCCCGCCGTGGAGTCAACGATCTGATCGATGCGTGGCAAGGGAAATGGGACTTTAGGACATGCTTTATTCAAGCCGGTGTAATCTACACACATCCTATATTTCACATTTTTCTTTTTGACTATTACAGGGTTAGCTAACCACTCGGGATGGTGGACCTCCTTGATAAATTCGGCCGCCAAGAGCTTGTTGACTTCTTCCCCGATGATCCTGTGCTTCTCCTCGTCGAAGCGGCGCAGGCGTTGCTTCACCGGCTTAGACCCGGGGCGGATCTCCAAGGCGTGCTCAGCGACTTCCCTCGGTATGCCTGACATATCCGAGGGACTCCATGCAAACATGTCAGCGTTCGTGCGGAGAAAGTCGACGAGCACTGCTTCCTATTTGGCGTCGAGGGAGGTGCTGATGAGCAGCGCCTTCCCCTCGGAGCAACTCGGGTGAAGGGGGATCTTCTTCGTGTCCTCGGCAGGCTCAAAGATGTCGGCATGTCGCTTGGGTTCGGGGATCTCGTCGGCGAGGGCCTTGAGAGTGGCTGCAAGCATCGCCGTCTCCTCGAGGGCTTCCGCGTGTTCGACGCACTCGACATCGCAGTCGTATGCGTGCTCGAAGGAGGGGCCGACGGTGATGATGCCGTTGGGGCCCGGCATCTTGAGCTTGAGGTAAGTGTAGTTGGGAACTACCATGAACTTGGCATAGCCCGGTCGCCCAATGATCGCATGGTATGTGCCTCGGAACGGGACTACCTCGAACGTGAGGGTCTCCTTTTGGAAGTTTGCGGGAGTACCAAAATACACCGGTAAGTCGATGCACCCGATGGGAATAGCCTTTTTGCCTGGCACGACGCCGTGGAAGCCCCCAGCGCTGAGTTTCAGCTTTTCCCTTAGGATTCCGAGAAGGTCGAGGGTCTCGGAGTAGATGATGTTGAGGCTGCTGCCTCCATCCATCAAGAACTTAGAGAAGCGAGTGTTGACAATGACAGGGTCGACAACAAGCGGGTAGAGCCCCGGGTTCGGGACGTGGTTCGGATGGTCATCACGGTCGAACGTGATAGCCGTCTCAGATTAGTCCAAGAATCGAGGGGTGGCGACTTGAGTGGAGAATACCTCCCGACGCTCCCTCTTACGCTGTCGAGGGGTGAGCCAGGCGGTAGGTCCCCCGTAGATCATGTAGCAGTCCTGCACCTCGGGGAACCCATCAACCTTGTCGTCATTCTTATCGTCGAGCTCTTCCTTTTCCTCTTCCTTCCCTCGAACCGTACCCCCGAAATGCCTTTTGAGCATCCGGCAGTTTTCGAGGGTGTGATTGGCCTGGCCCTTGTGATATGGGCACAGTTTCTTGAGCATCTCGTCGAAGAGGCCCTTTTCGGGAGGGCCTCGAGGCTTCTTGCGCTCGACAGCCGCCACGAGGTCGTCATCGGGGGCATCTTCGCGCTTGCCTCGCAGGTTCTTCTTCTTGCCCCCTTTCTTGCCGCCCTGGTTCGAACCCTCGGGGTTGGCCGCCTTGGCTTGCGTTTGGCCTTTGCACCGTCGAAGAAGGCGCCGACGGCCTCTTCTCCGACGGCAAAGTTGGCCACGATGTCCATCAATTCGTCGGCGGTCTTTGGGGGAGCACGCCCGAGTTCCCGGACCAGTTCCTTGCAGGTGGTCCCGGCAATGAAAGCCAGGATCACCTCTTCGTCGGTGACGTGGGGAAGCTTAGTGCGCTGCTTGGAGAAACATCGAGTGAAGTCGTAGAGGGATTCCCCGGGCTTCTATTTGTAGCCTCGGAGTTCCCACCTGTTGCCCGAACGCACATAGGTGCCCTTGAAGTTCCCCTCGAAAACCCTGACCAGGTCGGACCAGTCATAGATTTGTTTAGGGGAAGCTCCTCGAGCCACCGTCGTGCGGTGTCGGAGAGAAAGAGTGGGAGTTGTCGAATGATGGCGCTGTCGTCACGGGCCCCACCAAGCTGGCACGCCAGCTTGAAGTCGGCAAGCCAGAGCTCAGGCTTTGTCTCACCGTCGTATTTGACGAGACTTGTCGGGGGTCTGAAGGGGCTAGGCATGGCTGAAGACTCGAGGTCCCGGTGGATCCGGGGATCGACGTCGGTCCTCATCGCTGTCGTAGCGTCCGCCCCGATGAGCACTGTAGCCTCGTGCCTCGGCATCACCGCAGTTGCGTCTGCGGTGTTCGTTGATGTCGTGACGCGCATCGCGGGGCTCGCGGTTGTCACGAACGCGATCGTGATCCGGGACCACCCCCTTCGAGCAGGGGGAGTCTACCGGCTGGGTCGAGGCCTGCCTCTCATGTCGCGAGGGTTCATGGTGTTGCCCTGAGGCCGCACCTCGACGCCTCGAGGCACAACTTTCGGCCTGCTGAATGGCGGCCACCTTGAGAAGGCCCTTGATCTCCTGTTGGACTCGTTGGGCTTCAGGATTCGAGGGGGCCGGCATGTTGCGGAGAAGCATGGTTGCCGCGACAACATTCTGGCTGGCTCGATTGAAGGCGGGACGCGCGACCGTATCCGCGCCCACAATCTGCCGCTGTACTTGCCGCGCTCGGGCCCGAGCCCCTCCGCCTGGGGGATTCCGATTGTCTTGCTCGAGGGTACGCTCGAGCTGGCGCAGTCGCTCTTTATCTTCGTCGAGTTTGGCTCGAAGCTCCCGGACCTGCGCGAGCTGGGCGACGCGAGCGCCCTGTGAATCGTACGGGTCATTGGTCATGGCAGGGGGCCCTTCCCTGTTGCGGCCGGTGGTGTGGACGTTTCTGCGGGATCGGCGTCGTCGTCGCCCGACGCGGCGACTATGTCGACGTGAAAACACTCTCGCGTGGGATCATAGTAGCTGGGGTCGTAGTCGGAGTCGGAGTAGAGCGGGCAAGGCACGATGGTCCGCCCAAATTGTTCCACTTCCAGCCACCTTCGAAGTGCGCAAGGGCAAGCACCGCGTGGGCGAGGGTTAATCGGGCGTTCAGGGCCCAGTACCGATACCTCCTGGCGCACTGCTGCGCGTGGGGGGCCGGTCCGTTCCCTGTCTGCCCTAAAACCCGAGCGCATGATAGTGGAGTATGTCGAAGCGGCATTGTCGAGCCCAAATGGCAGTGCCAATCGGGCGGCAAACTGCTCATGGGGCAAGAGAGCCGTAGATGTGAGGGGCGCGTTCGCCTAGGGAGACGCGTTCAACCCTGGCGAGCGCTGCCCCACTTCGGGCCTTACGCGTAGTCGTGGGAGGCTCCTGGCCAGAGAGCTCAAGTCATCTGTCGAAGACGATGAGGATGTGACGACCGTGGTCGCACGGCGGCGGCGCCCGCCCTGCGATCCACGTCTCCTTCTTGATTGGGAAGCGTGGTGGTGAGGACGACGCGGGGCTCCTCACGAAGTCCCTGAAGCGCCCCCGCTTGGGTTCCCGATTGAGAGCAGGACCATGTCATGGCTCGTGCCGAGCGACATGAACTCCAGACTCCCAAACTAGATCACCGAGCCAAAAGGGAGCGATGATACGAGGTCCGCCATCCGGACGAAACGGTTTGACACACAAGGCCCCTACCTGGCGCGCCAACTGTCGGCGTTAGGAATCCGGGGGTGTCCTAAGCCAACGAGTAATCGTATGTGTGTGTAACCCGTTCGGATGGTGATGCAAGAAGAACACAGCGATTTATCCTGGTTCGGGCAAAGAAGGCCCTACATCCAGCGGGGGGAGAAGATTTGTATTATCTTGCACCTAAGTGCTTGTACAGGGGTGAATACAAGCGAAGGAGAGAATTCGAGGGGGGTCGAGTATAGAGCGAGAGAGTTATTCAGAGTCTAGGAGTCTGCCTAGGCGTGTGTTCGGTTGTTCATGAGATCGTTGTCTGGAGTTGGTTCTCCCTGCCTTTTGGGTCTCCTGGCGTCCCCTTTTATAGGCCAAGGGGAGGCACAGGGGTACAGATATCCTGGTTCGATGACACGGTGGTGACGTCGCGGGTCGTGGTGGTCAACTCGAGGCCTCTGTAGAGACGTGCGCTGAGCAGGGCTTGTTCTATAGCAGCGTGACTCGGAGTTGACAGGCGTCCTTCGGTAGACGTAGTTGCTGACCGGCGAAAGACGCGATCCCCTATAGAGGACGTGCGAGTTCCTGTTGGGGTCGCATCGGGAGTTGTTGGCGCAGCTTTTGAAGTCGATATAGGTTGACCGGAGGGCGTCGATGCGTACTCGAGGCCCAGTCGAGGGGTAGCCTCGAGCGTAGTGGTTGAGCAGATAAGATTGAATTTAGGGAATCCGATGTCGGTTGTTTGTCGCGTAGTGCGTCGAAGGGGGCCTCGAGCTGCCTAACAGCGCTGAGTATGGCGTAATAGTGCCACGCAGACCAATGCACGTCCTCAGTATGGGCAGTAAAGCTGGATTCGACCGCTGTACGGACCACTGTGCGGACACTATAGCCATACGATTTGACGAGGTTAGGTGGTTTTGTATTAAATGCGCTATCGAACGCACCCGGAGTTGGTGGATCGAGGGGGGGCTCGACCCTTGTCGTATCGAGGCGTCCGTCCCGCCGGGGCCTCGACACTTGACGCGGGGTCCCCCCTCGAGTGTTCATCGGCTGGTGACGTCAGTGATTTGTCGAGGGTTGCGGCAGAAGCTAAGTATTCTGTTGTGGGCCGGCCCAGTGTGTATTTGCCGGTGGGCCCCGGTGGGTCGAGGATGTACGGTCTGGTCTTGCACGTGTTTTTTCGAGGGTCCCGTGAGATTAATCTGAGGGTAAACTCGGGGTTCAACCAAAAACAAGGAAGGTTTAGGTTACCCCTTTTCTCGGTAACCGACAATATATGTTTAAGGTTTTGACAAATCATATTTAGCACAGTGAAGGTAATGTGCAAAGGTGAAAAATAATTATGAATGGGGATGGAAAAGTATACAAAATGGTTGGTAACTCAACTCTATAACAAGAGAAGAAAAATATTAATACAAACATTCTATAAAAATATTAACACAATTTATAAGTACATATATCCTTCTCTACCCCAAGCTGAAACATCTATTTATCTCACTATATGAACTAAAAGGGTAGACTAGGACCTAAAGACTTTTTTAAAGAAATTTAAATGTGAATATATTTAACTCAAGATATAATAAATACTAGAGGTTTAACTTTATGTGTGAAAAAAGTAGCAAGAACTAGACTAAAAGTTGACAGCTAAAATATTGGTTCATGATGTTATAGGAAGGGGAGCAACAAGACCTTATATAACTTACAATTACGTTTCAACTAAATATATGTTGAGCTAAAGAAAGATCAATCCTAGAAATTCTCTCCCCCAATGTATGGCCATAACTTTAGTAAAATTGTACCACTGATAATAATAGTCATTGGACTTATTCTATTTTCTAATTAAGTACCCACAACATAAATCAAAACAATATTTAGATTACTTACCAAAAAAACATGGCCTAAGATGAACCTAAATTTACATCTAATTGCCTACCGACTATTAAAATCAGTGGCTGAGCTTCAAGTGAGATTTAAAATAGGGTAGCAATGCTAACCTAAAGGGGATATGAATATCAAATTCAAATTCCCCTATGTAATCTATACTAATGCCTACTTCTCATGATGCTGAATTTCTTTTTCAGTAATAGTAATATGGTATCAATATAGATGATGTTTTAGTTAAAATGTATAAATATATAAAGCGAAAACTTATATAAATTATGTGATACTTATTGATATAGCTGTAAATAATTTTGTTAGTATTTTAGTATTATAAGTATATGAGTTGCTAAGAAAATGTTTTTTTGTGGTTGGTGAAACACAACATATATATTTATTTCTCAACATCTAAACTATCACTTTTATCATTATTTTAGAAACTAAGTTATCGACATCTTCGACTACAAAAACAATTTTAGTGACCACAAAGCACATATGTTTTAGTATGTGACCTAATTATATTAGTAATAATATGCTGTGATTTGACTAAAATAAATGTATATATTGTGTCACCATCCCTTTACATTAGCACTGCTACCTTATTCCAATCTCACTTAAAGCTCAACCACTAATTTTATTTGTTGCTGAACAAATATTAATTGATTGTTTATGCCATTATAGTATGTCAAAGTATAGTTTATGACATACAATCATTATTTTAGGAAGTTAAAGGAAATGTAGTAAAAGATACAAAAATATTTTAAATTTAATTTTAGGGTAAAAATATAATGAATAAGAATTGAGAAAATTAAAAATATAATTTCATATAGCGCAATAAGAACCATAAAAGTAAAAACTCATTTCAACTAAATACATAGTAAAGATAAACTCAGGGGCCATGAAAATTTAAAGGAAGAAACTATGGAATAGATGTAAAAACATAAGGACCAGTAATTGATAATTTGAGACAACTAGAGACAAATAACGTACTATCTTCTACGTCTATTCCGTTAGAAAATGAATGAAGTGAAAACATACAATTTAATATTAGAAGTTTTTATTGGTGAGATTATTAAACAATAATAATGCTTATTATGTCTTTAAAGATTCTACCCCATGCGAGAGCACAAGTTGATGGACTAGTTTATAATCGATTAAAAATTTCACAAACCCACCGGTGAGCCTATTCCCAAGCCCATTGGATCCTATAGGCCCAATACCAGGTGGAAGCTATAGTTGATATACTCTGGTCCATTAGAAAATACCAGGCAGATTTTCCTTCTGTCGCGGCCGCTCTCCGTGGCTTCATCCCTTCGCGTCTGGCGGCGCCGTCGCCGTCGCCGTCGCCGATCGGCCGTGCGTGCCTGCTCCGCTCGCTCCCTCTCTGTTCCCAGACAAGCGAAGAAGACACTACGACCATACGAGACGTCCTTTACGTCCAGACGTGTTCAGGTAAAGTGCCGTGCCCAATTGCCCCTGTTCCCTAAGCTCAATTGTTGATTTTTTTTTCATTTGCCTAATTGTCTTTGCCTCTGTTGTTATATTCTAAAACCCCTCCAATCTATCTAAGACTCTAATTTGAGGTTGGGGAATCCCTAATGGTGCATTTATTTACAAGTGAAAACAGATAAGAAAAACAGTGATGGATAGAATTTTTATGCATATTTTATTTATAATTAAAAATATGTTGGTTTCTGATCTATCTAAAATTTTTGTTCCTGAAAGGTATGATGTCATTCTCTATCTAAAATTTTTTGGTCAAAGTTCGCCCTACCTCTGTTTCGAGCTGGGTCCGCCACTGTCCTTAAGTACCATGACACGTTTGCTTCTGATCTTTTAGGCACCATGTCGAACCTGTACCAGAAGCTGCCGTTCAATGTTAATGACAACTTCGTTCCAACGGTACTTCAAGGAAGCCATGGATCTGCAGACTTGGTGGCAATACACAACATGGTGGCCATCAAATATGGCTCAAGTTTTGGGGAGCCTGGCGCACTGAAAGAGAAGTCCATCAAGTCTGTCCTCAAAGACATGCTGCAGAAATGCATTGACAGAGTGGGAGGCGGCATCTCAGACGCCGAGGCAAAGGAGGTTAAGCATGTCCTCGCTAATATTCGAACAAAGTTCTCTTTGCAACCACGCTTGAGTGGCCACATGGATTTCGTGAACAATGCGTCGTACTTGCTGTGTCATCTCTTGGGCTTAACTGTGCTTCACGGGTGAGTCGTAAGTCCTGAAGTTGGCAGCAGCAGCTATGATTCTCTTAGAGGATTCTCTCAGAGTGAGTTAGTGGAATACTCATCTGATCTGAAAGGCAAAGGTGATGACCATCTGACGACAGTCTGCCAAAGTTTATTGGATGATTATTCAAGCACTCAGTTGACTTCTTATGGGTTTAATTCTCTGTCTGCGAAGTTAAATGATGATGCAGTAGCACTACTTTTCTGCCGCAACAGATTGGATATTATTCACAAGCATAAGGATGTTCTGTATATATATGTGACTGACGCGAATGTTCGCAAACAAATGCCTCAAGCTGTTTGGATGCTGTTTGAAGAGCGCCAGGAAAGCAATATTTACTTCACTGAAATGTATATCCCTGTCAAAGAACAGCTGCACAAAGAGAAGGCTAGGCAGTGGTATATGAGATTTCTTGAGACCCAAAGGAGGTAACGAACTAAAACAAGACAAGGGGAAGGAGAAAAATAAGTCATCTCGATCAACATGGGCAGTCTGATGATGCAACTCCAGGAAGTTTTGAACCTACTACTGAAGCTACTAGCAGACAACCTGATTTCAGATAGAGGGAGTACAATGCAAGATAGGAGGAATTTATATTTTATCACCAATTATTTAGCCAGACTAGGTATCAGTGTTACTTAATTCCTTTCTTCAATTAGAATATACTTTGTTTTAATCTTTTTTCTTAAGTCGAATTTATTTAACTTTGTGCATGGGCATCTAGCTGAGTTGGTTAGATGGTTCTAATTTCACTCCTATAAATATAGAAAATAGAGAAATTTAACTTAGAGTAATTAGTCGAGCATCTAGCTGCTATAGGATAAATGGTGACTTGGTTCACTACCCTTGCATCCGCCTCGTTTTCTTTTAATTAACGTTTTCAATTAGGACACGAAACTACTGGTCACAACTAATTAGGAATCGCAAACTTGCAACATTGTCGAGTTTGCATATAAAAAACATAGCAAAGTGGAAAATATACTTCTAATAAATAACTTGAAGTGACTTCAGTCTAAGATAAGAGTTTTAAATTACATTGACAACAGCGGCGGAGCGGTGGCCCAGGCCTCTAGGGCCCAGGCCCTAGTCCTCGGCCCACTAGCACTACATACACTATGTATTATTTTAGCCTAATACTGAAGGCCCAAGAGCAAAGCTAGGCACTCGGCGTACATCTTCCTCCCGAGTCCCGCGACCCTCCGTCTCCGCTCGACGCCAGCGCACGGCCGCAAGCTCGCATGGGAGGACTAGAGAGGTCGCGCCTGGAAGCAGGGGCTAGGGCGGATCGAGAAGGGGATTGGAGGAGCCGAGGAGCTAGATGGCGGGTCTCGGCGCCGCCGCCGCCACCCAGCTGGCCGCGGCCCATCCCTGGCTCCCTGCGCGTCCCGGCAGACAGCAGGGTGCCGCACCGGCTGCTGCCCGCCTGTCCTCCCCAGCTCCAGGCGGGAGCCGGGAGGAGACCCCAGCACCCAGCCCCGTCCACTCGTTCGTCGACTGGCTGCCCCTGGCACAGTCCCCTGCTCTGTTAGGATAGATAAGTTTTTGTACTGAATTTATATTTCTATTGGATTGGATTGATTTGAAATTGGATGCTAAATTTACAAAAACTCCACAATGAAGAGGCTAAGGACATTGCAATCATATTGTGTATTGTGGCACAAGATGCTCCATCTTTAGGTACAGAAACAAGCCACATTCGGAACTGGAGCAGTGTTGTGGAAGTTGCGAATGCACCACCTCACTGGACAATAGAATTGGTCCCATCATGTTTACCTACAATATTCTTAGCTTTTTGGAGGCCCTAGTGATAAGCAAAAGCTGGCTCCGCCACTGATTGACAAGAAAGTTTAATTATAACATAAATCCTTTTTTTTTGGGATATTTAGAATAGAGAGTGTGACACCTTTAAGAAAGTGGTCAGTTGAGCACAGACGGTATATATGCTTTGTTCTTTTGTGTCAGTAGAATTTTACAGACGTCTGATTTGATTTATATCCATACATCCACATCCTGAATTATCAGGCCTGCTTGGGCCAAGTCCAACTAGACTTTGCATGCGTTGGGCTATGTGAGGAAATCCAGCTAATATATACGGGCTATTGGACCTCATTTTCAGTTAATGACAATTTTCAAAGGCATCTCTTGAAAATCCTTTCACAGAGATGGTTGTCTGTGGGCTATTCACATTTATATCTGAAAAACAGAACACTTCACAAGTGTGCAAGAAAATACGTGTCACAAATATAGTTGCTATTATACATCAAATATGAATACATCAACCAATATAGGGTTACACATTGATTATTGCTTAGTAGTACCATTCCGACGACATCGTGATCATAGATATAGTTTACCCAACTCTTGTGTGCTTTCGTTACTTCTTGCAAACCACGCCTTGGCCGCTCATGCCACTGGCACAGGTGATGCCAGCGAGCTCAGACACCATAGCAACGCCATCGTTGTCACGGCGACCAGGTGCAAAACGCGCGACGGTGCAGTCGGCGGCGAAGAGGTTGGACGTGGTGAAGTTGCCCTCCCCTCCCATGGTGGGCATGGATGCCTTGACATCGAACCGGTTCACGTAGTCGGGGCGGTACGTCTGGCCGACCAAGCCGTGCACGTCGCCGGTGAGCGCGTCAAACTTGAAGGCCAGGTCAAGGTGCGCGAGGCTGTCGTCGGCCGTTACGCCGTACCGGTGCACCCGCGACTCCTCCTCGGTGATGGGCACCGCGTTGGCCCTGATGCTGAACCTGCCGGCGAACGCGACGAGCACGCCATTGGCCGCCCTGGTGCGGGTGACGGACAGCGCCGGCACCGCGCCGGACGTCCACGTGGCGTCAGTCCCCTGAGGCAGGTGCAGGGGCTCGCCGTCAAGGGTGAGCTCCATGCGGTCGACGTCGTCGTCCCACGCGGCGGTCTTCCTGGCGCCGGCGTAGAGCTTGTGGCCGTCAAAGAGCACGGCGATGGCTTGGATCCACGTGAAGTCCCGCGACATGCCGTCGGCGCCGCGCTTGCCGATGAAGTGGGCGTTGATGTGGAGGTCCCGGTCGGAGAGGAGGCAGAAGTCGGCGTCCCGCCGGCCATGGAAGTAGAAGGTGTTGCCGTCGCCACCGATGAAGCGCGGGTCGCCGCACGCCCCCGGCACGCTGCACACTGCATGAGATCGATACCGGTGCACCAGGCACACCAACCAGTTAGTACTTGACATTTGGAGCAACCAAACCAAGGACAAGCGGCGGCGGCGCTCACCGCAGACGGGTTTGCAGGAGCTGCAGTCGGCGAAGCATGACTGGGGACACGCGGCGGGGCACTCCATGGGCGTGGGTGGGCAGTAAGGGTAGAGCTTACGGGGGTGGCACTTCACCTTCATGGGCTTCGGCTTCTCCTTTTCATTGTGCTGCTTGGGACCCTGCGCCTTGGGTGGCCTGTCGGAAGGCGCAGCGGTGGCCGCCACGGCGAGCAGGAGGACGGCCGCGATGGCCAACGGAAGCAGTGCTGCCAGCCTGGCCATTTGTGTGCTAGCTAGCTGTTGTGGCTTCTCTCTGGTGACCGGTGAGAGTGCAGTGATGCTGTGATCGAGATGAGATGAGATGAGATGGATCCATGCAAAATTCCTGGGTAATTTATAGGCGGCTGAGCTTTATGTGCACTCCATGTTGTATAGATCGAACTAGGAGTCGACCTTCCCCGGACTGTACATGCCTAGCTTGCTACAGCCTGAAATGTGGCTTTGCGTGCATAGGTACATGCGTATATCCAACTCATTTAGACCACCAGATGATTACGTATACATTGTACAAGGCCTTTCAAGTTCTTTGAACCTTTCCCATTCCTTCATTTCAGGATTTCAGGACCAGGCATAGGGCTCATTACGGCAAACTCAAACTTTGCCGGGCGACGTAAACTTTGTCGAGTGCCAAAACGTGGTCACTCGGCAAAGAAAATCTTTGCCGAGTGTTGTACTCGACAAAGATTTACATTCGGCAAATTAGGCCTTTGCCGAATGACAAAGGGTGCATGGCACTCGGCAAAGGATGACAGTCGGCAAAATCCCTCTTTGCCGAGTGCAACACTCGGCAAAGAGGGTACTCGGCAAAAAAGGTGTTACACTTGACGGCCCCTCTTTGTCGAGTGCCAGGCTGAGGCACTCGACAAAGCAAGCATCTTTGCCAAGTGCCACTTTATGGCACTCGGCAAAGGCCCTCTTTGCCGAGTGTTAGGGGTGACACTCGGCAAAGATTTATTTTTTTGAATTTTGATTTTAAACTTTTTCTGTAGTCCTAGTATATTGTTTACAAGCACATGTTAGAATTTAAAACTTTTTTATAACTTTTTGCTATATTTTTTGAATTAATTTTGTTTACTTGAATTTTTCTCGAAAAAGTAAATTTGAACTGCAGGTGCATGAAATAATAAAATATAGCCATTCAAAAAATGATATTGATGTTGGAGAGTGTATTTTGAGGCCGTGTCTAGGAACCCACCCAAAATTTTGAACTCTTTGCTCATGAAACATGACCATCCAATTGCGGGAGAAATATTTTTTAATTATATAAAATACAAACAAAGTTCAAAAATCACGAAACTTGTCTAGGTGTCATGCAATCGCATGTAGAGGCTGTAGTAAAAAATTGAGAATGTTTTGAGCAAGTTGTAACATCGGATGCCTAAAACTTATACATCTCCACATGTGATCAATTTGTGATCATATGCGAGGTGTCTGGGTTTTAGTCATCCGATGTCACAACTTACTCGAAACACTCTCAATTTTTTATCATAGATTCTACATGTGATAACATAATATTTTGACAAATTTCATAATTTTTGAACTTCGTTTGCATTTTATATAATTAAAAAATACTTATTTAACAAGCTGGTGGTCATGTTTCATGACGAACATGTTCGAAATTTCACATGTGTCACTGCATACGGCCTCAAAATACACTCAAAAACATGAATATCATTTTTTGAATCGCCAAATTCTAATATTTCATGCGCATACAGTTCAAATTTACCTTTTAGAAAAAAATCAGGTAAACATAAAAAAATTTAAATATATACCAAAATGTCATTGAAAAGTTTCAAATTCTAATATGTTCTTTGAGATAGTGCATGAAACCCACAGAAAAAATTTGGATGCCAAAATCAAAAAGAAAAAATAAAATACTTCGCCGAGTGTCGACTTTAACACTCGACAAAGACGTCTTTGCCGCACTCGGCGAAAAATATTTACCTTTTTCTTGTGTAAATAATAGAATTTTGTTACCGAGTGCCAGGCCCTCGCCCCAGGGCAAAAAGGAACCAGCCTGCCAACAGCGCCCTGGCCCAAAGCCAGTCGCCGGCCCACTCGGCCCAATGTTCCCAGGCCATATATAACACCCGAAACCCTAATCCCATCCACCCACCCTGGCCACCAGCCCCTACTGGCGCCGCATCCCCCCCCCCCCCCCCCCCACCTCCAGCACGCCCTGCCGCCCGTGGAGCGCCACGGCAGCTGATCCGCCCTCTTCCCCGGCGAACGAGGAGCAGCAGCGCCCGATCCACTCCTTCCCCGGCGCCGCCCGACCCCCACCAACACCGGCGGCGGCTCCGCTCCTCCTCGACTGGTGGCGGCGCGGGCCAAGGAGACGCGGAGGCGGGGACAAGCCCCTCCCCCGCCGGCGGCACGAGCGCGCTGGCGGTGGCCGCGGGGCGCTCGAGCGCGGTGGCTGCGGGCGCGCGGGATACGAGCGCGAGTGCGTTGGTCCCGTTCCCCGACGTCCCGTCTGCGCTGCTCCACCAGCGCCGCAAGGCTGCCGCTTCGCCCTCGCCGCTTCGGATTCATGGCCAGACCCTCGCGGCGCAGCCGGGTTCCTGTGCGTGCGAGGCCACCAGCAGGTTCTCGCGTCTCTTCCTTCCCTTTATTTTCTTCTGAAATTTTCTGAGCAGCAAGTCCTAATCCATCTTATCAGGCTCAGAGATAAGGTTTAGGTTGCATCGCTAGCCTACCAATGTATTTCAATTGGATGGATACCAGCTACTGAGTTGCTTCGTCCTAACTGAATGAACTGTAGGTCCTTATATTATCTTCTAATATTATCTGATTAGCCCATTTACATTTTTCACAGTCTCTTATTACTTTAGGACATCAATCTTTTATTCTTTAGGCTACCAAGGTGGATGACAGAAACTGCCATTGCTATTCTACTGTATAAGATATGCATCACGGTATGCTCAAGCGAATGGAAATATATATGGCAGCATGCTCCAATGGATTGATCCATTGTTAACAAAGGGTAAGGAACACTAATGTTTACCTAAATGCGAGATTGCAACGGCTTTGGACTTTGGTTTTGTTTACTAACCACATGGAAATGGTAATGTCCATAGTGCAAGTTATTTGTCCTGTACAAATTTCAGTTCATGCATCTTAATTTCTTCTCAGTCCATGCATTGACTCAGAATGTCCTCACACTAACAAATAATTGCATTGTCAAGTTTAGGATTCGTAACAATAGAAAATGCAGTCCAAAGGTGTATGCTTTGTAAATAAAGCCTTGTTTAGTTTCCCGAATCGGGAGTCACCGAATCACTGTGCTGGCACTGTAGCATTTTGTTTGTATTTGGTAAAAATTGTCTAAATTTTAATTAATTAGACTTAAAATGTTCGTCTCGCAAAGTACAACAAAACTGTGCAATTAGTTTTTGATTTTATCTACATTTAGTACTTCATGCATGTGTCGGCATTTTGATGTGATGGGAATAGGAATTCTGTATAGTAGAATTTGGGAGTGAATTTGGGGAACTAAATAAGGGCTAAGGCCTTGTATCCCTAAATTTCACTATGCAAAAAAAAGATTCCTCGTCACATCAAAATGCCGGCACATCTATGGAATACTAAATATAGATGAAATAAAAAACTAATTACACAGTTTTGTTATACTTTACGAGACGAACATTTTAAGCCTAATTAATTAATGTTTAGACAATTACTACCAAATAAAAATAAAATTACTATAGTGTTTAACAGAATTTACTATGCAAAGTTGGTGCATCAACTTTGGTATCTGAACAAGGCCTAAGCATATGCTTACTAGCCCGCGCAACTGCCTGTGCTATGTGATAAAGCTGATAAAGCTGAGGACTTTCCCCACAATGTTCCATGCCCTGTCAAAGCAATCTGCAGGTTGTCATGTACCTGCTCAGCCTACTATGGAATACCACCTCATTGTTCTTTTTTTTGAGCAAAAACACCTCATTGTCCTGAATCTACATGATGGATGACTTACACATTCTATGTAACGATGTATTGCACTATTTAGACTGCACGTGCGTCTATATTTTAGACGGTACGTGCTGCTACTTTAGCAAAGGTTTTTTTTTAAGAAAATAATTTCTTTGTTGAGTGCCTGGGCTGTGGCACTCGGCAAAGAGGATTTTTTTGAAAAAGCAAATTTCTTTGCCAAGTGCGCAGTGGCACTCGGCAAAGATTTTGTTTTTTCTAAAAAAGAAAAATTCTTTGTCGAGTGTTGCACTCGGCAAAGATTTTTGTTTTAAAAAAAGGCGGTGTGAGGACGACGTTAAATCTTTGTCGAGTGACGTCCTGACACTCGGCCGAGTGTCCATGTTATGACACTCAACAAAGAGTCTGTTTATCGTGAAAAGATACACCGGGCTTCTTTGCCGAGTGTTGCACTCGGCAAAGGCTTTGCCGAATGCAAAACAGCCTTTGCCGAGTGCAACAGGCACTCGGAAAAGTTCCACCCTCCTGTAGTGGCTGCTTAGATGCTAATTTTCGTTAGTGTATGTTATTTGGTTAGATATATAAGTTAGAAAACACTTAATTTGACGATTGGAAAAGCGTTTATAAATTGAAGTCTAGCTAGGTCATCTAGCTAAGCTGAGCCTTTTCTACTTAGTTAATAAGAACATCAGTTAATAATAACATCTCGAAGAGTCTTTTTAGTTCATCACCGAATATATCTCCGCAACCTCTAATGATTTTTTAAATCATGTTGACAATCTAAAAGGCCAATCTCTCGCTCTTTATTTTTGACTAATAGAGGATGAAAATGTTGAAATATCTAACTAAAGAAACCTGTTGAAGTATATTTTTTTTATCCAAAATCTGTATTTGTATCAATAAGGAACGTATACAGAGAGAATCTTGGGGTTGCTCTAACCACACCCTGCGTACATTTGTCTATTCCTTCAAAAGAAGATTGGTGCTAGACATGTCACATGTGCTTGACAGCGTGAACCTATACTCAATCAAGCAAATTAACCCCAATTACGCTATGGTAGACGTGTCGCCTGTTCCTGGTTACGTACGCTGACACGTATACTTAATAGTCTCATTATTGTCCTATATATTCATGGATTGAGGACGAATCAAAGTCCATGCTTTCATTTGAGGAAAAGATGAAGAAGTTGAAGTATTATTATTGCATATATAGTACTGGAATCTTATCCTCGTCTTGAAAACGAAAATGTACATCCACGTTCAATTCGCGAAAATGTACATCCACGTTCAATTCGTTTCTACTCCAGGAGTAGCCGTCCATAACATTTTAGCCGTTTCCATACTGTTGGCTCGATCCAGTTTTTGCTATCCTACTAGAAGAGCTTTTCTTGGCTTACATCACTACTACCGAAATTAACATCTGTGATGGGCACTTCGTATTTTCCGCAGCGGACAAAGGCTACCGTCACGGATGGAAGGTCACGGTTAATCGTTGCCTCCACCGTAGCGGGCCCCTTTGCCCGCTACGGAAGATGGAATTACTGCAGCGGGCACAATAGAACGCCCACTGCGGTAAAGAATTTCGGAAAAGTAAAAAAAGCGAATAACCCTGGACAGGCCCGTCGAGCCCATCCAGGCGCCCACCGAGCCCATCCAGGGTTACAGCGTCGCCGTCGCCGAATCCGGTCGTCCTCGCCGTCGATTCGCACTGACCTCCGCTCCTTCATGGATCCACCATCGATCCGCCGACGCGCTCCTTCATGGATCCACGGACACGCCAGATCTGAGATGAACAGGAAGCGGGAGGAGTGAGGGAGATGGAGAATGGAAGAGGGAGATGGAGAGAAAGAGAGAGATGAACTTTACCTCGGAACCCTAGCCTCGCTCGCCGGATCCACCGCCGCCGTCGAGGCCTCCACGCTGACCGAAGGTGAGAGAGGAAAGGGCGCGTCCAGGACCTGGTCATCGAGCCGCCGCGCCAACCTCCGCCCGTGCGAGTACCTGGCCACCGCGCTGCCGAGGGAGCAGCGCCGCCGCGCTGTCCTCCGCCCGCGCATCCTCCATCGCAAGGCGCCCTCCGCCCGCGCGAGGACGTAGCCATCGCTCCGCGTCTTCCACAGCCGCCGGGCGCGCGTCTTCCGCCCGCGTGTCCTACACCGCCGCGCGCGCGCTCGCCGGAGAGAGTGGTGGGAGTGGAGGAGGAGGGAGGGAGTGACTGGAGCGAGAGAGTGGTGCGAGAGAGTGGTGCGCTCTTCCACCGACGCACGCGACGTGTGGCGCTGCGAAGTGCGGAGGCACGACGCTGCGAAGTGCGGAGGCAGGAGGAGGGACAAGTGGGAGACCCAAACCCTAAGTCCGGCTTTTATAGTCCAAGCAGGAATCGGGCCTTGCTGGGCTATTGGGCCTCAGCGAAATATCGTGGCGGGCCTTATAGCATGCCCGCCACGGTAAATATATTTACCGCAGCGGACCTTTTAAGACATCCGCTGTGGAAAACACATATTTTCCGCAGCAAACATCTTAAAAGGCCCGCTGCGGTAAATCTATTAACTGTGACGGGTAAAAGTGTCCGTCTCGGTAATTAAAATGTGTCCGCCACGGTAAATCATGCGATTTACCGTGATAGGCAAAAAATGTGTCCGCCACGGAGGCCAAAATGCAACGCTGCCGAAGTTCTTTTTTTTAGTAGTGCATGGGATGGGATGCTACATGAGTCTTTTTTATAAAAAAAACCAAATTCTGAACAAACAACAGGCCAAATTTTAGGTCTTTGCAGGTGAATTTTGGGCCTCTCAGATTAGTCCTCATGTTGGGCTACTCGATTGATTTTTAAACATTGTGGGCTGCAGCCCATTTTTTCCCGCTACAATTAATTTGTTTCTTGGGCCTTATGTCGCGCCTAACGGCTTGAAACTTCTCCAATGCCCTCTCCATTCGGACGTTCTACTTTATTTCTTTGTTACTTAGAGAGCTCTCGAATGTTCCTTTCCCCATCTACAGTTCTCATAGAAGAAGAGAGGGCGATCTACAATCTTCCGTGCCTGATCTTCTACTTTATTTCTTCGTTACTTAGAGAGCTCTCGAATCTTCCTTTTCCCCATCTACAGTTCTCATAGAAGGAGGGAGGGCGATCTGCAATCTTCCGTGCCTGATCTCGCTGATTTCTTCCCTCTGGTGGCTCACCGGATGGGAAGGGATTTGGCTTGGCTTGAGATTGGGTGCGGCTGTATACTACTAGCTACTTGTGCTATAGTCTAGTAAATTAGGTGAATAACCAGGGATGCTTATGAGGCATTGAGCTGGGTTTTCCTCTCTCCAAAAAAGTTGTTGTTGGTGATTGGAGTCTGGTGATGGTTGATGAGAGTGTGGAGCGTGGATTCGGTGTTTCAGTTAGAGGATTCAGCATTGGCGAGGTATTTGTGGATTATTTCTTGTGCTCGGTGCTCCAATTCTCTGAGGATTTCTTGTTGCCGGGTGTGCCCATGCTCGTAGCATCCCTGTCGGCCGTGAAGCCAGCGACATATCTGTGGGACTGGGAGGCCAAAGGAGTTCTTGCTCCCTCCAAGGTGGTGTCGATGGCTGCCTTGTGAGGTTAGTTTACCAACACGAAATGAAATCGGGTTGGTGTTCAATTTCCACTTGTTTTGGTGGTCCAGTTCCCCTTCAGGGTGCCTTATTGTCCAGCGAATCAGGGATTCTAGCAGTCTTTGAGGCGTCAGATTCTTCATCGCCTGACAATGTGATGGCCGATGGTCATTTTCTTTATACGGATCATTCAGTGCCAACAAGGCATGTCAGATGCAATGTGCTGCTTAAGACGGCATCCAAAAACTATGTTTCTTCGCTATAGAGGAGGTCGGCTTCAAGTTGCGTGCTCTGGCCGGCGGCGGCGAGGAATTCCAGGAGGAGCCTACAAGGACTAGAGCGTAATTTATTTTTTCTTTCATGAGCTCAAGGAGCTTAAGAAGCTTACACAGTTGCGCAAGCTTGGAGCGTGCGGTGTTAGTTGGGAAAACTGGCATGGCTTGTGTTCTGTCATCGCAGGCCATGCCCATCTCGAGTCTTTGTCAGTTCAGGTCAATAAGGATAAGGACGGTGTCTATGCTCGCCCGGATAACATCACACAGGCACCAAAGACCCTGAATAGCCTTAAGCTGTACGGGCACATACAAATACTGCCAAGCTGGATCATGCACCATGAGAATCTCAAAAAGGGTAACCTTGAGATGACTGTAGCAACGCAAGAGGAAATAGACATCATTGAGAAATTGCAATGTGGAGATATCTTCCATCGACTTTGTGTCAAGCCGATTGAAGATGGCGATCTACATGTTGGTAAGCTAGAAGATGGTTCCCAGCGTCCTGGATGGTCTGGGAAAGAGTTCAGAGTCTGTGTCCTCGATATCGATTGCACCTGCAGGTTACACGTAACTTTTGGACACTGGGTGCACAAGTATGTTGAACTGCTGATTTTTCGCTGCTCTAGTGGATCATCTTTGCGGATTTTTGGGCTAGTGAATCTAGATGGTCTCAAGGAAGTGTGGCTTAAGGGTTCCTGTGGTGACGAACTCAAGGAAGACTTGCAGCGCCAAATTGATGAGATTCCCGAGGGTTGGGAGAAACCTGTACTGAAGCTCGAGGAAACGTAACCACATTCATCCTGATGATCAATGGACCTACTACGAAATACTTGCTTCTTCTTGTAATCAGCAAATAAAAATGTAGAATTTGCATATACAACATCAACTGAATGGTTAGCTTATTTATGATATTCTGTCAAGTTGTTCTTTCTTAGAAAGAGTTACCTCGACTTTTATTGAAAGCCAGCGCGTTTACCAGTATTACAATAAAGCTGGGGATACCAGCGTACAAAGCAAGTTCTATGACTTATGAAGAGATAAAAAAGTGCATTCTACTCTAAATTTCCACCACATCAGATAGGGAGTTGTTGCTTGGCTTGAAGCGCTTCAGTCCCTCCATCGTCATGCCCTTCAGAATCCAAAAGCTCTCCTGATCTTTCTCCTTCAGCCCCACACTCCAAGTCTGCATGTATGATATGGTATTGTACACAACATCAGTAGCAGCTTTAGGTACAATCTTGGAAATAGCCAGCTTATTTCGCGCATTCCATAATGCCCAGGTGATCCCTGCAAAGATGAAGATGATTAATCTGCTAGCCAGAGGAATCTCTCCCCGAAGCCAAGTCTGACAAAAGTCTTCTAGAGATGTAGGATATGATTTTAGATTAAAAACCTCTTTGATAAAACTCCAAACAAACCTAGCCATTGGACATTCAAAAAAGATATGGTCAACATTTTCAGTGCATCCACATAAACAACATTTATCATCTCCCTTGCAATCCCTCTTGAGCAGGTTTACTGCCGTTTTAAGTTTATCATTAAGAACTTGCCACAGGAAGATTTGGATTTTTAGAGGGATCTTGCATTTCCAAACATAACCAGCTACTCTATTTGTCATCCCCTGATCAGTAAGGAATCTATATAAGGACTTAGCCGTGTACAACTTTTTACTGTCTAACTCCCACTGAACTATGTCAGCCTTGTTGTCAGTTAAGGCAATGTCTTCCAGGTCCTCCAGTAAGCCCAACCACCTATTGTATTCATGTGCAGTAAGGGATCTCCTAAAATCTATATGCCAATCTCCATCATTCCAGCAATCACTCACAAAGGCTAAGGTTCCCTGACTAATTTATATAGGTCCTCATAATAAACCTTTAGAGGGACACTCCTAACCCAACAATCCTCCTAGAATCTACAATGGCGCCCATCACCCACCTGAAACACAGGTGCTTAACTCCATGTACACCCTTCCAAAACTGGGATCCCCCTGCTCCCTTAGAATCAAAAAAGCCATTTTCTCCCAAGTACTTAGCCTTGATGATTTTAAACCACAGCTCATCAGGTTCTTGGAAGATTTTCCAGACCCATTTGGTAACAAGGCATTCATTCATGGTTTTTGTATTGATAATTCCTAAGCCCCCTTGGTCTTTTGGTCTGCTAATGCTCTCCCATCTAGCCATATGAAGTTTTGTCTTGTCATCAGCTCCCTGCCAGAAAAACTTAGATCTGATGGAATCAAACTCCTGGTGCACCCCATCTTTGAGTTGATAAAACCCCATGCAGTAAAGAGGGATGCTGCTTAGGCGTGAATTAGTCAAGATCTGTCTGCCTCCAAAGGAAAGGTGTTTTCCTCTCCAAGGATCAAGTCTTTTTCTCATTCTCTGAGCTAATGGCCTGAACACTTCCATATTTAAATGTTTGTAACTCACTGGTATCCCCAGATATGTCATAGGAAAGGAGCCTAAGGAGCAATTGAGCATATTTGCCATCCTCTCTTTCTCCTCTTGAGAGACTCCAAACACATAAACTTCACTCTTATGATAGTTTATCTTTAACCCCGTCATCCACTGAAAGCAATAAAGGATAAGCTTCAGGTTTCTGATGTACACATCATTGGGTTCCACCATTATAACCGTGTCATCAGCATACTGAATATGTGAAACCCCTCCTGGAATCAAGTTGTTCAAGACTCCCATGATATGACCCTTATCAATACCAGCCTGCAGTAGGACTCCCAGAGCATCTGCCACCAGGTTGAATAGGAGAGGAGACAGAGGATCTCCCTGTCTCAAGCCCCTATATGTTCTAAAGTATCCACTCCTTTCTCCATTTACATTTATACAAACTCTGCCTTCTCTTACAGTTCTCATCACCCAAGAAATCCAAGATGGAGGAAAGCCTCTCCCTCTCATCACATCCTCCAAGAAGTCCATCTTACCCTGTCGTAAGCCTTCTTAAAGTCAATTTTAAGAATTAGTCCTTTGGCTTTAGATCTATGCAATTCATGGAACACCTCATGAAGCACAACCACCCCCTCAAGAATATTTCTCCCTTTTAAAAACCCAGTCTGGTTACTCCCAATTACTTTTCTAGCAACTGGCACCAACCTATTGGTAAGAACTTTGGTAAAGCACTTGTAGTCCACATTTAGTAAACAGATAGGCCTAAAATGTTTAACTGTGTTGGCATCCTTAATTTTTGGAACCAGAGTAATTACACCATAGAAGGACGGCCCTGGTGCAAGCGGTAGAGCTTTACCGTCTATAACCAAGAGGTCCAGGGTTCAAGCCCCAGCCTCTGCACATTTGTGCAGGGATGGCTGTTGGCTATTTTCCCTTCCCCAGACCCCGCAGTGCGGGAGCCTACGGCACTGGGTACGCCCTTTAGAGTAATTACACCATAGTTCAATCTCCTGATATCTAGCTGATTGCCCCAAAAATCTTAGAACATACTCCATAATTCATCTTTATAAATCTCCCAACATCTCTTGAAGAAAGATACCCCAAAGCCATTTGGACCTGGTGCTGAATTCTCTTTCATTTCCATGATGGTATTTTTTATTTCCTCCTTGGTAAATTGTTGTCCTAGATGTACTTTATCCTCCTCACTCAAACACATACTACTAGGCCAGAAGTGCTCTCCCAATTTGAGTTGATATTCTCCCCCACTACCAAACAGTTCCTTATAATAGTTCACAATGTGTTTAGTAATGTTGGCCTGACCCCTTATTTCTCCATTTTCTGAGTCCAGAAAGATGATAGAATTCTTCTTCCTTCTCCCATTCATGAAATGGTGAAAGAAGTGGGAATTGGCATCCCCTTTCAACACCCAATTTTTTCCAGCTTTTTGTTTCCATTGCATAATTTCCAAATTGTGGATCTCCTCAAGTTTATTCTCCCAATCAATTCTGTTCTCCCATTCTTCCAAGGATAATAATCTGTGTTCAGCAAATTTGTCAATTTACTTAATTTTCGTAATGAGATCCCTCTTCAATTTATTCTGCTCCTCATTTAATCTCATATTCCAACCCCTCAAGATCTGCCTCAGACCCTGTAAGCATCTATTCCACTTGTCCATAGAGTATTCTTGATCCTGCCCCAAGGTGCTGAGTTGAAACCACTCATTACTCACTAACTCCCCAAATCTATCAAACTGGAACCATTTCTCCTAAAAGAAGAAGTATTTTGATCTGATATCCAAATGATCACCAGTATCTAGCACCATAGGGGAATGGTCTGACCCCACCCTAGTCTTGTACCAAGCACAGCTGTTACTGAAGTGAGAGTCCCAACAACCTGAGACCAGGATTCTGTCCAGCCTGACCAAAAGGAGGTCTTCCTATTTATTGGACCAAGAGAATTTAGCACCTTTAACATGTAAATCCCTAAGCTGCAAGTCCCCCTATGAAGTCATTAAAGAGACACATCAATCTTGGATCTCCTTGCCCCTTATTCCTTTCCTTGTTGTCCCTAATCAAGTTAAAATCTCCCCCAAGAACTAATGGAAGGTCTATCTGTTCACAGAAGTTGTGCAAGCATCCTATAAAATCTTCAGAAAAATCATGGTTAGCTGGACCATATATATTGAGTAGCCAATATCTGAAATTGTTCATCCTATTTGTGAGTAAAACTCCCATGAAATACTCTTGTCTCACCATATCCTCAATCTCCAAGCCATCCTGGTTCACTCCCATGATGAGTCCACCAGAATGGCCCCTAGCTGGTGACCAATGCCAAGTGAACTCCTTACCGCCTAACATGTCACTTAGCTCTCAATCCTCAAACTCTTGCTTAATTGTCTCCTGTATAGCTACCACATCTATGTTCTCCTGCATAATATGCTCCCTAATTAGATCCCTCTTCCTTTTTTCTCCAGCCCCCTAATATTCCAAAAAGGGTCCACATGATACACCAGTTTCAGACCCCCCCTCCCTCAGCATATCTGGTTCACTGCACTCTCCCACCTGTACATTGTTACTTAATATCTCCCTATCACAGTTAGTAATTTTCTCCATAGTCAACTCTGCAATGTCCTTCTCCACTGGGGCATTTTTCCCATGTATCCTTTCCAGGTATAGATTATAATTTTTTTCCGCTAAAGCATCCCTAACAATTTCCTCATTTCTAAACATATCAATTTGAACATCCAAGTTTTCAGAAGAAACATTTAAGTCCATCATCACCGATTTAATTCATGAGTAGGAGAATAACATAAAACAGTAAAAAGGTTGTCGTTATTGATCATACCTTCAGCATTAGCTTTGTTGTTAGATCCCCTAGTACAGCTCCTTGTTAAGTCATTCTTGGCAGCAACTCTAGCGGTCACCTTCTCCAGCATTGACATGCCGCTCCTTGTGTTCCTGTTACTGTTACGCAGAGCCACCACCACTGTCTTACTCTTTCTCTTCCTCCCCCTTTTTTGAGTGGATACCTGCCAGCTTTGGTCATCACTTTCAATATGAGACCCCTTGCTTTTATTTGACATTATCTCCATCATGTCTTCTCCCATATTGTCATAGATTCTTTGTTCCTCAATCCCAGCATTCATATTCATGTGCAAGTTGCCTTCCTCTTCCAGGATTACCTTGGCTCCCTTATCTTTATTCACTGTAATGACGTCACCAGCCCCTATCACCAAATTCAAGGACTTGTTATCTTCTTGGGTTAAACTCTCCATGCAATCTCTCTCCTCTGGAGTGACCAAGATAGGCCATTTAGATTTCTCCATGAGAAAAGGGTCATCCCTCCCCTGTACCACATACTGAGAATCAATACGTCGAAGTTCTTCTTCACTATCTGACTCCTTTTCATTGTCAACCAAACTCTGTATATCCACCTCCCCATGCCCAAGCTTGAAAGCAGCAATAGGAAGTATTTCTTTTGTTTGCTTATGGCCCTCTTTTGGCTGGGTAGATTTATCCTCTCCCTCCTCCATACAATCTTCTTGTTGGCCATCCCTCTCTTTATCAATATTATTGATTCTGTCAAATTTAGAGGATGTCCTTCTCCCAGATCCTTCTCTTGAGGGGCCCTCCTTATCTCTTTTCTTATCCTGATAGTCAGATTTTCCTGGCCCTAGAGGAGGTCCCCCGCTCCCCTTTGTGGGAACCAAAGGTTTTTGCTCCACCTCATAGCCAATCATAACTCCCTTTCCATTAAAGAAGATTTCAATTGAATAATTAATTTTTTCTGGGTTTCTGCATCTCCCATGTACTCTAACAGGGTCTTCCTTGATCAGACTCAATTCATCTACAGCCAGAGGTTCCATAACCAAGCTCGCAATATCTTTCACAGAATCCACATCTTTAGCAAAGTCAGGGATATCATGGATTTTAATCCAGACTGGTTGAAGGACTGAAGAAGTAGCTGGATCTCTGTTTGATTTTCTGAGTCCCACTTTCAGACCAAAGATAGACAGCTTGAAGTCATGGAGCTTAACAAAAGTTTCCAGGGAGGTATTATCAGGAAATACAAGGTAATCATTGTATCACATATCTCTGACTTTAAAGTCCCAATCATTTTGCACCAAGTTCCTCAATTCTCTATCAATTTTCTCCTCATTGGCCTCTCCCTCCATAACTAAGAACCCCTGTAGTCTGGCATGTTTTCACAGTAGCATTTGGAAAAATCATCTCATAGAAACCTTGACTAGGAACACCATAGCCATACATCTTAAGCTTTTTGTTTTCAGAGGCCTTACATTCAACAGCCATATGACCTTTCCCTTTACATTTATAGCATGCAGGTTCATTTTCACAATCCACTTGTAAATGCCCATATTCAAGACAGTGATAACATTGCATATCAGCAAGTGGGTTAGCACGATTACCTTCAGAGAAAGACTGTCTCCCATTGTTAATCCTCCCTTGATCTCTTTCGGTCTCCCTTCTATCAAAAATTTGAGCTTGTGGATGGACTTGGACCTTCTAGTATGTAATCTGTTTATCTTGCCTAAACCCTTCTTGGAACCCAGACCTGCGCTCCCATTGGTACTGATTTCGACTCCCCTGACCATGATGCACTTGGTAGCCATCAGATCGATCTCCCCCAAACATTCTAACCTGATTAGGTCTGTCAAACTCCCTTCCACCCCGATTCATAGCCTGCACGCCACTCCTTCATTGCCAATCGCTTCCTCCCTGATTCCTGGGTGCTCTCTAGAGCTGCCTTCTCAAATCTGGCTCCCTTAGGTCTTCCCCCAGCAGATCATCATCATCCATCCAGGGTTCATACCCCCCTCTCTCATCCTCCGCTTCCCACGCCCTTGATTCGCCATATCCCTCTTTACGCCTTGTACAAAGGATTGGGATAGTGGAGCTGGCGGCGGCCTCGCCCTTACCTTCTTGGCAAGATGGCCAAAGCGCCAAGCCTCTCCCCTCTGGGCTGGGTAGTGGATATCCAGAGATATCGCTCCTTTTGGAATCCAGAACAAACCTGGGCCTGGTCCTGTTGGCCTATGTGGCATCCACGAGTGAGCAAACCTGATGTCGTTCCCTGCCATCTCCTTTTCCCTTTCCCCAAGCGGGCTCCCCTGTTTTAGGACATTACCAGCAGAGACACAGCATACCTTCTGCATACGACCCATGGCAGCCTCCAAGTTTATGGCAGATTGCTTAAGGTCCTCCATGGATTGATCCTCACTATCACCCCTGAACAGCTACCGTTTGATGTCCTGTGCCTGAAGAGTTCGCTCCCATTTTTTTCCCCCTTCCGTGGTTGGTATGTAGCCAGAATCTTCTGTAATCCCCCGATCCAAGGCACCAGGGGCCATGGTCAGAGGCCTTCGATGAACTGGCTTCATCGTATAGCTCTCCTCCAGCGTCAGCTAGTTTGCCGCATTCGGCTTCTCCCCCTTCGAACAACCTGGTTCGTCGCCCCCTTGCGCAAAACTCCACAAATCCTGCCTCAACTCCTCATTAATTTCATCTCTATGATCAGAATTTGGTCTCCCCAGAGTGTCGTCTCCAGGCATAGCCGCCGCTCGAATCCCCTCCTCACGGGTAGGAATCATGCCATGGGATGCACGCCAGGCATCGTGGTTGTGAATCGCCGCAGACAGAGGATCCGCCGGTCCCGAGAGCGCCATGCGAGCGGAAGATAGGGGAAGGGATGGGGGAAAACTGACCGGTCAATCTGACAAGCGTCACCTCCCGATCAGTTTCTCCTAGTTTGTCGCCGGAGATCACCCTTCTTCTCGTCGGACGCCGCCGGGAAAGACCGTCGTCGCACGGTCATCTCAGTCGCCGTCTCCCTCAACGCCCTGCCTGCCTCCGTTGGTTTCTCAATTATTAATTAATATCTGTCAAGTTGTTTTCTCTCGTAGTCTTCTTTTTAGGACAGTGAGAGATTTAATGATCGGAAGGGCGGCCCTAGTGTAAGCGGTAGAGCTTTACCGCCTGTGACCAAGAGGTACAGGGTTCATGCCCCAGGTACAGGGTTCAAGCCCCAGCCTCTGCACATTTGTGCAAGGATGGTTGCTGACTATTTTTTCTTTCCCAGACCCCGCAGTACGGGAGCTTACGGCACTAGGTACGTCCTTTTTTTTTTTGAGAGATTTAACGATCGACTGAACTGGGGGGAGGGGGTTTACAGTCATGGGCAATTGTTTCAGCAGTCCCAGGTGGCCTTTGACACTCCACACACGAAGTTCTGCTGCTACATGGCTTGCCCAGAATACTTTGGTGTGTCCCTCATCCAGGGACAAGCAGAGGAGGAAGACGAGAAGAGCATAGGATAGCAGAGTTTGTTTGGGTTTGTTTGGCAGAGCTTTCATAGCAGCTTCTAGGCTGAAATTAGTGCAGATATGTCAAATAGGCTTTTACAGAAAAGAGAGTATGTGAAGCGATTCTTGTTTTATGATGCTCACGCACTGCACACAGTGGCAGAGGATGAAAATAATTCAAGGTCTGGCAAAATAGATAACATATATGTAAAACTACTATCCAAGATTATGTCAAGTGTGGTTCATAAATTAGCCAATCATTAAATGAAGTACTTATCCAATAAATTGAACAAACAAGTGAACAAGAAATTAATTGGGAGAAAAACGCAAGCGCGTTGGGGCTCGAGTCGCAAAATCGGAGGCGTATGCCGTCAATCCAGCTCGTCAGCCGCGTCAGAGGCTCGGCAGACTCAGCACTCCCGTTGGTTGATCCATTGCCATCACCGGCGACCTGGCGCCGCATATCGCCAGCCGGCGCCTCCCCAGTCCCCACGTCCAATGCTGTCCAGCGGCTAGGGGAGGCGCGCGGCCGCGGAGGCCAGTGCGTGGCGGCGGGGAGGCGCGGGCTCGCGGAGTCCGGCGTGCGGTGGTAGAGTAGCGCGCGTTCGCGACAACCAGCGATGGGCTCCTAGGCAAGATGGGCTCTATAAACCGTCGGGGAGGCCCGGAATGGCCCGCCTCCTTTAGGGCCGTTGCTGCAGGCCGTAGGCTGGCACGGCCCGACACGCACCAACGGTATCTGCTGCATCGTCGCGATCGGGTGGAATAACATGAACTGTAGCGCCTCGCAGGCTGACGGCCTGTTGGACTATGAACCAGAAGGCAAAATCGTGAAAGATGAATGGGCCTAATGGACTGGATCACTTAAGCCCACACAGCAGCCCATGTAGCGCTTCGTTAAATTCCGGTGTGCAAATCTTACCTTTTTCTCTCGACTCAAAAAAAATCTTACCTTTTTCTCTATCTTGTTATTTATATACTCGTTGACTACGGATTGCCGTGAATTTGGGAAGAGAATCTCTTGGCGAGTAGCTCTGCACTGTTATTGAGGCCGAGTCGACGGGGCTCAAGCTTTTTCCTTTAGTTTTCTTTGAAAATGGTTTACAACGTGGCAGTGTGAGCAACAAAAAGGAAAGGTTTCTTTAATTTTGAATGCTGATAAAAAAAGGTGGTAATAGACAAAAGTGTCCAATTTCATGTTTGTGTAGATGTCCTTTCAATCCTAAGCTCAAGTGATGAGGATTCTGTATGTATATTTCAAATACCATCTTGCATTTCCAGTGAATGATATACTTACACCCTTGCTGCACACGTACAGATGACAGCATGTTAGCATGTGGTTTTACACTATACGCAATGGACTGAACACGTAAGGAGACACAAATCAGCAAGAGACATGACATGCATCAATGTATAATTACTAATTTCTAATTTCCACTAGTTAACAATTATGTCTTTGTTAATTTGATATGCATGAGTTAAGATGTACGTCAACAATTTGAAAATACTACTCCCTCTATTCCAAATATATATAAGATGGTTTGATTTTTCTAGATTCATAACTTTTTATATGCACTTAAATACATAGAAAAAAATGTATAGAAAAGCTAAAACATTTATTTGTTTTTTTCATTTTTTTTCTTTGTTTCAATTATTGTGGACCAATATGTTTTCTCTAATATTTTAAACTACCATTTTAGCTATGATATGATAAGATCTTTGCAATCAAAGTAATTGTCAGGTTCACCTCTTGTTAATTTCTGGAGAAAATAAGAACGATATATGAGCATCGAATTAAATAGTATATATGGTATTCTAATGTCTGAATTAATTTGGTGGAGTATTTTTCAATTCGTTTCCCTTATGGCAGTTTTCAGAAAAAGAGGAATTGCTTTTCCCAGTTTGGTGAAGTTGCCCTTAGATCAATGTACTTGCCCTAAGGCTAATATAAGCAATCAATCATATCCTGTATAAGTATATTGAAAACAATTGAATAATATAATTTAAATTTACTATCTTATCTATTCAGATATGGTACTCCAACACGTCGGAGATGACATACCAATGCGCAATGCTCCAAAAAAGAAAAGATGGTGTACCAATGTACTTTTGAAAATCGTTGGACTAAATTTCTCGAATTGAATACTCCCAAACGATGTTGAGACGTACTTCCTCCATCCCAAATTGTAAGTCGTTTGACTTTTTGGACACAAAGTTTAACCACTCATCTTAATCAAAAATTTATGTAAAATATTATTTCTTTTGTTATGGCTTGCTTTATTAATCAAATCTTTTCAAAAATATCTTAATTTTAAATATATTTACGTAAATTTTTTAATAAGACGAGCGATCAAACTAAAATAAAAAAAATCAAACGACTTATAATTTAAGATGGAGGAAGTACCTCAACAGTTAAGACATGCTATCCCATCCAGCATATACATCACCGAGTGAGCCGCCGCGGTTTGTATCATGACGTAACCAGATATTGAAACGAATCCAATGTTGCAATAAAAAAAATGGAAGTGGACTACTAATGTTGATTGCATGGTCCCAGCAAATTAATCGTGCTGCTGCGACGTACTTACGTATACGTGGACGCTGCAAATTACTAAACTCCGTTTCCCGGCTGATGCACAAAAGGCGACACGAGGGACTGACGGTGACGGCTGCGTAGAGCCAGGTCTTCTTGGCTTCTTTCGTTCCATATAGAAGAACGAAACAAAAAAAAGCACTGAGAGGTGCTTCTAGACCGGTGCCACGACAAAGGCGCGAGCTACCACCCGATTGGGTTCTAGTCAAAATATAATGTTTATTTTAAGGGGGTGTCCAGCTCAAATCTTGGACTGATGGACCTGTTATCCGGGGAGCAGGTGAGACTCTGAAACGCCAGCTAAGCTAGAGTCAAATGCTGGGCCAGGCCAGGAAATGCCACAATGAATTGAAAAACGTGGCCAAACGTGTTCCATCGGAAACATATCGGTTGCAAACTATTTTTGGATGCGAGTGAACATGAAAAAAAAAAACCTTTAAAATAGTTGTTGTTATAATAAGCAGTACGTACCTATGGAGCAAAACTGGCTTGGCTAGTTGGCTTCCGTTTTCTTTTAGCTTTTACTACTTGACTTGATTGAGGTCCATATGTAGTTTATCTCTCCCGTTGTGCAAAAGTGTGTGTTGTTCAGGATTCAGGCTGCATTGTTAGTAAAGTTAGCATTGGACTGAATGAAGCTTGTTTGTTGTTTTCGACCAAATATTTTGTGTTGCCTCTTGCCTGTTGGTATTTGTATTCTAACCACATGCTTTTTTTCATGCTTTGTATTCTTCATGCTTTTTTATAACAAATATTATAGCAAAGCCTTTACCACCGTCCTTTAAAAAAGTACGGTGTGCATTTACATTAGGTATACTTGGTCAAAAGAAGTTAAGGTACAACATAATCCATACAAAAATCACAAATTATGGACGATGTCATGACAGAAGGTAAGCTACATAGCTATCATGTTTAATCTCAAAGTGCTTGCTTTCTCAGGACCTGGCAAGTTCCATCATGGTAGTAGAAAAGAGTCAATTTTGGTACATTACCAGGCAAATTCGTGTGCTCTGCATCTGTTACGTTGACAGTTTTTGCATCGAAACGACGGCCTGCATTGAATATATGTCCCACGTGATGCCGATATTTCGTTAGTCCGTGGACGTCACTCTGAATTTTTACACACAAGGTGGTCTCCTGTTCTACGGTGGCTAGGAGTGGAGGCCTGCATGCCTGTATTGGTAACTCAAAACTTCCCCGTACATGGAGTTGGTGCGGTGTTTATGGCTCGTTTAATTTCAGGGCTTATCTCTATACCAACCCAAAACATAAAAGATAGGATGACTTTTATATTCAGTACAACTACAAAGATCCTAACTACGGAAAATGCTAATAACGAAATATTGAAAGAGAGAGAGAGAGAGCAGAGAAAGATAAAAAAAATGGTCTCATGGACAAGAAACTATTAGACCATCAACAGTGTCGGCGGTGCCAAAAAAATTCTCTCTCTTCCACCTCACACCGATGCCAGAATTCTATGTGTAGTCACAATGTTGGCATCGGATCCTTCTCTTCCCCATCCGCCGGACCTGCCCGTCCTTGCCGTCTCGAGCAGCTCGTCCTCGTCGCTCTGAAATTTTACACAAGGTGGTCTCCTGCTGGTAGGTGGCCAGGAGAGGAGGGCTTGAGCCTCGTTTAGATGCCGAAATTTTTAGCTTAAAAAGTACTATAGTATTTTATTTTTATTTAATAAATATTATCTAATTAAGATTTAACTAAGATTAAAAGATTCGTTTCGTGATTTATAACTAATCTGTATAATTAATTATTTATTTTACCAATATTTAATACTCTATGCATACGACACAGGATAGAGTGAAATTTCTAATCTTTTTAAAGCAGCTAAACAAGACCCGTACATGGAGTTGGTGCGGTGTTTAAGGCTCGTTTAATTTCCGGACTTCTCTGTGCCTACCCCTTTTCTATCCATTTTTACGTCGTAACTATAAACATATATTAGCTAAGGAAAATGCTAACGCAATATTGGAATAAAAAAAACAGACAAGAAAATAGTCTCATAGACAAGCATTGCAGCTCACGTACTACTGAAGCGATCCAGGTGGTCATGGACCCACATGATCGATTCTGCAATAGCAACATATGCAGATGCAGACCGAGCGATGGAAATGGAACGGAGAGGACGCTGATTCAGTTGACACTAGTACTCAAAGAGCGTAGCTGCGGCACAGCACGGAGCGCATGCCAATATGTCGTACGTGTGCGGCCACGAATCCACGACGGCGACGGCGACCTGCAGAGCCCTCGTCGTCCCGTGTCCCGGTCCGGCGCGGAGAGCGACCGGTGCCCCGCGTGGGCGACGGCCACCACCGGACATGTATGCACGGCGCGCCTCGCACGTCCCGTCGGTCAGGTCACCCACCGCCCCGCCGGGCGCCGGTCCAGCACGCTCCGGCTCCGGCGACGACTGATGCTGACCCCGTCGTCGACGTCGACTCACCCCGGCCACAGACCACAGTAGTAAGGAGAGCGAGCCACGCAACGCAGGTCAAGGGCGTGCAAGTGCGCTCCTTGTCCAGTTGTCCCTGTCTCGGTCACGGTCAGTCTTCCGTCGCCGTCACAACAACAGCTCCAATAGCTCATTACTTGTAAAAAAATAAATTTGTCTCAACGTCATGAAGATAACATGTACTAATCTTAAAAACATTTACATACTTCCTCACTTGTGCTACTATAGATAAAAGGGATTGAGGGATGACGTTTTATCCATCACTCATTGCCACGCATTTGCTGATGCGCCTAGTTACTTTATTATGACACGTGGGCCAGCCACGCGCAGTAATGGCGCCACCCCCTGCCACGGAGCACGCGCCAAGAACCGGTAGGTGGCGCCAACGACTCGCCGTCGTCGTATCCGCGGGCCTGTTCCCGTTCCTCCCGCGAATGCGATACCGATCCCTGCCCTCCTCCCCGTTCTAGATTAATCGCCTTGCCTCGGCTCGGGTGTTGATCCGCGGATTAAACACCTCCCACCTGCCCCTCCTCGTCGTCCTTGACGCACTGCACGAGTGCCGCACCGGGTGCAGAGCCATTCTCTCCCTCGACCTCCGCGTCCGCGGACGACGAATTGCCGGCTCGGTCGGT
>CM041636.1:50013266-50103783 GCA_023333625.1 Bothriochloa decipiens
AAAAAACGCCCACACAGTGGGCGTTTTTTGGCCGCCAGAGGGCCGCCCGCAAACGCCGGCACCGGCGCCGGCCCGACGTTTTGCCACGTCACAAAAAACGCCCAGACAGTGGGCGTTTTTTCACTGTGGACGACTAGTTCTGTCATTTTTTGAAACCGCAGACTATTTTTGTAAATTTTTTTTTAAAAAAAAATTAAAAATAAAAAAAATTCCCATCTTGGGCCGGCAAATCAATGCCTCGGCTAGGCTGTGGCCTCGCTGCGCACTGTGCGCTGCTGGCGCTGTGGGCCGCCGCCGCTGGGCCGCGCACGCTGCGCATTTGCGGGCCGACGCGCTGGCGCCTCACTGCTGGGCCGAGCGCCCGAGCTGGGCCGCCTGCTACCACTCGTGTTGGGCCAGGTTGCTATGCTGGTCTGCTGCTGCTGCCTACTGCTTTGCTGGACCGCGCAGGGAGCAGCTGGGCCGGCCCGTCGCGCGCTGAGTGGGCTGTGCTGCAGCTCGCTTGATTGGCCACGCTGCTGCCGCTGTTGTTGGATTGGCCGGTGCCGTTGCTTGCTTTGCCAGCTGCTCTACTGGTTTGCCATTGCAGCCGGGACCCGCAGGAGCGTGGGAGACCTGCTGCCGCCCGTTGCTGTGAATTGGGAGCGTGTGGGTCTGTGGGATCACGTGGGGGGCCGGCTCCACCCCTTGGTGGCCAGCCAGAGGGATATGGCCACGGTCGGCTGCTGGCTTGCCTCTTACACTCCGATTCTTCGCTTCCAAAAATAGAGAAAGAAAGAGAAGCTTCCCCTCTCTTTCGTTCTTCCCCAAACTCAAACCCTAGAACAAGAAGAGCTCTCGATCTCCCTTCTGTCTTACTTCCAAGCTTATGTGCTCCATTCAGGTGAGAGAGTTTGCTCTAGTGATTGATTTGAGAGCTCTAAGAGGATCTCCCCCCTCTCCTCTCCCTCTTCATGGTTGGTGCTTGCTCGTGAGAGGAGGTGGGACACCTAGTGCATTGCATATGTGATTTCGATTTTGTGGCACTAGATGGTGATTGCAATTGTGGTATTCTTATTACTCTTGGTAATTGCCGTCACCTAGACGGCTGGAGTTGGATTGATTGGTGAGGGGATTTGGTGATTGTGTCCACCCCCAATCAAGGTGATATTTGTGAGGGGTTGTTATGCTTCCTCGGCGAAGGGCCAAATTGCAACTCTAGTGGATTGCTCGAGTCATTCAACTTCTCACCATTGGTAGGTTCTTGTGGTGCTGTGGAGAGGCTCGGTGTGTGATACCGATTAACCACCGGACCACATATTGTAGGAGGACACAACAGGGACTAGCTTGTCGGCAAGCAAGTAAACCTGGAAGAAAAATAATTGTGTCATTTCTTGTCGAAATTGATTATTTGGTGATTGGCATCATCCTCTACTCATCGACGTTGGTATAAAAGTCAATCTTCCCTCTTTCATTCTTGTAACATATCTTGTGTAGTAGTAGTTGCTTAACTCTCCAGTGTTGCTTAGTTTTATTGTTTTAATTCTCTTTTTCACTAGACGTAAATTAGCAACCTAGGCTTGTTAGTGTGACTAGAGATCATAGCCTATTGTGTTAGAATTATTTAGGGGGCTTGCATAATCTTAGTTGAGCTAGTGCTAGTATTGCTACACCATCTTTTATACTAATACTTTGTCTTAGTGCTTTGCAAGAATTTTTTTAATAGGCTATTCATCCCCCTCTAGCCAATTTGGACCTTACAGAGACACACTTACTTGCTGTAGAATTCTCCAACTTCTGTAATCTGTGGATTGAAATACCAACGAGTAGTTGTGTTTGCACTCAGATAATAGGTATCTGCAAAAGCAAACAAACAACCAAGACATTCAAAGGGGGTTGCATGCTTAGGAAGAATAAGGCAGAGGCTACATCCGAAATCAAAATGGCTAAAATAGTTCACCGAAGGGCATAAAGAAGCCTCTACCGTGGTACTTCTTCATCAAAACTCTCACAAGCAGGACTACAACTGGTTTCTCTGAAGTCTCTGCCCACACTCTGAGAGTGAAAGCTATAGTGCATTGTCCCCATAGGCTGACCTTAATTTCTGTGTAGCTGTATAAAAAGTATATCAGTATAGAACGCTTCGAGTTTAGCGTCCAGCTTGGAAATACACATACCTTAGGTCCCTCAAGATGAGATGCCTAGAAAGCATAGGCTGCAGCTTGTTTGGTAGCTGGAAAGTGTAAGAGTCGGATATCTCAGTGAGCACGCCAATAGTGTCTACAAAAACATACACATGAACAACAGCAGCAAACGCAAAAAGAGAAAACAACGTTACAAATAGTCAGGCGACATACCAACAAAGTCCCTGGTGTCACCTGCGCACGCCTTGAGGCTATCAATAGGCATCAGCCTGTATGCATAGACTGACATAGCAGAATTGTCAACTCTAGCAGCGACCTGGGTGTGGCAGGTGAACTCAATCATGTATGCACACTCGACAGGCCTGAAGCTACGCTTGGCGTTGGAGACCCTGAAGTGGATGACAATGTAGACACCATACTCATGCATAAGGGGGCTCTTTGACTCGACCTCTGACTGTGGAATCTCAGCATAGATGCTGTTGCCCTGCAGGAAGCAAGAAACTCTCACATGCTAAAGCAACAAAATACAAAGGCCATACCCAGCAAGCAACAAAGAAGATTCAGCACTCTATTTGGAGAATACATACCGCATCGTCAACAAGAACCATGTCCACATGTTGAATAGGCCCATCGTCAGTGCCGCCACGATACTCCCACTTGCGTGAGACACAAACAAAAATGCATGCACGTCTGACGCCCGGCCGCATATCAGGAAGCAAATCGAACGCCATGAAGCACAGTTGGCCACCACTGCGCAATAACACAAAGTCTAATTCCACAGAACAGCATACAACGGTTATAGATGGCCATTCCTATACAGATTTCACACTGTGTGTAGCCAATGGGCCAGGCAAACAACCTACATACGTGGCTGCATATCATATGGTATAAAGAAACATGGAAACACTAGCAACACATTCCGAACAAGCTCTGCAGCAGCGGCTGCTGAGAATGATAAACACCGAATCTGCATCCTCACGAGGAAAAGAAAAATGCGTGTACATAACATGGGGTCTTTATTAACACATCATAACAAAATGAATAAATATTCCACATGATCAAAACTGAAAGAACTAAAAAGAAAAACAGCACAGGTGGAAAGCAGGAAGTTCTCAAACAAGTAGGCCCAGAGCGGATGCTTCTCTGAGAAAGCATTCTGACTGAAACGCTATATCAGGGACAGCACATGTCGCAGCCCCAGAACTTCCCGAAACACACTACACCAACCCAGCAGCTCTTGTTGCAACAAAAACAGCAGCTCTCGCAATTCTTCTATACAACATTGTGCCCTGAAAATTGTAGTATACAACAATGAACCCATATAGGGTCTGTAAGAAGGAAATACCCTGTAAAGCAGCCTGTTCATAGCTCATGGGCATCCGTGTTCTGCTGAGACGCCTAGAAAAAAATAGTCCTGCACGTATCAACACCCCAAGCCAAGGGCACCTCAAGCTCGACCCCATACAGCGGTGTTCCATTCCCACCGACCTCAAGGACGAGAAACACGTAGGGCAAAGCGCATCTAGCTGCAACAACATGGAGCAGCGAGAGATAGGAGGCCCCGACAGTAAACATGGATAAATGGTAGCCACTACGCTAGCAAAACATAATACAGATCAACAGGGACCCCTTTCCTTCACCGCTGCATGCGCTGACTAAAAGAAGTTAAGAGAAATAAAAGGAAAGGAAATGAAATGAAACAAGATAAAAAACAAAAAGAAAATTCAAACGGATCATATTGGTTAGAGCCATCATAGAAACAAGAACATATAGAGACGTGAAAACCATAGAGATAGAAGGGACTCGTTACCAAGCAAAGGCGGGCTAGCCAACCCCATGGACCACTACATCGACCTCGGCTCAGATCTATCGGTGTCCAACCTGCAAAGGCAAGTAGATCAAACAAGGAGGGAAGAAGGTAAACCGAAAAACAAAGACAGCATCTTCCCGAACAAAGAATGACAGCACGAACAAACATATGAATCATACCCGAACAACTGCCAAGAGCTGGCCAGCAACCTATAGAAGATCAGAAAAACACAAGGATCAGATCCCAAACGTCTGAAGCATTCTCTCAAACACGTAAGATGCGTTCGTATGCAGAACACAGCCAGACAAGAACACACCATCACAAACACTCATAGCCGAGATCTAAGCACATGTAGAACCCCAAAACATCAGACGTCCATAGATCTACCACCCCTCCCCCTTGTTCTGCAGAAGAACGGCCAAAGTCTTTGTTGCACAAGCAACCCTAGCGAATGACCCCCCGACAATGCAGCACAACATCCTACCTCAGAAAGCGAAGTAAACAAAAAGGAACCGTGGTTATCCTAACGACCCCACCAGGGAGTATTCACTCATTGAAAGCAGAAGCGGACAGTGCCTCCCACCGGCCGACCAAATGGACGCAGAAGAATAGGAAGCAGAAAGAGGACGACGACAGAGAAGTACAAGCTCTCCTAGAGGAGCCAACGAACGAAACAGCAGTTGTAGGAGAGAGGAGCCGACGGAGAAGGCCTTTATCCCATAGCGACCGCGGCCCACCGGAAGAGAGGCCATGCCTTCTGATGACGCATAGCCATTGTCTAATGGCAATTGGTCGAGGCTCTGACAACCGGTCCCGCAGGCATAGGCTGGCCAACCCTGGCTCGACAACAGCCTGCTCCAACGGGAGCAGCTTGCCAACGCACCGCATAGGGCATGGCCCTGCGGTAGACATGTTGTCACACCCTGGTTTCCAAAGAAGACCAGACGTCATCATATGTGTGCCCAGGAAGTCCACACATACAACAGAAAATGGTAAATATCAGAAACAACATACATTATATAGAGAAAACATATATATTTAACACTTACACAATCAGAGTAACGCGGAACATTGGCTAAGACTTCTCTTTGGTCCTCATTCTTCTCAGGGACTATTGACTGGGGGCTCCATATGCCAAACACTTCCAATACCCAACTTCTTTATCCTTCCTTTGAGAAACACTTTACTACAAACTATAGCAAGAGTGAGTTCCATGTCGAAACTCAGCAAGTACAGGTGGAAAGTAATGACATGCATGGCTTATACAAAGGTAAGGCTAAAAGGTAAACTGCGGTAGCATTTTAAATGTAGCAATTAAGATTTTTACTTAGCAACCTATTCTCTAATCAACTTGGTTGAAACACCCAACCCTTTATTAAGGTTCAAGTAGTATTTAATGAATCATTTATCATCACAGATATAAGCATATATCATTAATATCATTAACCTTGAGATTGCCATCTCAAGCAACACAGGATTGTCATCCCGTTCAGATACAGAGGTAGCCACCTCCACAACAACATCACCACAATTTCACAGCTTAAACCATTTGGCTAATCATGTGAGGATTTGGGCCGCTCGTGACCGTGAGCAAGGACGATATATCGATTTTAACTCTGTGCAGAGGTGTACATTTTCACTCCAGATTGTGATTACTCTTTATGCCCGAGGTTGCAAGTCTCTTAGCCCATTACCAAGATAGGCTGACAGAGGTCACAATAAGGTTTTTCACAGGGTCATAGGCAGTGACAACTTGCTAGCCTTGAGTCCAAGCGTATGGGCGACTTCCCCGTGAGGCCGCCCCCATCACAGATCTCTAGCCCCTCCCATACTACAACTTGTAAACAAACCCCAGCGACCACAGCTACGGTCACCCGTCGGTTAGCTGTCCCCATGCCCTTGATAGTTCTGCTAATAGACCAAGCCAGAGCCTATTAGCCTAGAGATGTACGATAGTCCCAGGTTGTCGCTCCACGAACAGGACCTTAAGGGGGAGGAGATACGGATACCCTTGTCAACACGAGTCCCACTAGCATCCGTTTCCCCTGTCTTTCACCGCCAACCAACGATGCGGATCAGCATCAACTTCTCCAACGGCCGAAGCCAAGAGCCCACGGCTCCAACATATTTTAAGAAGCAAGTTTTATCTTCATTAGGCAGGTGAAAAGTGAGTTAGAGCACTAGCAACCTAATGACCTATCAACTAAAAACCCCCATAGGTGATATATGGATAGAGTGGCTAGTCATCCCTATGGTTTGCCGATTTAACACACATGCAATGTATTAATTAAAAATGAATAGGCGCAATATGATCAAAGGTGCCTGTACTTGCCTTAAATCCAAAGTCTAGCTGCTCTTCTAGCCTCCAGCTTCAGCTGCACTTGTTGGTCCTCAGCTTAGTCTTCAGCGTTAACAAACCGCTCTTCGTCTAGTCACAGCAACCAAACAATATAAAAAAACACACAAAAAGACAAGACTAAGAATAATACACCAATCAAAAGGGAAACTAAAAATAGAACGGTCTAAATGGTCAAACTCGGTGCTACAGTCGCAAGAGCACAAAAATGACAAACGACGGATCTATCATTAAAGAAAACACGGCTATCGAGGTACTTGCAACAAGCACAGAGAGAAACTTTAAGATTGATACATTTACTAAAGCAAGATGCGGAACACATACATAAAGTAAAATCAGTTGGATGATGTTGAAATATAAAGCAGGGTTAAACCTTAGTCATACTCTATTTATAAGCAATTATATTATCTAAATCATTTTAAACGTTCATAAATTATCAAACCTAGAACATGCGAGAGCATTAAAGAAACATCATATGCTTAAAGATTAATCCAAGCAGGACATAAACGACAAGACATGTTGATATTAAACATAGAGTATTTATGATTCAAGGTTGAACTAAACAAGCCAAATTATAAAGGTAAATTGATATTAAACATATTAGCATTTATTTGTATTCATCAAAGTTTCTTTTATTTAAATAAAGCATTATTAAAGCATTAATAAGCCTAATCAAATTAACAAGATTAAATGCACAAACATGTGACATGGTGAAGATCATATTTCACACAAAGCTTAAGGTTGGCACGTTCGTAGCACAATGAGATCAGAAATAGAAACCCTAGTTTACTTTTATTTATAAAACTATTAAATAATTATTAATCCAATTAACATTTAAATCAATAAATAAATTCACAACTAAATGACATGAAAACCATTAGCACTACTGCGTAGATCACGATGACACGAAACTAATGCAACCGGAATTGCTCGAATCGGAGTTAAAACGGTGAAACGGCGGAGATTATACGATCAATGGCAAAACTGTAAATAAATCGCTTGGTGGCAAAGTCGTAAATACCTCGTCTTCTACTTCTGTCCATCTTCCTCTCCAGGCCTCTGCCCTGGCCTGCTGCGGCCTGTTACGGTCGGCTGCAGCCTGCTACGGCCGGCTGCGGCGGCCAACTGCGGCAGGTACGGCCGGCGACGGACAGCGGCGGCCAGCGGCGGCGCGCGGGAGAGGGAGGACCACGGCCTTCGGCCAGGACTCGGTCGGCCAGCAGCGGCCGGCTATGGCCGGCGACGGCTGGCTGTGGCCGGCTGCGCGCGGCTAGGGTTTGCCAAGGGGCTGCGGCGCACGGGGCTGGCCCTTTTTATAGCCGACGGGGAACCGGTTGGGCTGAAGCCACTGGGCTTGGCCCATTGGGCCGGTTGCTGCTGGTGGTGGCCAGGTTTGGCCACTGATGACCGGCTGGGGCTCGCTGTGGCCGGCCAGAGTTGGCCATGGCCGGCTAGAAGTGGCCAGGGATGGCCAGAGAGGGCTCAAGGTGGCCGGGGAAGGCTATGGCTGGCCTATGGCCATTGTGGCCAAGCTATTGCTAGCTGTGGCCGGCCGAAGTTGGCCATGGCCGGCTGAGAGTGGCCACAGGTGGCTGTTGCTGGCCAAAGTTGGCCAGATGAAGCTAGGTGAGGCCAGGAGTGGCCCAAGCTAGGCAGGAGCTGGCCAAGCAAGCTAGGATGCCTTAAGGATGACAAAGGGTTGCTAGACCGGACTGCTAATAGCCTTACTATGTTGCTGATGGCCAAGTTTGGCCACTGGTGGCCGGCTGCGGCTACTGCTAGCCTGGCCGGGGTGGCCTTGGCCGGCTAGGGCTGGCCAGTTAAGGCTAGGAGAGGCCAGAGCAAGCTAGGTCAGGCCAGGTTAGGCTAGGGTAAGCCAGGGATTACTGAAGCTTGGTAAGGGATGGTTTTTAGCTAGAGCGATGGCCAACACTATAGAGGAAAAAGAAACTCTCTCTCTCTCTAAGCAAGAGAGGATTTTTTTCTGAAAATGTTTTCCCAAAACCTTCTCGAGGCAAACCTTGGGTTTCCGAAGCTTTATTTTCAAATTCGAAGAAAACCTAGACGTGACTTGTTCAAGGTTTAGAAATTCTTTTTAACACTCAAGCAAAACAAAGCAAAGCACCAAACATAAACCCATTCAATTATTTTTTAAAAAAATATAGAAAAGCATATTTTATTTAGTGCTTTCTAATAACAACCTAAAACATAAATTTTGGGGTGTTATAGATCTAGCCCACTTAACATGAATCTCGTCCCGAGATTCGAAGAGACTTAAGAGAAAGAAGACAAAGCAGGTTATAAAGTTGCTTTGGCACTTACAAGATAAAGATTCAAGGAGCACCAAAAGGGCTAACAAGGGAGTCATAGATCGACTTTCAATAATGACTTGAAGACTTTCAATGCGAGTAGTCATCAAGGCTCGACGAAAGCTCGACGACTAGATATGAAGAATGACCGACAATAAAGGTAAAGGTGGATGATGAGAGTCATTGACAAAAATTTATAGAGAGATCTCTAGGTCTTTCTGAGATGTATGGTCCAATGTCAATACTAGAAGAAAATGATACGAAGGTTGAGATTGATGTTATGCTGCTCTCAACTCCTTGATTCAAGATGTATGAGTCATACGATGATCGATTATGAACTGCAAAGAGAATAAGGATTGATTACTTCAGGCCTTCATGTTTTCCTTACTTCCAGTCCTTTGAACATCTTGTAGCCATGTGAACAGAGGCGCTGAGGATTGATTGAAGTTGGTAGCGAATGCTACCCCACTTAATAGAATTCTTGCTTAAGTCCGAGAGGAATGATGAGAATACCATCTTGTCAGAACCTCTTTAGAAGATCTCTTCCGAGATTTGGTCTTTAAGTCACTCAATAGAAAAGTTGAGGTGTTATACATGTGGGGCGTGAACAGGTACGGGCCCAGAGCTCAGCGACACCGCATCGCAGCACGCACAGCCGCCGAGGCGTAGCCACGCAGGTGCAATGGTAGAGCGAGAGGCACGTCCGCGGCAAGTCCGGCTTCCAGGCCCGCAGCCTCAACCCATGGGCACGCCATCTGCATGACACACGGGCCATGCATGAACCAATCCCACACTGCAGTGGGACAAGAGTAATACACGGAATGCGCCAGAAGAATCCACGTACGGCAGCCACGCCGAACACCGACCACCGCCCCGGCGCACCCACCACATGACAGCTGGGCCAGACGACGCCTGGGGCCACGAGCCAACCACCGAAGCACATGAACCCGCACCGCGCCGCACCATGGCTTAGGCAGGAAGCACCAAGCTAGAGAGAGGCCGTCCCAACACCTTGGCGCGGGAACACCCCGCCATCGGCAGGTGGACCAAGAGAGGAGCGTCCCCACCCGGCAGCCCCCACGCAGCAGGCGAGCGCAGGCGAGCACGGGCCGCCCGCTCGCCGACAGGCGGGCCTGGAGACGCTGGGGCCTCCCGCAGTAGGTGGCGCGGCGCGACGCGGGCCGTAGCAGCACCCCGCCACCGGCCTGTAGGCCCAGCAACGCCGGCGCCCCCACCGTCAGCGACCACGGCGCGTCGCGAGGGCCGGTGCGCGGCACCCGAGCTCCATCCCGCGGGGGGCGCGCGAGGGCCGAAAACGTCGACGTGGCCTATCTCCGCACGCGAGGAGCCGTCGCGCTTTAGTACCATTAAATATGGACCTATGATGCTTAGTTTACATAATAGAGTAACAATACAACAAAAGCATGACTTGACGGGAAACAGTACAATACCCTATTTGAAACATTTAGTGGATCACCGGAATTGAAGGACACACAAGCACAAATAATAAATGCAGATGAGCATATGACAACAGACGACGGCATGCTGCTGCTGTAAATAGGTACCTGATGATGTTGGTGTGAGGCATAAACAGAATATCCTCAGGATGTTGTGGGCTTCTTGATGCCGGCGTTGCAGAGCAAGACCCAGAGGTGCGTCACGAACTCACCCCCCTGCGCGAGCTGCTCAATATGTGCAGCGGCATTATCAGACGATGCGGCGGCATGCAGGATCATCTCCGCCCAGAAATCTGCCATCACCTTCCAGCGCAACGAGACATCTGGCTGCTGCTCAAGTTGCCGTCCGAGCCATAAACCTCTCTGAAATGTGGTGAGGCTAGACATGTCTTCTGGCAGACGAAGTTCTTCAATCTTCCTTCTGTTTTCCAGCATACTGGACGACATGTGTGTTGTTCCTAGTAGGTCTTTTGCTTGCTGCAAGACTCGCTGAAAGACGATCTTCACTGTCATACTGTGCTCTGGGAGTAACTCGGGGGAAAATGCCACCAAGTAGGCGCAGTATTTGGACAGTGTGGTTGCGACCTTACGATATCCAGTGCTGGGCTCCTCCAGTGGCTGCTGGGACATGTCCTGCAGTGGCTCCCTTTCCAGAGCCTCCTGGGAGGACAACATGTCGCAATAGCAAGTTGCAACGTGCCATATGAGGATTGTGTGCGTGAGAGTCTCTTCCCTGCATGTCCATGACAAATCATGCAGCAGACTCCCGCTGCATCTATGCGCCTCCAGTGACCTCGTGCCCATGGTTGGTGGTGAACAATTCATCTCCTTGACGATAGTCCGAGCTAGGAACCTTTTCACGCTGTCCGGAACATCTACATCATCTTCTTCTGCAGGGTGGTGCGTAACGAACTATATGACACTTTGGATAGAACGTGTACCTTGCACCAGGCCAGACATGCCTTCTTGTATGAGCGGCGATCGTAGTCTTGCATGACCGAATACTGACCTAATTTGTTCCACCAGTAAGGCAGCCGTGAACTCTTACTGTGTGGAGATGGAGCTGCACGGCCACGGTGCTCAATGACAGAAGGGATGGAACTGGAAGCAGTGGCCGCCGTAACTGCTGTAGAGAAATAATGCAGGAAGACATGCCGTATTGGATGCCAGTGCCTTGGCAGAAGAGGATATTCAGGCTGCCGAATCACGATATACATGAGAAGTGCTGACACAGCATAGACAGTCATAAATAGGACCATTATTCCATAAGAGCCGTCGAATTGCCTCAGGAGCTGTTTCATATCGATTAGGTAGCCAAGAGCACAGCCAAATAGGAAGTAGAGTGACACCTCCAAGAGTACTCCCATCCCTAGCCTAGCAGACACCAAGCCAGAGGTTATGTTGGAGTGATAGTTGGTGAAGAAGTAGTCGTGAAGGAAGAGCCAACTGCACCTCAACTATGGTGAATCCCCTATTCCAGTCTGCCAGAAGCTCCCTCAGCACAAAATCACGCACCTGCGCGTCTCCATCCTCAGCGCAAGGGAACCCGAAGTAGCGCCTTTCTAAAAGCCGGCAGAAGATGTAGGAGAGGCACATGTCCGGATCCACGGCACAAGCACAATCTCTTGGAAACTGGCCACGTCGCTGCCCCTCCAGCACATGATGGAATTCAACCCATCGTCCATTGCTCAGCTTCATAAAGGGGTATCTGCAGCGGTCATACAGAAGGCTGCCATTTGCATGGCCAGCAGCGCCATGGAACAAGGGTGAGGGTGACGACGACATCATGTAATCAGCAAACTCTCTGGTCTCCTGATCCAGAATGGCTGAGCTCCGCGATCGTGGTTTAGCAAACAAAACATAAATCGCCGGGGCAGCAGATACAAGAATATGATAAATTTCTGATACCGTTAGCTTATGGTCCCCCAACCAAATCGAACCCCACTGTTGCCAAGTGAGGTAGAGAAGGTATGGCAGCAGCCGCCAGCTCTCGAGTATGAGTGGGCCACCATCCAGAGTGAAGGCTGTCATAGTCACCGCACCTCGGGCACAAGCAAAGAGCAAGAATGAACAGCCGAAGCTGAGGAAACCTTTGAGGCCAGAGGCAGGTGATGATTCCACAGCGTTCGCTGTGTAGAACGCTATAACAGTGGGAAGGTAGTAAGCAGCCATGGCACCATACTGAACGGCACAGTGCCTCGAGTGACGGCGCATGGGGCCCAGGATGCTCTGAAGTTGCCGTAGGATGAACCACGCCACCCAAGCTGCAGTCACCTTGACGACGAGTTCATGCTTGGTCACCAGTCGAAGAAGGGAACTGAAGGAGATCACCGCTACTGTCGCCGAGGCTTTTGGCGCCATGGCCGGTGCCGCCGCGGCCGCAGCCGCTGCCATCATCCTCAGTTCTCGTGGCATCTAGACTAGATCGGTTGCCGCCAAGGCGCAAAGAGCTGCCACCGGTCGGCGTATGATGTTTGAATGGAGGAGCTTGGAGGATGAACTGTGAATTTGAGGATATATACAAGTAGGCGTCTATGTTGGTAGCGAGTCGCCGACGCGGCACGGAACGAGGGAACCACGGGAGGCGCTGCACTCCGGCAAGTGAGTCAAGCCCTCGCCGCGAGGGCACCGGCAGCGCCTTTGCCGGCACCCGGGCGAATTGACCTGGAGCTCACATCACGGCAGGCTGTTTGCCCTGTTTCCTGGGAGGAGAACAGGTCTCGGTAGCTGTCACGGCCTGATCGAAGTCGTCCAGTTTGGGAGCTTCCTCGTCAAATAAATATCGGGCAAGTCTACTGCGAAACAGTCTTCAATATTGACATTTTATTGATAGAGATTGCTCAATGTTGTCATTTATGCTAGAAGACTTCGTCTCTGGTTGTGACACTATGGCTATTAAAATAATATTTTCCCCAAGTATGTGGGAGAGAACTTAAAGTAATCATGACTCTTACAGTACAAGGCCTCACCGGTCGCGACGCTTCACTTGTTCCAGGTCTCCGTTGCGGTTCCCAAACTCCGTCCGTCGGCACACCGCAGGCCTTCCAGGGAAACCCATCGTCGTCCGTCGCTCTCTCTCTGACGGCGTATCCACGCCGGGCACCAGCCACGGTCAGTCGAGCAGCGACGTACAGTGGGCAGAGGATCGTCCTTCTCTCCGGCAACGAAACCACAACAGACATCGCCGCCGCCAGACGACGTCCAACGGACGGAAGGCCGGTCGCAGGGCACAGGCAATCGCAATATTCTGGCGGTCGTCGGTCTCTGCCAGCAACGACGCGTCCCCAGCGGCCACCCTTGCGACTCAGGAACACCAGCTTTCAATCGCAATCCTCAATCCTTCGGCAGTCGTCGGTCTCTGCCAGCGACGACGCGTCCCCAGCAGCAACCCTTGTTGCAGGGCACTGCCCACCGCCGTCCATCGCCAGTGGTCGTAGCGGTGGAGACGACTCCGGCGAAGCAAACAAGTGCATGCTCGCCGCCCGGTTTCCTTCAACTGTCTTTCTGCATGTTCATTGTTACGGCTAAACAAGCTAACAGAACATGTGCAATCGCGTACTAATCCATGCAGGATCTTGTGAAATTTGGAAGAAAATAATAATAAATCTAGATAATTTATTTAAAACTAATTTTATTACATTGATAACTTCATTCTCTACCTATGAAAAATATGGTTGCATTTTTTATTTTAGTTCCGTGGCTAAAGATGAACAGTACAGAACATGTGTAATCGTGTACTAATCCATGCAGGATCTTGTGAATTTTAGAAGAAAATAATAATATATCTAAATAATGTAATATTAATTTTACTACATTCATAACTTTGAATTAATTAATTACTCTAACAAAAAAATTCTTCATTTTATATGGATTTATGTGGTTTAGTTTCCTTATGTTGCTGAAAAATCTTAGATTTATAAAGGTATATAGAAGCATGAAGCAGTATTGACAAAATCACAGCTCAGAGGGAGGAAGCTAGGGTTAAAAATCGTGAGTATCAGCGAGAGAGATATGCTGCATTGCCTATAATGATAAGAAGGAAGCATTTCGGGACAAAAATCGTGAGTACCAATGTAGTCGTCGAGCATGTGTAAAGACGAAGGCTGCTGCGCGGTAACCACACAGCATCCCGGACGCTGGTCGGCAAAGCTTACCGAGTAGGGTTCTACCGGCCTACAGCAGTTACCGACGCGGAAGAGAATGTAGGCTGGTGCAAGAACTGCCAGACGTTTGCCAAGCAAATCCACGTCCCCGCGCCTGAGCTCCAGACACTACCGGATTCAGCGTCTTTGCCGAGTGCGCGACGCAGTCGGCAAAGGCCTAAAAACAGTCGGCAAAGCCTTTGCCGACTGCTTTCCACGTTAGCAGTTGGCAAAGGTTGTCAGCAAAGAATGCCTAGGCAAAGACCTCTTTGCCGACTGCCACGCGACAGGCACTTGGCAAAAACTTTGCCGAGTGCCAGGTCAGCACTCGGCAAAGTTAACGTCATCTGACGTATTCTTTGCCGAGTGCTGACGTGGCAGGCACTCGGCAAAGAATTTTTATTTTTTTAAAAAAAATGTCTTTGCCGAGTGCCAAGAGCCCAAACACTCGGCAAAGAAATTTATTTTAAAAAAAATTCAAAAGCTTCATTACAAGCCATATTACAGGCTTGTAATTTTCATTACAAAGCCATAATTCGAAAGTTTCATTACAAGCCATAATTCGATTTGAACAGCCTGAACAGCAATGGACCAAGAAAACAATATTGCTAATACACTTGAAAAGCCTGAACTAATACAAGTCACTGTAAATAAATCACGTTCAAAGCTCTGCACTTGAAACTTGATAGGAGAAGCAAAAAAGCAATCGATCAGCATAGTAGGTGCTGGTTCACTAGAATAAAAGGAACCACAAAGCATGTCAGAAGAGTCATCTAACTATTCAAATATGCAGTTTTTTTGTTATTTTATTTCATGCTACAAAATGGAAGTTGTTGATCCAATATAGAATTTCTTGTTCAGGCAAAGCTCAGTCTAGCTGAGAAAGTTTCTGTACTTACCATATGCTAGTCAGGTGTTGTTCACTTGATTGGTTTGGAGGGTAAAAATTCCTCAGATCAGAAATGAGCATCCATTCTGTACTTCTGGATCAGTATTGAGGATCTGCAAACATAAGAAGAGAAGAAATATGGTGATAACCATTACAGCTCCATCGTTTTGTTCAGTATATATGCCACACCATTTGTCATAACCAGTCAATGAAAAAAATAGCATGCTGGTGCAAGGGATGTTTACTGAGAACCATTAAGTCAAGAAGAAAACATGATATCTTACCCAGCTCATTCAAGAACTACAGAAGTTCACAGCACTTTGTCACAGCACTATATTTCTTCAAACACCAACACGTTTCACCAAGGAGCAGCAAGAATCTTAAGCTACATTCTAGTTGTCTTCCAAGATAAAGTCACAAGAGTGAAGTTGCAGTGCTACAAATGTAAGAAATAGAAATCAAGTAACTATCCTAAGGCCCTGTGATGGCAATGCAGCAGCTGCTGAACATGTGCAGTTCCTCTACAACCTAGCAATGCAGCAGCTACTGCACATATGTGGCATGCATATACTTGTTTAATCTTTGAGAGGTAATAATTATGACTGATACCCACTGAATCATTTTGCTAGATTAGAAGAACAAACTTATAACTTGTGGTTAGTATACTGTCTCAAAGAAATATTAGCCATGAATTTGAACTAAGCACATCAACACATTGAGCCAGCTCTAAAATGTAACTGTACCCGGCTCAAAGACATTCAGGTTGTCTAGACATTTAGAACAGAATACTTCACAGGTTTGTTGTTACAGCTCAAAGACATTCAGGTCAAATAAAGAAGCACACTTAACTAAGACAGGGATAGAGTACCATGCAAAGAATCAAGCTAATAATTTCCTAGCACCAAAGGTTAGGAGCCAAAGAGCCAAAATATTCAGCATTGGACTAATCTAAAGTGGCTCTGAAGAAAATGATACAGCTGAACTGATGCTACTGTAGAGAGATACAAGCTGCTCTGTTAAAACAGAACCAAGAAGCAAAAGTGGCTTACCTGCAGAGACAGGTTTCAAATAAGGTTCACAAGTTGATAGCTTCAGTTGCTATGACCTGCAGAGGTACATTCAGATTGGAAGCATACATGAAAGGTTGAGTTAGTAAACACTTCTATTACTCTAAATCAAGCACAACGTGAAGCACGCATACACTCGTCCATGTCGAGCATGTAAGTCTAGCAAAGTAGAAAAGAAATCACCTCGAATTTGCACTTGTGTGTCATGGCGCACAACAGACATTTGAACTATAGAACAACAAAACTAGCAACTGAAATATAGCAGCACAGATTGCAGGATGGAAGTGTATTAGCGGCAGATCTAGTACCTCATATAGCAAATCGAAGTAGAACCAAGCCGGCGGGGGTACCAGATCGAAGCCAGGCAGCTCACCTCCACACCGCCCTTGGCCGGATCCATACCGGGAGGGCCCTTCTGCGCCGCCATTGACAGCCGGGAGCGCGGAGCACGGCGGCGGCAGAGGAGCACGGCGGCGGGGCGGCGCGGGGCCACGGGAGCGCGGCGGGACGGCGGGGCGACGGCGCGCGGTGGCGGGGAGCGGCATGCGGTGGCGGCGGGCGTGGCTGGGCTGCTGCTGCTGCGGCGGCGCGCGGGGCTGGGCTGCTGCTGCGGCGGCGGCGCACGATGGCGGCTGGAGGGTGTGGATGCGGGTGTGACGGTGGGGGTGTTAGGGTTGGGGTTGAGATAGATGGCCGGTTGGGCCATTTTAGTTTAGGAAAAGGTATTTTTAAAAAAAAAAAACTTTACCGAGAGGTCTAACTCAGGCACTCGGCGAGTGCCACGCTTTGGCACTCGATAAAATATTTAATTTTTTTAGGATTTTGGCCCCCAACTTTTTTGCAGCCCTCATACAGTACTATGTATTTCACGTTCAAATTTGGTCAATTTTTGAGGCTTTTTACTATATTTAGTTAATTTATTTCGTTTAATTGATTTTTCTAGAAAACACAAATTTGAACTATAGGTGCATGAAATAATGAAATTTAGCGATTCAAAAAATGATATTCATGTTATTGAGTCTAGTGTAAGGCCGTATCCATGAACTCACGCAAAAGTTCGAATAACTTATTCATGAAACATGACTAGGAACTTGCGAGCGATTTTTTTTTAAATTATATGAAATGTAAATGAAGTCTGAAAGTCATAAAACTTGTCGAGACGTCGTGATATCATATGTGAAGGCTATGATAAAAATTTAAAAAGATTTTGTGCACGTTGTCATATACAATGCTTACAAGCAAGGACTTCTCCACATATAGATATAACATCACATATGGAGATGTCTGGGTTTTAGGCATCGTACGTCATAAATTATTCAAAAATTTCTTAAATTTTTACCACAACCTCCACATACGATGAGATAACATCTTGCCAAGTTTCGTGGTTTTCGGACTTCGTTTGCATTTTATATAATTAAAAAACACTTCCTTCGCAACTTGAAGGTCGTGTTTCATGAACAAGGCATTCAAAATTTTAGGTGAGTTCCTGGATATAGCCTCAAATACACTCTCCAACATGAATATAATTTTTTTAATAGATATTTTTATTATTTCATGCACCTGCAATTCAAATTTACTATTTCGAGAAAAATTCAAGTAAACAAAATTAATTTAAAAAATATAGCAAAAAGTTATAAAAAATTTCAAATTCGAACATATGATTCAATATAATATATAAAGACCACAGAAAAAATTTTAAATCAAGATTAAAAAAATCAAATCAAAGAAGTTGTCTTTGCCGAGTGCCAGACTCAGGCATTCGGCAAAGAGGGCCTTTGTCGAGTGCCCGAGTTTTGCCACTCGGTAAAGCTCCAGACACTCGGCAAAGAGAGGTTTTTCGGTAGTGAAACCATACCGGCAACTTGGCCATTCTCATACTGGGGATTGGACATGATTGGTCCTTTCAAGAAGGCGCCTGGTGTCCATATGTGCGTGTATGTGCTGATCGACAAATTCTCCAAATGGATTGAGTATGCTTGCAAATTGATCGCATCATCTGAAATCACGGATAATAGAATGGATGATAAAGGCAACTCTTGTAAGAGGAAATATTAATGGGATGTGGTTTCACAAGCTGATAATATAGGTATTTTCTTTTGGTTTTGCTCTCCATCTTTTGTAATTGGCATTGTTTATTTTAGCAAAGGTAATACGCTTAACTATTCTTTGAGTCTTTTATATCAAGGTACACGTGAAGATCAAGACACTCTAAAGCACATGCATCCTTTCGAGCAAAAGCAGCATATCTGGAGGTGATCCTTTTGGCTTTATTTGATTTACTTCAGTACCTGTTTTTCTTTTTCAGGAAATTCTTCAGTACCTCTTAGCCACACATGTTCAGAAAGGATAGCCAAATCGTTGATCTCACTATATTGGAAAGAGTTCCTTATGGATTTCCACTGCACTCAACTTATCATGGCGTCATGGGCAGTCCATCTAGATATTGCCAGGCGAGAATATTTACTCGGATAACTGTGGTTTCAACTTATGTTTTTATCTTCTGGTCAAAAGCAAGAAGGAGGAACAAACAGGTAGATTTTGAAACTGGATTTAACGAAGAAAACAGTGCATTTGTATTAGAGGTCATAAAAAGCAAATCTGAAGACACTTTTGATGGCTTCTATGGGATCTGTTCTGTAGGAGTATCTATTTTATTTATTCTCTGGTGTACAGGATTCACCGTTGACCATGGCGCTCAGTGGAATGTAGCATCCATGACACTATCGTCATGTTTTGGAGCCAACTAGGCGAGGTTGGAGAAGGATCAAAATCTTGAAGGAAAAGCTACAATAACCTACTCTGCTCCTTCCCCAATGACCGTAGGTATGCACATGTTGTTACTTGTAAGAAATTTTGATATGTACCTTAATTCCTCCTTAAGAATGAAATTTTTATGGCCACGTGCGTGCCGCACGTGCCTGGCCACTAGTAGTTATCTAAAACATTCATAAATATTGCATATTAAGATGGATTAAGACAGAACTTACATCAAAATTGTAGTGCCCACCGAGATCGACAACTTGCTAGTTGCTGATAGGTTTTAAATTTTTGAGTGTCAAAACTAATCCAAGAATTCTAATACTTTGAAATTTAAAATCCATAATTATTAGATTACCTCAAAAGTAGACATGGCATATACTAAAGTTGCAGTTGCCAAATTTATTGATTAATCTTTTTATCTGAGGCCATTTAGTGTCCTTGATATTTTTTTTGCCTACAAATTTCAAAATGTAGACTTTCAAAGTGAATTTGGATGTTGACACAATCCATACTACAACCATTTCAAAAAAAAATCAATTTGAATTTCAAAATGTAAAAGAATAAAATGAATATTTAGGATTCAAAATGACTTTAGACCATTTTAAGTTTTGAAATTTCAGAATACAAGAAAACTAAAATAAAATTTTCACACTCTAAATAATTTTTACCAAAAAAATGTCGACCATAAAGTTGACTAAATTGTTATATCTAGTCTATGGAGATTAGCAGGAAAAGGAGTATAATAAAGCTGGAATTCTTTTCTATGAACAGTTTCATTGTTAACGTGTGACCCACAGTTTTTATTGAATATTACACCATTTTGTATGATGGAGATAAATTTGCCATTCGATTGAACCTTCCGTCAATATGGATTACAGTTGCACATTTTTATTTTGAATTCTGTTCTATCATGGAGTAGTCCTTCTATTGCCTTGTAATTTTTTTTTCTTGATTTGGTCAGCAAGCTTTTTGCTGGCTCGGTGCGTTATAAAAGTTTTTTTTTTTAAAAATGCCAGCATATCCTAAAACTTTGGCAGGCAAAGCATATGTAATTTTAATTGTTTTGTTTCTATGTAGCTTACCACATCGTTGATCACTATAAATAAGGATTAATACATACTTACAAAGTATAAATAATTCATTATGTATATGTAAATTTCATAAAAAAGGGTGTGTCTGGGAACATTGCATTGAACTCGGCGGTGAGCTTGGATCATTGAATGAAATCTCTTGCTTTGCGGTCATTCTCTAGAGATCTAAATCATATAACTGGAAAATCCGACCAATTATAGCATTTACAGTACTCATGAGAGAGAGAGAGAGAGAGCAGCCATCGACTCACTGCAAAACTGAAACCATGAAACCAGCACATCAAATAAAAACAATAATTTTCATATAGTACACAACACGTTTGTTGAGGACCAACGGACCACTTGAATTGGCGTTAAGAGCCATGGTTCCGCTGATCCATGCCAATAATCGAGCAAAGATTATGCTGAACAAAATTTGCTTTTCAAGTCGTATCAGCCGCTGTTCACATGTGCCTAGCCCCTAGCCTAGATGTGGTATTGTGGTGCTTCTTGATCGATTTTTTGACGTACCTCTTGCGTTCTTGGACGCACAGGCGGCATCATCATGCAAAGCGAACTGGCCTCCCTGGTGGCAATTTTTTATTTTTATTTTATTTATTTTATTGAAAAAATGATGTCCACCGTCGGGTGATTATTTAAGGCGGTGGTGATATTAACTTATAATTGTAGCATGATTGATGAAGCCGACGGTGATTCTGGTTGTAAACCAGCGGAGATTATCGTCAACGAGGAAACCGATGATGACGGGACCACCCAACTCGGCGGTGACGAAAATTCTTGAGCAGAAGATCACAACGTCAAGGACATGATGAAAACAAGCACTCATGTAACAGAATCAAGCATTTGTGTTTTTTTTTCCCGAAGCCAATTAAGTAAGCATCTGTTTTTTTAGAGGATTAAGCATCTGTTAATCGTGGAGTTCAAGCGGGTTTGTCGCTACCAGGCGGCGGCCTGAGGTGTGACGTGGCCCGTCACTGTTCCAGGCTAGCCGGCACGGGCCGAAGTGGCGCCTCCATGCGGGCTGGTACAAAAGGCTGGTACATTTTGGGCTGCAGCCAGCCCAACAAGAATGAGGCCTACACTTGAGTTGGTGGGCTCATTCTTTGGAGTCATCCTTTGGGCTCAACCATCGACCAAGAATCTTCAGTGACTGCACTTTTTTTTTTCTAAAAAAAGATATTAGTATCAATTAATCGACACTAAAGGAAACAGAATCACTGTTTGGATCATGTTTAAGTCACTGGTGGAACCGTCCTATATCTCTCTCATGTTTATCACCTGAGATCGATCACCTATAGTACAGGGAAGATGCGGTCACGTCGTTTTCACATGTCGTTTACTACGCTGCATCCGGTGGTGTTTGCTCTTTCTTTTCTTTTTCGGGAGGGAGGGAAGATAGCGATCGACTGTCGTCTGCGTCAACGAAGACCGACTTGCATGCAATTTCATTTATGTCACGTCACACGTAGCATGATCATTGTAACTGCAGTTCCTGCAACTTTACCCATCCAGCTCTGAGCCCTTTACCCCTTTAGGGCTTCTCCATTGCTCCACCGTGGCGTACTGCCTCGTCAGGCCACGTAGGCTCAGATGTCAAAAGACATGAGTACAGTAGCTTCGAAGGTTGTCAGTGCATCCTACAGGACTGCTTCACCCGATGAAATAACAGAGTCACTACTGAGCAACGCGTTGTGGCATAAAAAGAGCTGCCCCAATAAATGCTTTGTTGTTCACCATGCTCTGAACGTTGCAGGATCACTAAAAGGCATGGTGCTGCTTGCATTGAGAAGCGGAGCTGTCTCAGTTTGCTAAACCTACGTAGCTTAGTACTTTTTTTACAGGGCTATAGCAGCATACTGCCTCCGTTGGGCCTGCCCTTATACACCACCCAGGCGCTGGTATGTGCATCTGCTTTTTGCAGTGTGCACCAGCTACCATCGTCTTTACCTCTTTGGTGAATGGTGAATCAATGATCCACTCCATGCTCCTCATCTTTTACCTTTTGTTACACTGTACGTACAACCTGAGTGCGTGAGCAGCACAGGGTAACGGTAGGTAGCTCAGCGATCGGCCGGTCGGCGACGCGCCACCACCGCTGCATAGCATCTGCTGCAGTCTAGAAGTAAGCGCCCACCGGCAGTTTCAGAACGCCGATGCGAACGCACGAGCGCGGCGCGCCGGAATCTCCGGGGCACCATGGCCAGTGTGCGCGCCTCATCATCGCCTCGGCGTCTCGTGTCCCCACAATTGGAGCCCAAAAGGCCTCACCCCTGGCCCAGTCCACGCCCCGGCCGGACTCACTGCTGCCCGGCCGGCAGCCCAGCACCTCGTATCATTAGCAATGCTCATGTACTCTGATGCCATCCCCACACACACAAAAAAAGGGAAGTACTCTGTGCTCTGTCACCTCCATTCCTCAGCATTCCGGGGTACTATCACGATGAACAGCTTGGACCAATGACTTTGTACTAATACTGTTTATATTTAAATTGGGTCCATGTTAATTAAATAGGCCCATGATAGTGTTTAGCCTAATCTAAGGAGAACTTGGACAATTTAATAGTACCACATTGGTTTTTCAACGGGATAAGACCACCCCTACCCCCTATAAAATAAGGGGTACATGGCCGATTGATCCCATCCAATCAATCGATCAAAAGACAATATATCCAACTCTTTTATCCCTTTTCTCTCCTCAACCTCTCTACCTGCTGTCCGGCCCTTTTCTCCACGAGATTGGTTGGCATCTTAGGCGGCCTTGCTGGTCCTAAGAGATCCCTCACGTGCTCCCTCCCGACGGATCCTTCCGGAGGTGGTTCCGAGGTCGTTTCAGCCATACACGAGCTCCACATCGGCCTTTTCGATCTCTAGATCGGTTTGGCCTGTTACGCTGCGTGTTTGCTGCGTTGTAGGTTGTGAAGACAACCTCCTTGGGCGTCCAAAGCCCGCTGGTGTGTTGGCACGGTCGCGAATCGACGTCAACATACTTTTTGGCGACTCCGCTGGGGAATTCGAGGCGCAAATTGACATATCAATCTACCGGCGACATGGGTGTAGATGGGGATGCAGCGAAGGACGCAAGGGACGTCCATAGTGGCAACATCATCAATGCCACGTCTGTGGAGGAGCTCACGCCAGAATTGCAAGCACAACTTCAAGCTAACATGCAGGAACTTCAGAGGGCTTTCCTTCAAGGTTGCTCCAAGGGCCAGCATGACAAGGTGGTGCAATTTAAGGCGCCAAACATTGCTGAAATCTTGGGTACTTCATCATCTGAGCAGGTAAATCCTCAAGACAACGCCCCTAAGTATGGTGAAGTTCCCATTACGCAAGCTTATGTTGTTAAGATGATATCTGATAGTGGTTCTCAATTTCGAGAAGCTATGAAAACCTCGTTAGGAAAGATAGCTAATAGGCTAGATAAAATTGAAGGAAAGACAACCGTTTCTAACCAATCGAGTGTCTTATCCCAACCTGAATTTGGCATATCTCAAGGTTTCTTTCAAAATCAATCATCTGTTAGCGACACTAGTAAACTAAAATCGGTTTCTTCGGTTCTGCCGATAAAACCGGTCATACTAGTACTAGTGCAGCAGGGGTGCTCAAAAATCGGGTCAATTGCGAACCGATTATGAAGCATCTAAAGCTTCGAGGGGCAACACTGTTTTACCCAACCCACTGAAGTCTCCTAGTCCAAATCCTATGCTTGAATATGCGCAGGGAAGTGCTTTCGTTGAAATTCATGATATATTGAGCCAATTCAAGAAGGATTTTACTAAAAATCTTGAAGAAAGTTTTGATGTTTACTTTAAAACTGCACAAAATATGAGCACTAAGCCGTACCCTTCTGCAATTGATTTCATGAGCAATCCTCCTGGGTGGAAGATACCTGACTTTCAAAAGTTTAGTGGTAATGGTAATAAATCCACCATGAAACATGTCTATATTTATCTTGCTCAATTAGGAGAAGCTGCTAGTCTCGATTATATAAAAATTTATAATTTCTCTTTATCATTGACTGGAACTGCTTTTTCATGGTTTGTTAATTTACCACCACTATGCATTGGTTCTTGGGTTGAGTTAGAAGAAAAGTTTTATAAACATTTTTATACCGGAGCCTAAGAAACTAGATTATCACATCTTACTGCTGTTAGACAAACTCATGATAAAACAGTGCTTGAATTTTTTAATAAAGCTAGAGATATCAAGAATAGATTCATTTAAGTATTTCTGAAAGAGATCTTGTTGATATATGTTTTAATGGCTTAAATTATAAAATCAAAGAAAAACTTGAGAATGTTCAGTTTGCTAACATGAATCATCTTATGGAGAGGGCTGTTTTCTGGGAATCGTGCCTTAAAGACTCATGAACATAAGACATATCGTTCGAATACACATGCTCTTGGTGCTTTTTCAGATGATTTGGATGATGAAAGTAAGGAGACGTTGGCTGCTGAAATTAGATGGCCAGCGGAGAATAAACATGTTACTTGTCCTTCTCTCAAACCGATTCAAAAGAATCAAAGTGAGGAAGTAAAGTTTACTTTTGATATTTCTAAATGTGACCGGATTTTTGATGAATTACTCAAAATCGGATACATTAGAATTCATTATACTTTGCCTTCTGCAGATGAGATTAAGAGACACGCTTATTGCAAATATCATAACTCTTATTCTCATACAACTAATGATTGTAATGTTTTCCGTCGGCAGGTCCAATCGGCGCTTAATGAGGGCCGATTAAGTTTTTCTGACATGGAGATTAACAAGAATCCTTTTCTTGCACACATGAACACAATTGAAGCAGGAAATCCAGCAATCTTGATCCGACCCGAGCAAGCCGGCAAAGCTAAAGGCAAGAACGTCATTGTCGGCGAATGTGGCAGAACCTCCTAAATCATATGGCCCACATGCATGATTATTGTCTAAACAGACTCCAAATGACCATGACTGTGTTTCATATGACTTAAAAAGTCTGTCGGGTAAATCCCGAATCATCCACGATTCTTCGAGCAGGACCAATCATTGTAGAGAGACGTTGTAGTATTACAACAGTTTACCATAATTAATATACAACGGAGTAAAACAGCGAAAGACTTATATTAACATAAGTTTACAAACCTCTGGTTTTCAAATATTTACAATCATAAGTTTAAGTTATACAAACCATAATAGTAGTGGAGTAGCAGTAGATTACAATATTACACAAAAGCTCTGCCCAAGAGCTGAACATCTTTATTCGTCGTCGCTTTCCTCGACGACTGTTATGCAGCAGGATGCAAAACACTCCTGCCCATGAAGCTCACCTGCAACAGGGGTGCAACAAACCTTGAGTACAACAGTACTCAACAAGACTGACCCGACGAAAGAGAAGGATAGAGACTCAAGAAATGCAGGCTAGAGGGACAAGGTAAGGCTTGTAAGAGATAAGAAATTTTGCAAAAAAGCTTTATAGAAAGAGAAGTTGCTGGGACTAACTTCCATTATCAACCAACTTCATTATTGATCCTTAATTTTTGTTCAAGTTGTTACTATGATGATGAACACCGATCGAGTCTTCTTCTCCGAGAAGCAACGACGATTCGAATCCATTTTCATACCCAGCTGAGACCTAGGTGACTGAGCATACCGGAGACTTTAACTCCGAAGCACCCCAGGTGCACCGATATACCGGGATAACAACCTCAGTCGTATATCACCACATGATACACGTGAGCTCTGCGGCCCAGCGTACCGAGATACATGAGAACTTAAACCCCACAGTAAAACACACTATGACACAGATGGGATCTCTGGCCCTACTCTAGGTCACTCCATGGCATACACGGCTCCAACCATCCGTATACCACTTCATGTATGTGGATTTCTAAATTCTTGATATCACCAGTTCACCAACGAACGGGACCTAGAGCATCAACAGACGAGAACACTACAGAGGGACTCCATTCCCAGTGCAAGTTCGCCGTCCGGACTCGATTTATTACTATCATCAAGATTCCAACAAAGAAACCAATCTCATCTTTTTTATTCTTTTGCCTTTGAACAATTAAATAAATAAGCAGGGCTAAGCATTACTACTCATATTCCAAGTGGGTAATAAGGATTAAGGAAATAAGACAGGTAATGCAATTTGTGGGTTTTCACTCAACTCCTATTACTTAATGCACATATTATAGCTGAAGCGGTAAAACTTTTTATAAATAGAATAGGGTTGAATGCATCCGGGGCTTGCCTTGATGTTCGGGGTAGAAGTTCTCAAACTCTGGATCAACTCCCGATTCTTGAATCTGTTCGTCCTTCGGATCTGAGTGATAACGTTAACTCTCCGTTAACGGAAACTATTCGATAATTAATATGCTTCGACATGATGGAATAGTAAACATGATGCTCGATGAATGCATGATCAGCTTAAGGGATCGAATATAACTTCTCTTCACGATAAAGTTGCAAGCTAACAAAACTTTGCTTATATAACTGATTAGGGTTAACTACGTAATTTAAGAGGTTAATCAAACACATAAAATAACGTTAATTAAGCCCTAATGACATGATTAAGATGAGCGTAACCAATTAATTAAAGTGCCAAAGGTCATTAGGGTTAATGACCTAAGGTCATCAATCAATCCCAAAGTCACACAACTCCTATAATGATTAAGTTAACTAAAAGGGGTTATTTAATTATTTAAAAGCATTAAATAAAGGCATAAAAATTAAGTTTATCAAATTAAGCCCAAAATTTTATTTTAGAAAGCTCTTAGCCTAGTTAGATGGCAAAACAAATTTCAGAATTAAAAGCCAATTATTTTATTTATTAAAAATCATTGAAGGTCCATTTTTAATTAAAAGGGCTAATTTTAACATATGCAAAAAGTACTCAAATTTGGCATTTCATATTTTTCCTAGGTAGATGACATCATAAGTAACATTCACAAAAATTTTCAGAATTTTTGGAGCTATATATGAATTACTATAAATCTTCAAAGAAAATAGCATTTAAATCATTTTCTGAAAATAGAAAAAAGAAATTCGGCACAGTGCTCCCGGGTCAACAGTCGACCCCGCCGGAGTTGACCGGCGATTCCTCGCCGTCGGTGAGGTTTTCGGTGATGGGGTTTTCTCCTACTTGCTCATCTTGACATGGCGCATCCAACGGACAGGCTGACGCAACGGCGGAGCGAGGGCAGCATGCACGCCGGCGGCAATGGCGGCGCGGCGGAGCTCGGGCGCGGCGGCGTCGCTCACCGGAGTGATTTCCGGCGACGGCAAAGTCACGGTTAAGTGCAGGGTACTCAAACGGACATATCTGGTAACTAGATGACATCGGCTCCGGGTTCCTAGCCAGGGCAGCAACGCGCGCGGCGGAGCGGCACTGCCGTGCCGGCGACGAGCCACGGTGGCCGGCGGCTACGGTGCAAGATTGATGAAATTGATGACACGGATAGGTGCAGGGGCTCACCACGGCGCTGATGCGCACGTTAATGAAGGTCCGGAGTGGTCGGGTTGAGCTGTGGTCGACGGCGGTGATGGCGGCGGCGGCGGTCCAATGGCACGACAGCGTCACGGCGATCTCCGGCGATGCGCTGCTCAAACCAAGGTGCGCATGAGGTGCAAGATGATACGGAGAACACGATGGCAAGGTTAAAGGTAAAATATATTCACCTTTAACGGCGGCAAACGACGGCGATGGCGTGGCGGCTCGGTTGACCGGCCGCGGGGAAGAAAGCAACGTGTGTGCAACTCGGGTGATAAGAGCAAGCACGAACTGGCTCAAACGGACCATGAAGAAGTGGCGGAGCTTTGGGCGGGAGAAGTTGGACAGAGGTGGAGCATCGGCGGCGAATTTTGGCAGCGGAGCGAGGTCGTCGGCGACGGTGGCGGGAGGAAGAAAGAAGAAGAATGACAGCGGCCGACTGCTATTTATAGCATGGAGTCGATACTTGAGCGAGCGACACGACGACGGTGAACCTTCGCGCGTCCGTGAGCGCGCGGGCGGCCGAGAAGGTGCGGCGGTGGACGGCGGCGCGCGATGAGAAGCCGGCTATGGCGTCCGCCGATAGGGTTAGGTACTGTTCGCAGAAATTACAGAAATGCCATCGGTTTAAAAATACAAATTACTCCAAAATTTGTATAAGAACTTGAAAATCTCTAAAAATATCATTTGCATAACTTTTCAAGAGCTACATTTTTCCTTTAACTAGCATCCTCAAATTCTGTCTATATTTTGAAATTTGAATTCAAATTTGAAAAGGGGATAAAACCCTAGAAATAAGCATCTGAAATTACTTTTGATTTTTCAACAAAACTTGAAAATCTTCAAAACTATGAAATGTTGAGCTTGTCAAACCAAACATCTTTCATATACAAGGTTTTCTCAAATGATGCATAATTTTTGAATTATGGTTTTAAAATCAAAAGGGGATAAATGCTAGAAACTGTATTTTCAAATTAATTTGAAATTACTTTTGGAAACTTGAAAAACTTTGTATACCAACTTTGTAGCTCTTGTCAAGATCTACAAATTGTCTTTTTAGAGTATCCCAAAATTCTTTATAGATTTTGAATTAGAGAAAAGGGGGTAAAACTAGGGTTTGAAATAAAGGGTTTTTGAAATAGAATTTAAACTCAATTTGGTTTCTAACTTAATGGGTTGGTTATTAGTGATCACAAACATCATCCAAGGACATTTTTAGGTCATTGACCCAATGACACCCTTGGTTGACCAAGTTGACTTTTGAAAACCTCTTATAGCATTTCCTATTTGAATTTAAACTTGAATTGCCAGGCTTAGAAATAAGTTTTGGAATCCAAATTAAATTTCAAATATGGAAGTCATTTTTAGAGTTGGACTTAGACTTATACACTATGCTTGACACTAGTGTAAACACAGTTCACACCTGAAGTACATAGAGTATAGACTAAGTATTTACGATGACATTCGAAAATAGGGTTTTATTATTTCATGTGACAAACATTATAGAAACTCAATCAACCTATGAAATATAAATTTGTTCTAGTTAATGCACATTAAGGTTGACTTAAACATGAATGCTTTGCAGTGCATATGATGACATGGCATGTTTTAGTTAATATAACACCAGAGGTGTTACAGCCTTTCCCCCTTAAGGAAATCTCGTCCCGAGATTAAAGCCTCGAGTGAAGTAATGGAAAAGGAAATGTGTCAGGAAAACACACTTCTACTAAGTTTATAAAGGAAAGGAATGGTATCACTCATGGAGAAGTTACAACTCATAGAGGAGATTACCACTTAGATAGAAGCATAAAACTCCGGGAAGTTTTCTAACAGAAAATCCTCTGATTCCCAAGTAGTTTCTTCTTCTGAATGTTGATCCCACTGTATCTTGTACCACTTGATTGTTCTACTTCGAGTAACATGGTCTTTCTGGTCCAAAACTCAAATTGGATACTCGGAGTAAGTTAAGTCAGGTTCAAGTTCAATACCTTCAACATCAACAACCTTATCTGGCACTCGAAGACACTTCTTAAGTTGGGACACATGGAACACATTGTGTACAGCCGACAACTGCTCAGGCAGTTGCAGACGATATGATACCTTTCCAACTGGTGTCAGAATTTGAAATGGTCCAATGTAACAAGGTGCTAACTTACCCTTGACTCCAAATCGGGTAACTCCTTTCATGGGTGATACCTTTAGATACACATGATCTCCCTTGTTGAAACACAATGGTCGACGCCTTTGGTCTGCATAACTCTTCTGACGAGATTGTGCTATCTTTATATTCTGTTGTATCTGTTTAACTTTTGCTTCAGTTTCTTTTACCAAATCAACTCCGAAAAATTTTCTTTCTCCGGGTTCAGACCAACTTAACGGAGTTCTACATCTGTGACCATATAATGCTTCAAATGGTGCCATTTTGATGCTTTTTTGATAACTGTTATTATAAGAAAACTCGGCTAAGGGTAAACATTCATCCTATTTCTGTGGAAAATTAAGAACACATGCTCTCAACATATCTTCAAGTATTTGATTTACTCTTTCAGTCTGACCTCCTGTTTGAGGATGGTAGGCTGTACTGTGCAAAAGATCAGTACTTAAAGATTTGTGTAATTGCTTCCAAAACTGGGAGACAAACTGCATGCCTCTATCAGAAACAATTGTTTTTGGTATTCCATGAAGACTTATGATGCGCTCCAAATACAGTTTGGCATATTGTGAAGCTGAATTTGTATTTTGAACTGGAAGAAAATGCGCCGTTTTTGTGAGTCGATCCACTATAACCCAAATTGAATCAAAACCTTTTGCTGTCCTGGGAAGACCCACTATAAAATCCATACTGATATCTTCCTATTTCCAAGCTGGAATAGGTAATGGCTGAAGTTCTCCTGCTGACTTCAAATGAACAGCTTTCACTCTCTGACAAGTATCACACTGAGCCACATACTTAGCAATTTCTATTTTCATCTTGGTCCACCAAAATCTCTGTTTCAAATCATGATACATCTTATTACTTCCTGGATGAATAGAAAACCTTAATAGATGTACTTCGTCAAAGATCTTTTGTTTTAACTCAAAATCTTTTGGTATGACAGACGATTCTTATACCATAAGACATCTGCTTCATCAATTGTGAAACAAGAATTCTTTTCATTTCTAACTTTCTTTTTAATATGCTTAATTCCATTATTACTTCTCTGAGGAGCAATAATTTGATCTCTGAGGGTTGTCTCAACAACAATATTAGACAAACTACCTTGTTGCACCATCTCTATACCCAGTTTTTCTATGTCATGACATATAGAGATATCCAAAGGCTTCACTGTTAAGCAATGACAATGACCTTTTCGACTAAGTGCATCAGCCACTACATTGGCTTTTCTAGGATGGTAATAGATTTTCAAATCATAATCATTGATTAACTCTAACCATATTCTTTGTCTCATATTCAAATCATCTTGAGTGAATATGTATTTCAAACTTTTGTGATCACTGTAAATATTACATTTATTACCCCACAAATAATGTCGCCATATTTTTAAGGCATGAACAACAGCTGCCAATTCCAAATCATGTGTGGGATAATGCTCCTCATGTTTCTTCAGCTGTCTAGAAGCATATGCAATGACTCTCCCCTCTTGCATCAACACACATCCAATACCTATACCAGAAGCATCACAATAGACATCAAAGGGCTTCTCAATGTTTGGCTGTGCTAGAACAGGTGCAATAGTCATTAGTTTCTTCAATTTCTGAAATGCCTCTTCACAGGCAGGTGACCAAATAAACTTGACATCATTCTTTAACAATTCAGTTATTGGCTTGGATATCTTCGAGAAAGCTGGTATGAAATGACGGTAATAACTTGCCATTCCCAGAAAGCTTCGAACTTGGTGCACAGTCTTTGGTGGTTTCCAATCCAGTATATCCTTTACTTTACTAGGATCAACAACAACACCCTTGCTTGATAACACATGTCCAAGAAATTTTACTTCCTTCAACCAAAACTCACATTTACTGAACTTGGCATATAGTTGATGTTCTCGCAAATGTTGCAAGACAATTCTGAGGCGTTTAGCATGTTCTTCTTCATTCTTAGAATATATCAATATGTCATCAATAAAGACAACCACAAACTTATCCAGTTCTGGCATGAACACTGAGTTCATCAAATACATAAAATAGGCCGGTGCATTGGTAAGTCTAAAAGACATAACCAAATATTCATACAGACCGTACTGAGTGGTAAAAGCGGTCTTTGGAACATCTTTCGGACGAATCTTTATTTGATGATACCCAGATCAAAGATCAATCTTAGAGAACACCTTTGCTTCTGCCAATTGATCAAAAAGCAGATCAATGCGGGGTAGAGGATACTTATTTTTAATGGTTACTTCATTCAAGGGACGATAGTCCACACATAATCTCAAACTATGATCTTTCTTCTTCACAAAGAGAGTAGGACATCCCCAGGGTGATGAGCTAGGTTGAATAAAACCTTTATCTCATAGCTCTTGCAATTGAATCTTGAGTTCTGCTAACTCAGGTGGTGCCATCCGGTAAGCTCTTCTGGATATAGGAGCAGTACCAGGTTTCAAATCAATTCTAAACTCCACATTTCTATCAGGAGGTAAACCAGGTAACTCATCGAGAAATACATCAGGAAACTCACAGACCACTGGTATCTCCTCAACCTCTTTTACAGATGTGGCACATACCTTTTGAACATTCCTCTTAAGTATCGGAAGTTGGATAAGAAGTGAAGTTTTGCAATTGGGTATGTTCAATCTCACAGTTCTATTCAGGATATCTATCACAGCACCATGCCGTTTCATCCAATTCATACCCAGGATCACATCTATATCTTGATCCTTTAATATTATCATATTAGTGGGAAAAATATACCCACCCAAACTTACTGGCATATCATGTACCATTTCTTTAGTACACATACGCCCTCCAGGCGACTGTATAAAGAACTGTTCTTTTGTCTCCATTATTGGAATTTCATGTGTCTTAACAAATGTACCATTAATGAATGTATGTGATGCACCAGAATCAAATAGCATAATTGCAGGATGATCAGCAACAGAAAACGTACCCATCATGACGGGTTCTCCTTCCAAAATCTCCACAACTTGAGTGTAGAACACTCTGCCAGACTTCTTTTCATTTTTACTATTTGACACCTTCTGATTTCCTACCTTTTGCTGATTCTGTGATTGTGGTTGTGGTACAAAAGTCCTGGGAACATAAGAATTATACTGCCTCGGATGCGGGCAGTTTCGTGAAAAATGACCAGGCTTTCCACAGTTATAACAGGGGAAAATTGGTGGCTGGAAATTTGAGTTACGAACACCAGGGGCATTCGACTGTCGTGGATATGAAAGATTAGCAATAGGACGAGCGAACACCTGTTGCGGTGCTTGATATTGTGGTGGACGATAAGGTGGACGAAAATGATTCTAAGGGTGATAGATTATTTTCTGGCGCTTTGGATTGCCACCAGAAAATCCAGAGGGTACACTTTTCTTCTTTTTGGTTTCCAGATGTTGACGATTCTTATCTTCATAAGAGATAGCGATATTCACCGCCTCATGAAAAGTGGCATTAGGATTTCCCATCATCATTCTCTGAATTTTACTATTCAAACCTCTTAGGAAACACTCTTTCTTTTTACGGTCAGTACTAACATAGTCTGATGCGTATTGAGACAAATGATTAAATTTGTCAAAATATTGCATGACCGACATATCACCCTGCCTTAAGGAAAGAAATTCTTCAAGTTTCATAGTCATTATTCCATCAGGAATAAAATGTGCTCGAAAGGCTTCTCGAAACTCAGTCCAAGTTATGCGATAGCCTTCGGGCTGAGCAGCAACGAAATTTACCCACCAAGCTCCTGCAATACCTCTCAACTGCTGGGCTGCAAACATGGGCTTTTGATATTCTGTGCATTCAATCAGTCTAAACTTCTGCTCCATAGTGCGGAGCCAATCATCAGCCTCCATGGGTTCATCTACTCTGGTGAAAACCGGAGGTCGAGTATCTGTGAAATCCACATATGTGGTTTCATCTCTATGGTTCCGCCCATGATTTACCTGTCGGGCATTCTGATTCTGGTTTTGAGCCATCATTGTGGTTGCAGTGACTAATGCTGCAACTGCATCAGCTAGAGTGGGTGGAACTGGTGGAGGGTTAGGGATATCACCTCCATCCTGAGATGAGCCAGCAGCATCACGGGAACGGGTGTGAGCAGGCATCTGTTGATAAACAAACTATACTTTATTCACAAAGCCTTATTGGATTTCATAAGGATATATTACAAAGGCGTAACATACTTAGGTTACATTATTTTATTACATCAGTCTGCACTCCGGCAAGACTTCCCACACCTACTAGGCTTTAGAAAGCAAAGAAAGGATATATTACACATCCTACCTTTCCAAAATCCTTACTCATCTTCCTCAGGATCCTCCCCTTCTTCAGGCTCTTCCTCTACTATCTCAGGATCTTCTTCTTCCATAATATTTTCTTCTTCACTTTCATTCTCTATATCCACTTGGTTTTCCTCTTCTTCATCAATGACATCCTCTTTGATAAATTCTAATTCTTCAGGATCTTCCTCTTCCTCATCCTGACCCATTACAAGACCAAGGTCATCCTGAACTGCCTGTCTTTGATATTCAGGATCCAATAAGTTATTCAACCTCACACATTCATCGTCAGCTTCCTCCGCTTATTCTTCCAAATCTTCCACATAATCTTCAAGTTCTTGGATACGAACATTTGCTGCATCTTCTCTTGCCCAAGCATCATTTCTTTGGTGCTTCATATACTTCCGGGATCGCCTCAACGAAGTGATTTCGGCGGCCTCTAAAATCCTGTCGGTTTCAGCCCTTTCCAACTCGGATCTAAGCCTCGCTATCTCAGCCTGCGGATCCTGATGCGGATTGCTACTGCTTTCTCCGATCTCATATTTAGGAGCTAACTGATGCCGAGGTACTCCTTTTGGTGCAGTGCTCTTGCGAGGTGTTTGCTTGGTAATGGCCATCCTGAAGCAAGATAGGATAAATAAGGAGAAGTCTAAAGGTTAGCATGAAAAGGATTGATACTACTTAACCCAAACCATTTTAAAGGGGAAAGTAATTAAACAAATTAATTAAGCATGATGCATGAATGAACTTACGATCTAAACGTAAAAGAAGGCAACACTTACATATATATAACATAGGGCAATATAATATGCTATTTCTCCACCACACTTTGTAAAACCAGAATAAGGGTTGATAGAAAGAATCATAGATAAGGAGTAAGTAATTTGGACCTAAAATAGTCAAGTTAAAATAATTTGACTCAAAACTTTTGAAGTTTTTACAAAAGAATACTACAACAACTCTTCTTAACGACGATCCGGCTCCGATACCAGCTGTGGCAGAACCTCCTAAATCATATGGCCCACATGCATGATTATTATCTAAACAGACTCCAAATGACCATGACTGTGTTCCATACGACTTAAAAAGTCTGTCGGGTAAATCCCGAATCATCCACGATTCTCCGAGCAGGACCAATCATTGTAGAGAGACGTTGCAGTATTACAACAGTTTACCATAATTAATATACAACGGAGTAAAACAGCGAAAGACTTATATTGACATAAGTTTACAAACCTATAGTTTTCAAATATTTACAATCATAAGTTTAAGTTATACAAACCATAATAGTAGTGGAGTAGCACTAGATTACAATATTACACAAAAGCTCTGCCCAAGAGCTGAACATCTTTATTCGTCGTCGCTTTCCTCGACGACTGTCATGCAGCGGGATGCAAAACACTCCTGCCCATGAAGCTCACCTGCAACAGGGGTGCAACAAACCTTGAGTACAATAGTACTCAAAAAGACTGACCCGACGAAAGAGAAGGATAGAGACTCAAGAAATGCAGGCTAGAGGGACAAGGTAAGGCTTGTAAGAGATAAGAAATTTTGCAGAAAAGCTTTATAGAAAGAGAAGTTGCTGGGACTAACTTCCATTATCAACCAACTTCATTATTGATCCTTAATTTTTGTTCAAGTTGTTACTACGATGATGAACACCGATCGAGTCTTCTTCTCCGAGAAGCAACGGCGATTCGAATCCATTTTCATACCCAGCTGGGACCTAGGTGACTGAGCATACCGGAGACTTTAACTCCGAAGCACCCCAGGTGCACCGATATACCGGGATAACAACCTCAGCCGTATATCACCACATGATACATGTGAGCTCTACGGTCCAGCGTACCGAGATACATGGGAACTTAAACCCCACAGTAAAACACACTATGACACAGATGGGATCTCTGGCCCCACTCTAGGTCACTCCATGGCATACACGGCTCCAACCATCCGTATACCACTTCATGCATGTGGATTTCTAAATTCTCGATATCACCAGTTCACCATCGAACGGGACCTAGAGCATCAACAGACGAGAACACTACAGAGGGACTCCATTCCCAGTGCAAGTTCGCCGTCCGGACTCGATTTATTACTATCATCAAGATTCCAACAAAGAAACCAATCTCATCTTTTTTATTCTTTTGCCTTTGAACAATTAAATAAATAAGCAGGGCTAAGCATTACTACTCATATTCCAAGTGGGTAACAAGGATTAAGGAAATAAGACAGGTAATGCAATTTGTGGGTTTTCACTCAACTCCTATTACTTAATGCACATATTATAGCTGAAGCGGTAAAACTTTTTATAAATAGAATAGGATTGAATGCATCCGGGGCTTGCCTTGATGTTCGAGGTAGAAGTTCTCAAACTCTGGATCAACTCCCGATTCTTGAATCTGTTCGTCCTTCGGATCTGAGTGATAACGTTAACTCTCCGTTAACGGAAACTATTCGATAATTAATATGCTTCGACATGATGGAATAGTAAACATGATGCTCGATGAATGCATGATCAACTTAAGGGATTGAATATAACTTCTCTTCACGACAAAGTTGCAAGCTAACAAAACTTTGCTTATATAACTGATTAGGGTTAACTACGCAATTTAAGAGGTTAATTAAACACATAAAATAACGTTAATTAAGCCCTAATGACATGATTAAGATGAGCGCAAACAATTAATTAAACTGCCAAAGGTCATTAGGGTTAATGACCTAAGGTCATCAATCAATCCCAAAGTCACACAACTCCTATAATGATTAAGTTAACTAAAAGGGGTTATTTAATTATTTAAAAGCATTAAATAAAGGCATAAAATTAAAGTTATCAAATTAAGCCCAAAATTTTATTTTAGAAAGCTCTTAGCCTAGTTAGATGGCAAAACAAATTTCAGAATTAAAAGCCAATTATTTTATTTATTAAAAATCATTGAAGGTCCATTTTTTAATTAAAAGGGCTAATTTTAACATATGCAAAAAGTACTCAAATTTGGCATTTCATATTTTTCCTAGGTAGATGACATCATAAGTAACATTCACAAAAATTTTTAGAATTTTTGGAGCTATATATGAATTACTATAAATCTTCAAAGAAAATAGCATTTAAATCATTTTCTGAAAATAGAAAAAAGAAATTCGGCACAGTGCTCCCGGGTCAACAGTCGACCCCGCCGGAGTTGACCGGCGATTCCTCGCCGTCGGTGAGGTTTTCGGTGATGGGGTTTTCTCCTACTTGCTCATCTTGACATGGCGCATCCAACGGACAGGCTGACGCAACGGCGGAGCGAGGGCAGCATGCACGCCGGCGGCAATGGCGGCGCGGCGGCGTCGCTCACCGGAGTGATTTCCGGCGACGGGAAGGTCACGGTTAAGTGCAGGGTACTCAAACGGACATATCTGGTAACTAGATGACATCGGCTCCGGGTTCCTAGCCAGGGCAGCAACGCGCGCGGCGGAGCGGCACTGCCGTGCCGGCGACGAGCCACGGTGGCCGGCGGCTACGGTGCAAGATTGATGAAATTGATGACACGGATAGGTGCAGGGGCTCACCACGGTGCTGATGCGCACGTTAATGAAGGTCCGGAGTGGTCGGGTTGAGCTGTGGTCGACGGCGGTGATGGCGGCGGTGGCGCTCCGATGGCACGACAGCGTCACGGCGATCTCCGGCGATGCGCTGCTCAAACCAAGGTGCGCATGAGGTGCAAGATGATACGGAGAACACGATGGCAGGGTTAAAGGTAAAATATATTCACCTTTAACGGCGGCAAACGGCGGCGATGGCACGGCGGCTCGGTTGACCGGCCGCGGGGAAGAAAGCAACGTGTGTGCAACTCGGGTGATAAGAGCAAGCACGAACTGGCTCAAACGGACCGTGAAGAAGTGGTGGAGCTTCGGGCGGGAGCAATTGTACAGAGGTGGAGCGTCGGCGGCGAATTTTGACAGCGGAGCGAGGTCGTCGGCGACGGTGGCGGGAGGAAGAAAGAAGAAGAATGACGGCGGCCGACTGCTATTTATAGCATGGAGTCGATACTTGAGCGAGCGACACGACGACGGTGAACCTTGGCGCATCCGTGAGCGCGCGGGCGGCCGAGAAGGTGCGGCGGTGGACGACGGCGCGCGATGAGAAGCCGGCCATGGCGTCCGCCGATAGGGTTAGGTACTGTTCGCAGAAATTACAGAAATGCCATCAGTTTAAAAATACAAATTACTCCAAAATTTGTATAAGAACTTGAAAATGTCCAAAAATATCATTTGCGTAACTTTTCAAGAGCTACATTTTTCCTTTAACTGGCATCCTCAAATTCTGTCTAGATTTTGAAATTTGAATTCAAATTTGAAAAGGGGATAAAACCCTAGAAATAAGCATCTGAAATTACTTTTGATTTTTCAACAAAACTTGAAAATCTTCAAAACTATGATTTTCTCAAGGTTTTCATATACAAAACTTGAGCTTATCAAACCAAACATCTTTCATATACAAGGTTTTCTCAAATGATGCATAATTTTTGAATTATGGTTTTAAAATCAAAAGGGGATAAATGCTAGAAACTGTATTTTCAAATTAATTTGAAATTCCTTTTGGAAACTTGAAAAACTTTGTATACCAACTTTGTATCTCTTGTCAAGATCTACAAATTGTCTTTTTAGAGTATCCCCAAATTCTTTATAGATTTTGAATTAGAGAAAAGGGGGTAAAACTAGGGTTTGAAATAAAGGGTTTTTGAAATAGAATTTAAACTCAATTTGGTTTCTAACTTAATGGGTTGGTTATTAGTGATCACAAACATCATCCAAGGACATTTTTAGGTCATTGACCCAATGACACCCTTGGTTGACCAAGTTGACTTTTGAAAACCTCTTATAGCATTTTCTATTTGAATTTAAACTTGAATTGCCAGGCTTAGAAATAAGTTTTGGAATCCAAATTAAATTTCAAATATGGAAGTCGTTTTTAGAGTTGGACTTAGACTTATACACTATGCTTGACACTAGTGTAAACACAGTTCACACCTCAAGTACATAGAGTATAGACTAAGTATTTACGATGACATTCGAAAATAGGGTTTTATTATTTCATGTGACAAACATTATAGAAACTCAATCAACCTATGAAATATAAATTTGTTCTAGTTAATGCACATTAAGGTTGACTTAAACATGAATGCTTTGCAGTGCATATGATGACATGGCATATTTTAGTTAATATAACACCAGAGGTGTTACAGTGAACCGCGTGTTGCACCGAATGTTTAAAAGAATTTGGGGCGACAAGTGGCATTGAAGAAGGATCAGGAAGGCAAAAACAAGCTTACAATCACCGCTGGATCAGCAGAAGCTTTGAGAAGGCAAAGATGGTATGAGACACGCACGGTGCTGCAGAGGCCGACTAGGCCGACTGTTTCAGTCGGCCAGGCTGACTCCGAGACAGCTAAGCCGACTGCCCCAGTCGGCCTGGCCGGGTCCAGCATAGGCCAGCCAGAGCCGGCTAAGTCGACTGACTCAGTCGGCCTGGCCGGGTCCAGCCAGACGGCTAAGCCGACTGCTCCAGTCGGCCAAGCCAGCTCCCCTCCTCCAGGCAGTTTCACTTCCGGTGTCCATGTGATTCGCACGTTTATTCCCAAGAAACCGGAGATTGGTGTTTGGAAAGAGAAAGAGCAGAAAGTCAAGCCACCTGTGGTGAAGCCACTTTGTACTTTTGATCGACTTATGGTGAAGTACAAGAAACAAAAGGCCGATTTCAAGAATTAGCCCATAAAAAAGGGAGTCTACACCGCCGAAGCGTGAAGAAAATAAGAACAAGCAAATGGCAATGACTCCACTAGCTGATTCTTCCTTGCAGGTTATTCATCCTCGTGTGTCATGTTGGGGACCTCCAGTGGCTCCAGCCCCACCAATTATACCAACGCCACAATGGGGACCATGTGGGGTGTGGGTGCCTTATCCTCAGGCTCCCGTGTTCCAAAGATTGGGAGATGTTGCTGGTCCATCTTCAAAATCTTCTATCTTTAGCCGATTGGGCAGTCAATCGGGCTCTAGTGGAGTAAATCAAGAGAAGGTGGTCGATATGCAGGTTGAAGCTCCTCAAGAAATTAAGAAAGCTCCTACGCAGCAAGTGTATGTGCCGAAGAAGGTTGAGGTGTCCAAAAAACTTGTATATGTTCCTAGTGTCATAATCGGTTCGATGTCAGTTCCTGTTTTAAATGACAACAAACCGATTGTGATTGAAGATCTAGTAAACAAGCAAAAAGAAACTACTGAAAAAGTTGCTAGAGTTCAAGAGCAAGATAAGCCGCCAAGGGACCCCAAGTACACTCAACCCAAGTGGTGTCCACGAGGGTTGGATAAAACTCAAAGGCGGAAATACAGCGTGCTCGGCAAAAGAAATTGAAGAAGGAAGCTCTTGGGATCGTCGAGGGCCCACTTGTATCAGAAAGCCCTCAAGAGATTCCATGGAAAACCGTCATCGCGACTACTACCCCTGCTCAGATGGCTAAGCTGGCCCCAGAACCGGCCAGGCCGACTGAGTCAGCTAAGTCGGCTCCAGAGTCGGCTAAGCTGGCCTCCACCCCCGACGCTGACTAGGCAGGTCAGAAGTCGGCTAAGTCGACTGGTGAGTCGGCTAAGCTGACTGTATCGGCTAGGCCGACTGAGGAGTCGGCCATGCCGGCTATATCTGCTGTTTCTGTCCTGGTAACTCCCGAATCGGCTATGGTGTCTTCGAGGCTCCTGTGTTGATTCTTACAGGTTCTGGAGATCTTGGAGACTCACCTGAGGTCTTTGCCACTGTTGTTGCTGATATGGTGGGTATGGAGGCTCCAGAGGTGCCGAAAGAGGAGATGGTGGACTATGAGCCATCACCACCGCATGGAGATGTGAACGTAGTATATTTCTCTTCTGACTACTACGTGATCGGCCATGATGAAGAAGAGCCACCAGTAGCAGAATTGGTGTTTGCTGTTGAAGATGCTGTATTCAAGAAGCCAGCAGTGCGGGTGGATCATCTCAGGCCACTCCACCTGAAAGGTCACATCAACGGGATGCCAGTTCATAGCATGCTAGTGGACAGCGGTGCTATTGTGAACGTCATGCCGTACTCACTGTACAAGAAGCTTAGTAACAAGGACGAGGAGTTAGTGTAGACCAACATGACCATCAAAGGTGTTGGTAGTGAAGCCCCAATTCCAGCTAGAGGTATTTCTAACGTTGAGTTGACCATAGGGAGCAAGACTTTGGCTACAGCTTTCTTCGTTGCTGACATCAAAGGGAGCTACAATGTGATACTTGGGCGTGATTGGATTCATGCTAATGAGTGTGTGCCGTCCAGCTTGCATCAATTTCTCATCCAGTGGATGGAAGATTTCATTGAGGTCGTCCATGCTGATTCATCGGTTGAAGTTGCCACAACCGATGCGTGTGAAGCTGGAGGGCATGGTGCTTTTGGTTGCTTGTCAGGTAGAGACTTGTCTGAGTATAATTTTGTAAGTTTCACTAGACAAGGCTTTGTTCCTGTTTCATTTAAGCCGATTGACAATCGGCTTAGCACTATCATGTAATCAATGGATAATGTTGAATGGTTAAAGTGTTGTGTTGAACAGTATCGGGCTGAAAAGACTGATGCCTGTGAAGCTATTGATGACTTTGATGAGCTCAATAAGTTGGGCCAAGGTTTCACGTCGGCTGACCCTTTAGAACAGGTTGATATTGGGGATGGCTCCACGTCACGGCCGACGTTTGTCAATAAAAACTTAAAAGCTGATTACAAAGCTGAGTTAATCACGCTTCTCAAGGAATATTCTAATTGTTTTGCATGAAATTATACAGAGATGCCAGGATTGAGCCGAGATCTTGTGGAGCATCGGCTCAAAATCAAGGATGGGTTTAGATCTGTCAAGCAACATCCATGACGCTTCAATTCGGCCATTCATGACCGAATTAAGGAGGAGATCAATAGGTTGTTGCAAGCTGAATTCATTCGTCCATGCCAATATGCGGAGTGGGTTTCTAATATTGTGCCTGTTGAGAAGAAGGATTCTGGTAAGATCAGAGTCTGTGTTGATTTTAGAGATCTTAATAGAGCCACTCCCAAAGATAAATATCCTATACCTATAGTCGACATGTTGATCAATGATGCTTCTAGACATAGAGTGATTAGCTTTCTTGATGGTAATGCTGGATTCAATCAAATTTCCATGACAGAGGAAGACACATCAAAGATGGCTTTCATCTGTCCTGGCTTTGTTGGTTTGTTTGAGTGGATTGTTATGACCTTTGGTTTGAAGAATGCGGGAGCAACTTATCAAAGAGCAATGAACTTGATTTTTCATGATCTAATTGGGGTGATTATGGAAGTTTACATTGATGATATTGTGATTAAATCGGCTGCCTGTAAATCTCATTTAGCCGATTTGCGTCTTGCTTTTGAAAGGATGCGCTGCTATGGTTTAAAGATGAATCCATTCAAGTGTGCTTTTGGAGTATCGGCTGGGAAGTTTCTAGGTTTTATTATTCATGATAAAGGCATAGAGGTTGATCCCAAGAGGATTGAGAAGATCAAGAACGTTCAACCACCTACATGCAAAAAGGATGTGCAGAAATTCTTAGGGAAGGTGAACTACTTGAGGAGGTTTATTGCCAATCTGTCCGAGAAGATTATTCCTTTTACTCCTATACTCAAGTTGAAGGATGAATCTGAATTCACTTGGGGGCAAGTCAAAAAGCAGCTTTTGAGGAGATAAAGGAGTATCTATCATCGCTGCTCGTTCTTCGTGCACCTAGTAGAGGAATTTCGTTTAAACTTTATGTTGCTACCGAAGAGAAAATCATTGGGGCTGTTATGACTCAAGAAGATGAAGGGAAGGCGTATGTTATTGCTTATCTTGGTCGTCATCTTCTTGATTCCGAGACAAGGTATGCCCATATTGAAAAACTATACTTATCACTGTACTTTGCATGTAGCAAGATGAGACATTATCTTTTATCAAGTACATGTGTTGTAGCATGCCAGGCCGATATTATCAAGCATATGTTATATTGGCCAATCCTTAGTGGAAGGTTGGGCAAATGGGCATACTCTTTAATTAAATATGACTTGACTTATGAACCATTGAAATCCATAAGAGGTCAAGTTCTTGCTGATTTTATTGTTGAGCATGGTATTGATCTTGATGATGAAGTCAATTACCTTACTTACACCCCGTGGAAGCTATATTTTGAAGGATCGGTTTGTAAAGATGGCCAAGGTGTTGGTATTATTCTTGTTTCTCCTAATAATGTTGAGACAGGGATGTCAAGCCGATTGGAGTTTCAATGTACTAACAATCAAACCGAATATCAAGCTCTTATATTCGGGTTGATCATATTAACTTCTATGGAGGTGTAGCATGTTGAAGCCTATGGTGATTCATTGCTGGTGGTGCAGCAGGATGCTGGTCAATTTCAATGTTTAGATGGATCACTTCGAGCTTCTCTTAATACTTGTCTTAACCTTATCTCTAAAATTACCAAATTTAAAATTCGGCATATTTCAAGACATGAAAATCAGAAGGCCAACATGTTAGCTCAACAAGCATCAGCATTTGACGTCAGTGAGCATAATTTTCATATTCAAGAAAAGCCAATGCATCAAGATGATCATTTTTCTGTGCAGGTCTGGACAAACCGACCTGGCCGACTATTACAGTCGGCCTAGCCGGCCATCAGACGGCTAAGCCGGGTCACCGGGGCGGCCTAGCCGGGTATACTAACGGGTGCTCTGGTCACCAGGCCGGCCTAGCCGGGTCTACTGACTGGGCAGCCCAGTCGGCTAAGCTGACTACCACAGTCGGCCTAGCCGACTCTACTACAGGTGCTGCTGCTGATTCGCCTAATGGTGCTCTAAATCGGTCCAGTTCAGATTCTGGTAATTCTAATGCCGATTTGGAGGATTGGAGGACTCTCTTAATTAAATATTTACAGAATCCTAGTGCTAAAGTTGATAAGAGCGTGCGAAGAAGTGCGTTCAAGTATATTATTCGGCATGACGAGCTCTATCGAAGAAAAGCTGATGATTTATTGCTCAAGTGCCTAGGATCTGATGATGCAAGGTGGCAATGGGAGGAGTCCATGAAGGGATTTGTGGTACGCATCAATCGGCCCCGAAGATGAAGTGGTTGCTAAGGAGGGTTGGTTTCTATTGGCCCACTATGATGGCCGATTGTTTTCGTTACTACAAAGGATGTGATGAGTGCCAACGGTTCGGTAATATTCAGATGGTGCCTGCTGCAGAACTCCATCCCATTATGAAGCCATGGCCATTTAGATGTTGGGGGCTAGATTTCATTGGCCAAATTCATCCCTCGTCTTCAAAGGGGCATCAATTCATTCTGGTTGCCACTGATTATTTCACTAAGTGGTGTGAAGCGGTTCCTTTGAAGAATATCACTCATAAGGAGGTTATTGAGTTCATCACTGAGCATATTATTCATAGATTCGGCATTCCTCAGTCATTAACTGTGGATCAAGTGACTTCCTTTATGTCCAAAGAAGTTAAGAAGTTTGCCGAATCCCATAAGATCAAGTTGGTCAACTCATTTCCATACTATGCTCAAGCTAATGGCCTAGCTGAAGCTAGTAACAAGACTCTAATCAAGCTCATCAAGAAGAAGATTGAGGAACAACCAAGAAGATGGCATGAAACTTTGTCAGAAGCTTTGTGGGCGTATCGCACATCAAAGCATGGTGCTACAAAAGTGACTCCTTTTGAGCTAGTCTATGGTCAAGAAGCCATGTTGCCTGTCGAAGTGAACTTGAGTGCATACAGATTTGCTAAACAAAATGATTTATCTCCTGTTGTGTACCATGATCTAATGATGGACAATGTGGATGAAGTGACAGATAAAAGGTTGTAAGCTCTCAAGGAGATTGAAAAGGACAAAGTCCGTGTTGCAAGGGCTTATAACAAGAAGGTTCGAAGCAAGTCATTTCAAGTGGGAGATCTAGTTTGGCAAACTATACTTCCTATTGGATCGAAGAGCAGCGAATTTGGCAAATGGTCGCCCAATTGGAAGGGTCCTTTTAGAGTGGTTAGAGTCATCTCGGGAACTCATACTTGCTGAAAACGCTGAAAGGTGAGCCTCTCCTAAAGGCAATCAACGGGAGGTATCTCAAAAAATACTTTCCAAGTGTCTGGCAAGATGCCTAAGTGCTCTACCAAGCAATGGCCGACACATGTATTGCCCTCCGCATAAAAATGGCCGATGTATACATCGCCCTTAGTCGCTGGTCAGCGGATGTGATGGGTATCGTGTTGGTCGGTTGTATCTTGATAGGTGTTTTCAAGTTCATGCATCATTCACTTGAAAATAGGGGGTATATGTTGACACTCAAATTGGGCCCATGTTAATTAAATAGGCTCATGATAGTGTTTAGCCCAATCTAAGGAGAACTTGGACAAATTAATAGTACCACATTGGTTTTCCAATAGGATAAGACCACTCCTACCCCCTGTAAAATAAGGGGTACATGACCGATCGATCCCATCCAATCAATCGATCAAAAACCAATCTATCCAACTCTTTTACCCCTTTTCTCTCCTCAACCTCTCTACCCGCTGTCTAGCCCTTCTCTCCACGAGATTGGTTGGCATCTTAGACGGCCTTGCTGGTCCTAAGAGATCCCTCACGTGCTCCCTCCCGACGGATCCTTTCGGAGGTGGTTCTAAGGTCGTTTCAGCCACACACAAGCTCCACATCAGCCTTTTCGATCTCTAGATCGGTTTGGTCGGTTACGCTGCGTGTTTGCTACGTTAACCTCCTTAGGCGTCCAAAACCCGTTGGTGTGTTGACACAGTCGCAAATCGGCGTCAACAAATACATTACTATATTTCTAGTGCTAGCAAGAACACTTGTGACGATTCCAACGTGATACAGACAGATTCTGATCGAGGTCCTGCTTGGAACACAAGACGTTCGCCTCTGACATTTCCTGCGTTCCAAGCAGCACCCACCACCCCCTAATAACATATTTCTACGTAGTACGTATATATAAGAACAAGAACGCTACAAGATCTTCACCTCTGGCACGGCAGGCGCCAATGGCACGGCGCGCGGCCGCCAGGTTATGACATGCGTGCTGCAGCCAAGCAGCAACAAGAAACGGCATTAAGTTACTGGGTAAAGGCCGGGACGCGAGCTCGAGCTCTCTGCTCTCTCGGAGACACGCAGCCGGCAGCCACTTGAGGCGACAGCGCGCCCTGCCTCCTCCGGCCGGCCGTCCGGCCACCTCGTGCGCGCCATGCGCCGTGGTCCATCCGTCCCCCACCACGTGCACCCCCGCCTGGCCCCCGCCGGACTCGGACAAGAAGAGGTGCGCGCCTGATCGATTGGGGCCCACGTACCCCGCCCCGGCGAGACCGACCGGCCGCAGCGCCGCGGCTTCTTTCTTGTGCGCGCGCACGTAACGACGCCGGACACGGACGCTTCTTCTCCTTGGCCACTTCCTGTTCTAGTAGTATTCCACGGGCGTGCCGGGACAACTGTCGTCGTCCGATACGTCGTCATCGACGACATTTGCGCCACCTTTGCTTCCACCACCGCCAGCCTTGCTGCCGACGCTGAACGGCGGCGGCACGTACGGCGGGCTGGCGCACCGCAGGAGCGCCCAATTAACACCCCCAAAGAACGGGTGTCTCTTAATAGCCGCGGCGCCGACAGTGGTGCCGAGGCGGCGCGCAGGGTCCTTAGCCAGCAGCGCCGTGACGAGGTCCCTCGCCGCCGACGACACGGCCGGCTCCTTGGGGAACTCGAGCGCGCGGGCGACGATGTTGGCGAGCGTCATCTCGTTGTCGTAGCCCTTGAATGGCGTGACGCCGTACAGGAGCTCGAAGACGAAGACGCCCAGCGTCCACCAGTCGACGGAGCTGCCGTGGCCCTCCCCAGAGACGATCTCGGGAGCGAGGTACTCGTGCGTGCCCACGAACGACATCGAGCGGAGCTCCACCGGCTCCGCCACGAACTCCAGCTCCAGCCCGCTGTTGTTGCTGGTACTGCTGTTGCCGCCCCCGATCGATGATGGTTTCTTGGTGCGCCAGCGTCGGAGCCGGCGGCTGCGGCCGCGGCCGGGGAAGAGCTGGAAGCAGGATGCGGCCGGGACGACGCAGGAGGAGATGGCGCAGGAGGTGGAGGTGGCGGCGCGGCGGGCGGCGAGGGAGAGCGGGTCGGAGTTGATGACGTGTGCCGGCGTCGGGGCTGTTGGATCGCACTTGAGGGAGAGGTCGAAGTCGGTGAGCATGATGTGGCCGTCGGCGCGGACCAGGACGTTCTCCGGCTTGAGGTCCCGGTACACGATGTCCATCATGTGGATATACTCCAGCGCCGCCACCACCTCCGCCGCGTAGAACCTGCGTACATGTGCACCGGCCCGTCGTCAGTAGGCAGTAATTATCATTAAACAATTAAACATATAAATGACAGCGGCATCAGCCAATCATATGCATTTGTAGCTAGAAATCTTCGTCACTTGGCAATGCCATCATGCAGAGTACTACAACCCGCTTGCTCTGAATCTATGTCAAAGTTTCATTTCATTACATCATTCAGGAAAGCCGTCCCGCATGCCCATGATTGTTGATTGCAAGAGCTTTACATTTAGCACGCATCATCAACTGCAATTGCATACTGAACTCACGTCTGTACTTTCTACTGTACTAGAAAAGCTACTTTTTTCTGATAAGCTAGAAAAGCTACTTGCAAGAAGGAGGTGCGCATGGCCATGGCTTTACTCACGTCTGTAATGTAGTATAGCCAAAAGAGCCCAATCCAGACCGCTAGACGGGCACGCCGCACCTGTGCAACGACTGACGACAAGCAGAAGGGCGCGTGTACTGTGTGTGAATCATCAAGTGCCGGCATGTTGGACTCGACTGTGCTCTGCAATCGAACGGAGCATGGGAGCAAGGGTCACAGGTTGGTGGGCGGCAGAGCAGACGGCGGAAAAGGCAGCGGCGGACAGTGCTCGAATTGGCGCATCATGGCTGTTGGAAGCTGCACACGGTGGGGGCTCGGCATCGCACAGTCTCACTCTCGCTGTGGGTGGCATCACACAGTCCCACTCTCACTGTGGGTCTAGTTGTTTATTACAATTGCAGTTGCAGCCAGGGGACCCCATGTGTGCACGCATGGCCAGTGCCCGGCCAATTGCCAGTGATTTCCTTGGGTTAAACTAGGTTAAAATCCTTTTACAAGTGCCTAGCGCATGTGTGGATCAATTCTTAACTGAATCCCTCGTTGGCCGAGATCAGTAGATTAGTGCCTACAAGAAATGCCCTATAGAACCCAACCCTATACTAGTAGTAGCCAATTACTCTGACCTGGGTGTACGTGTACGTGTTCCATTCAGAGATGTCATTCTCGAGGATATCACATGGGGGGTTATGTTAATAAAGGCCGTCCTTGACCAATGCAAACTAAGCAAGCAAGCATCAATGCATCATCATCACCTAGGAGGAGGAGTAGTAGTCAATTAAACGGAGCATCAGTAACTACCCGTACTGATTGCATTGCTTGGGTAGTCAGTGACGGTGTCACGTTCCCGGGCGGACCGGCCGGCGTGCCTCCAGCGCCGCCGTCGCCGCTGCGCACGGGGGACGCCGCTCGTGGTCGTCGCCATCGGTCAGCGCTGCCCCGGCCGGCCGCCGCACCGCACCATGTGCGCGCCATGATGCGCCGATGACTGTAGCTCTGGTCGCCTACCAACGCTACGGTTACTGCCCCTGCCGGCGGCACTTACTACTGTGCTGTAGTACGTGTCCTGGGAACCGTTGTTGCCGCGTCTCACGGCGCCGGCCATGGGATCGTGACCCGTGCGAACGCCACCGGCGCGCAACAACGCCTCTGGGTGCGTTGCAGTTGCAGGACGACCCATGTACAGTTCTGCGCGTCGTCAACTGTAGTGTACCACCACGCATTGAGAGTGCAGTTGCCGTCCTTGGCCTTGGCCAGGCGTGGCGGGGCGAGCACGTAGAAATGGACACGCGCACGCGCGCCATGATGCTTGCAATCGATGGAGCGGCCGTGAAATGCAGGTAGCAGCTAGTGCTACTGTTGCAACCAAACCAGCCAACCACTATAGTCAGTCTGCTACAGTCTTGGCTGGCACTATCAGGTACTCCTACTCGTACAACTGTACGTGTCTTGGATGGTCTCTGTCTCGTGCAAGCCCAGAGTAAAATCCTGCATCCGTGAATGCACGTACATACGTACTCTGCTCTACAGGGCGTGTAATGGAGCACGTACGTGCTGCAACGCACCGTCTGGCGCTTGTGTTAGTTACTGCTATACTATACGTGTACTGCTGAGTGATGAGAATCTGGCCGGGTCCCTGCCTCTACCACAAGACCTACGGTGCGCAGGACACGCGATTTCCGCGGTCTTGCAGTTGCACGACGACTGGTTGTGCCTAGCGCATGTGGCACTCACAGTCACAGCTTTCACTACCACAACGTGGACAGGCTTGACTTGAGGACTCACTCAGCGTGGTGTGGACATGGACGTGTGTGCTCGTGTGGCTCACTCACGGTCAGTCACAGGGTCACAGCATGCACGGCAACAAAAGCAATGCGAATATGCGATAGATTTTGCTGTTTTGAGCCTGTGACAGTGAGCTCCATCCAGTCCCTTAACTGTAACGAACAAGTCTCCGCTGCATTTTCCTCTGATAGCTGATGCCACAATCGTGGTGATACCATGGTGGTCAAGTGTTTCCTGACCTGGGCCATGGTGGTCAAGTGTTTCCTGACCTGGGCTTTGTTTAGATGTCACCAAAATTACAAGTTTTTTCACTCTCACTTTATCACATCAACACCCCCCCCCCGCTCCGCTCCGCCGACGTCGGGGCGAAACCCTAGGCGGCGGCCGCCGCCAGCCCTACAGCCCTCGTCTCCACCTCGCCGCCGCCTGAGCGCGCAGCCTGGAAGCCGGCGTGGCACGCGGGGATGGTGGCGGCGGGGCAAGTTTCCCGGGCGGAGCTCCTTGCTTCAGCGCGTTTGGAGGAGGAGCAAAGTCGCGGCGGGCGGCGCCGATCTTCTTCGGTGAAGTGGTGGCGGCCACAGCTCCCCCCTGGCCGGATCCGCTCCTTCCACTGCCGGATCCTCGCCCTGGGCGCGGATCCGGGGGGTGGGCGGCGTTGGGGGCGGCGGGGGTCCATTCTCCGGCGACTGGTGGCGGCTCCGGCTCCTCCCGGTCCAAATCCTCTCCTCCCGGCGCAGGAATAGATGGATCCGCGCGCCCGTTGGCCGGATCCGGCGCCGTTGGCTGGATCTGGGGTGGGGGCCGAGCCCGCCTCCCCTCTTCTGGAGGGGGCTGTAGCGGCGGTGCGTCGGCTGGCGGCCGTGCCGGTGGAGGTCAGTTGCTGCGACGGTGGTGGCGGTGGAGGTCAGTTGCTGCGGTGGTGGTGTGACGGTGGAGGTTGGTGCCGTGGTGGTGGAGGCTGGCACCGTGGTGGTGGCGCGATGGTGGAGTGGAGTGTGGTGGCGGTGGGGTGCTGTGCCAATGGAGGTCGGTGCCGCGGGGTGGTGCGACGGTGGAGCGGCGTGTGGTGGTGAGGGCTGAGTTGCTGCGGCGGAGGCGCTGCGGCGAGAGGTCCTGCATTGCAGTGGCCTCTTCTGTGGGGGGTCGTGGGCTTCCCCCTTTTTGTCAGCCAACGATTGGTCACGACTGGAAGATCAACGACCGCGTGTGTATCTTTAAAGTTGTTTTCTTCGGCCAAGTTGTTAGTTGAGTGGGCGCCCTGGTGGCACGAGTTGAGTTGAGTTGTTTTGGTACCTAGGTGTGCAAGTGGAGCAGGGTACCCTCAACATTTGTATGGTTTTTCTGGCCGGGTTTCCAGTCAAAAAACTGGGCTGACACTTGCCTTTTTCTTTTATTCGTCTAATAGAAATCGCGGCAAAGCTTTTGCCGTCCTTTCAGAAAAAAAAACTTCATCACATTAATCTTTGGACGTATGCATGAAGCATTAAATATAGGTAAAAAATAACTAATTGTAGTTATAAATCATGAAACGAATCTTTTAAGCCTACTTAGTCCGTGATTGGACAATATTTATCAAATACAAACGAAAGTGCTACAGTAGCAAAGTTAAAAAAATTTCGTAATCTAAACAAGGCCCTGGTGATTTCCAAACCATCTTTTTTTTTCCCTCCTTTCCATTGGCTTTATTTCTAAATAAACTAGGTATCCAATTTTCCTCATCTTCAAATCAAAAAGAGAAAAAAAAAGGTCGTTTTGTCCACATGTCACATCACACCATCGTACGACGGTTTACTTTCCTGATGATGTGTTGTGGGTGTTCCAGGACCAATTCATCACAGAGGGATGGATGAAGGATGATGAATTGCAAACGCATCCAAATGGCCAAGCGGCAGCGATCTGATGCTACGCTGTACTACTAGTGTGCTGTGCGCGTGTGCTGTCATGATGAAACGCATTCATCATTCATCAGGTTTTCAGAGGTGATGAGGAAACCAGGAGGACACATGGGGCCCCGGCTCCATCCACTGGATCCTTAAACTACGCCAGCAGCAACACCCCACAAAGGAAACAAAATCGAGTGTAGAATAGTAGGCAAATTTTAGAATTTTTTTTTATTGATGCACGGAAACAGAAACAGACAGAGCGCCGCGGCAATCACTCACGACCCTGCAGGAAACCTGCCTGATTATTCTCCTCCTTCCTCCAAAAAAAAGCCTAGAATCGATAGCTTACTAGCCACGGATCGTCAATGGAGCCCAAACCACATTTATTTATTCCTTTTTTTTTTAAAAAAAAATGTTCACACGATCCTCAAATTCAGCAACTTCTACTACTAATCAGCATGGATTTGATTCGAAACGCACGCATGAACGAATTTCGTGGCTGCGCGAGAACGTAATGAGCACGGGCGAGGCGGGCGGAGGACGGACGAACCTGACGGCGGCCTCGGAGAAGCGTCGGTGGGGCTGCCGCTGGCGGAGCACGTGGAGGTCGCCGCCGGGGCAGAACTCGGTGAGGAGGCAGGACCAGCGGTCCCCTTCAGCGACGCCGTAGAGCCGCGGCAGGAACGGGTGGTCCACGGCCTCCAGGATCTCGCGCTCCGTGCGCGCGCGGCCCTCCTTGTTCCGCCCCTCCAGCTCCTTCCGGTCCATCACCTTCGCCGCCACCACCATCGGCGGTGCGGGCGGCGGCGGTTGCTTCTCCTTCTCCCTGTCCTTGTCCGCCTTACTGGCGGCGGGGGCGGAGGCGGGTGGCCGGACCTCGGCGAGGTACACGCTGCCGATGTCCCCCGCGCCGAGGCGGCGCAGGAACCGGATGTCGGAGAGCGAGACGGCGCCGAGGCGCGGGATCTGCGTGGAGGACGACGACAGGGCGGTGGCGGCGGAGGTGGCAGGGGTGGGGGCGCGGCGAGAGGGAGGGGCCGGGAGCGAGAGGTGGTGGTGGAGCGGGCCAGACGACGAGGTGGAGCAGGAGGCCGTCGCGGTGGAGACCGTGGAGGCGGAGCGGGAGCGCGAGCGGTCCGACGACGAGCCGAAGCTCAGGCTCTGCAGCTCGTCCGCCGCGATGTCTGCCGCGCCCGCGCCCGCGCCCGTGCCGGCGGTGGCTTCTCCGTCCGGTGGCATCGCGGATGGCGGCGCGGTGGTAGTGCTGCTGGCTCGGCTGGGGAAGAAGAGGAGGAGAGCCTGGCCTGGGAGTGTGCTGCTGACTGCTGGACAGGGGAGGTGGAGGTGGGGGCGGAAGGAGACGAAGAAGAAGCGCAGGGCAGAGCAGAGACAGCAGAGGATTTTAATTTGAAGGGGACACGAGGGATGTGGACGTGGGGGAGCGGTGATTGGATGGTGATGGGCCGGGCCGGGATTCCCTGAGACGGACCCCTTTTTTTACATTTCTAATTTCTAATCGGTTTCTGCTAGTTTTTCTTTTTAATTTACTACTGACTGGAAGTCGAAGCTTGGAGTTCCGGGGAACATGCAGGCCCTGTTCTCCGGGGGCAGGCGAGGCGAGATCTCGTTTGTTTCCTCGTGTTGCACTTTCGATGGCTGCATGGAGAGGAACACGAACATTCCACCGTGATTGCCCATTCCAATTCATTCTAAAACGGATCTGATTAGATAGATTCTACTCTAATTAACTTTACGATCAAGATGGATGCTATGCTATGCTATGCTGCTTTCTGTTTCCTTAATTAATTCACTTGCGTCAGTGACCTTTGACCTAATGCCTTGCCTTTCTGCATTGTTGCATTAGTTATTCTCATCAGTAGTTTGTGTATGTAGGCAGCAGTAGCTTACGGCCGGGAAAGGCTATTATGGTTTGCCGCCGTCCGTCCGTGCATCCGGGACGCTTGGCCTGACCATTTGCTCTTGTCTGTCAAGCTTGCATGGTCCCTCGTCTCGTGATGTGAAGCAACGACTCTCTCATCCCTCTCAGGTCAAATCAAATAAATAATCAATCAGGCCCCGCTTAATAGCAACCTATTACTAGCAGGTTGTAGGGTGCTTAACTCCAGACCGGACGTTTGCGTTTGGCGGCACGCGCACGAACGCCTCGAGCTGTCGATCGACGACGCGGTGGCACGAGACTAGACTCGACTCGAGCCGCGCTACCGGCGCCGGCGTGTCTAGCTAGCTACCGTCTAGGAACAGTATTGCACGACGAGGACGATACGAATGGCAGAGAAGAGAAGAGCGGCGGGGGGAGCCCAGATTTTCGAACTGGTGGGCCCACGGGGATAGCTGGGCCCTACTCGGACGCGGACTTGATGGGATCTGTCCGGGTCCAAGCGGAAGCGCCGAGACAAGAAGAAGCGACACTGGGCCAGGCCAGCTGGGTTTCCCTCCGTCATAGCCCCGTAGGGTGAGAGCACCTCAGTCCTCTCCGGTCCGGTGGCCATCTTCCTTCCTCTCTTATCTTTTTTCTCAATCATCCTCATCTTCTCCCGGTCCCGGTCAGTGGCTCGTTAGCGTTGCTCTCACGTGGCTACATCATACCACATAGGCTGTGTCAATACATTGACTTTAAAAATAAAAATAAATCCCCCGATCAGTGTTTCATTGGCTATTATGATGCGCCAACAATACGGTGACCCTCTAGCTACTACAAAGTATGAATGCAGTAACCATCTAAAACTGTTTGAATGTGCATTGACGAACGTTCGTTCTTGAAACGAGATGGACGCGTGGTCCGACATGAGATGCCATGCATCTATATCCAGCAGATCGATGAGGAGAAAGTGAAGCTCGTTTTCACCGTGTGTCGAGCAGATCGACAGGCATGTGTTTCAGGATGCCTACGCGGTTCCGTTCACCGGTAAGAATGTCGGACTGTTCGTTCGTTTTCATTGCTCCGTCATCTTCGACTTCAACGGGATCTGAACGGGGTCCATCTGAGGATATGGATGTCGTCAAGATGTGCCGGCTAGCTAGCTGTCGATCGGGACTTGCATGACAGAGGGTGCCCCTTTTAGCGAAGACATGTACCGTACGTAGCGCTGGTATATCCAGTTTGCCGGGGGATGCAGGCACGCAGGCAGGACATTCGTTCTTCAAAGGACCCCATATGTTTGTGCCGTGTGTTTACAAGATGGAGAGGAACCCACCAGGCAGGCACCAGCAGGGTCAGACTTTTTGAGACGAGCATAACAAATAACAAAATCAAAACGTGCAGGTCGCAGATGCTTGCTAGCATCCGGCTTTGCATCGATCAGGCGCTACGCTATGCTTCCATCCATGTGTTTGTTAGTAGCAGAATCCATGTGCTCCTGTCGGCAAGAGTACACACTGGACTTGCGTTTGCTCTGGCATTCGCATCACGTCACCCCAGGGTTCTTCTTCGCCCCCCTCTGTTTCTGTGCGTCTAGCTGCTTGGATGAGCCAGAGTGCTTTTGGGTAGGAAACGTCGTCCTGCCATGGCCGAAGGGAGGGAGGCCCAGCCCAACGATCGAATGAAAGCTTGAGCGGATCCATGTAGACCGAATCGTGGCATCAACGAATTGACAAATTCGGCCCATATAGTATGGCCACAACATAAAGATTTATTAGGCGCTAAACCGCGTCTGGGGATGTAGCTCAGATGGTAGAGCGCTCCCTTAGCATGCGAGAGGTACGGGGATCGATACCCCGCATCTCCACGATTTTGAATTGTTTTTTTTTCATTTTTTGAAAAGCAAGCGAGTCAAACGTTGTTGGAACGTGATGGGAATTGAAAAAGATATAAGACTCATTCCTTTTGGATTGTCATTTAGCCAAATGGTAGTATGTACAACAAATCTTTTCTTTGAAACAGGAACTGAAATTGAAGATGGTGACGCTTTTTTATGGTCCCGGTGGTGGAATGTGAGGAACAAGGCAAATGCTGGAGAAGATATGCCGAGTGATGAAGAAGTTGCATACAGGGCCATTACCTACTATGCACTTATGCAGTGTGAAGCCAGTTCCGAAGAAAACAGCTCAGCTTGTGTGTGAAATAAAAGAACAACGACATGGATACCCCGTTCTTCTCAGAATGCGTTGAAGGTAAATATAGATGTCATTTTAAAAAAAAAAAACAGCCAAGAAGGGTGCATGGGGTTATGTTGGTATGATGACGGATGCAGAAATAAAATGGATGTTGTACATGATGCTCTTTGTGCATGAAACACATGCGTGTTTGGAAGCTCTCAATATATGCTTGATTGAATTAAGGCATGTCGCGTATTCATCTTTTGATCTGTCTCCTACTGATTTTTTTTAGGAGAGGCGAAAAAGTTTCATTGAGATGTACTATAAATTTTGCAGGTATGAGCATTTTATCTGTTTCTGGATCCTGTAACTTGTGCCAATGAGTTAGCAAAACCCGGACCATTTACGTGTGTGGATTGATCCTCTTTCAGACTTTGTAGTAGCACCGCCAAAACCCCCGATCGGGTGGGGTCCTTGTCCTTCATTGAGTTTGCGGCGCGGACGCAAAGGCAACAAACAGCATCTCCCTCCCGATCTAGCCGCCGCCGCTATCGCATCCAGTGCGCACCGCATCGACAACACGGCCCACCAAGCACCAGCCGAGCAGCCCAGTCCACCACACACAAAGTCCCCAGTCCCCCACAGGCGGCCATTCGGCCATTCCCCTCAGATGCTGCGGCAGCAGCACTAGCAGCAGCCGCGAGGGAGGGAGGAAGGCCGGGGAAAGGCCCCGATTCCCCGCCGTGGGAGGGGGAGGGGGAAGGGGAAGGGGCAAGGCGAAAGGCCTCCCCGCGTCAGGCGGCGGGATGGCGCTCGGCGTGTCGCCGAGCATGGAGCTGGCGCTGGCGGGCTTCGTCTTCAGCCTCATCTTCATCGCCTTCGTCTGCTCCCGCCTCGCCTGCGCGCTCCTCCGCCGCCACCGTCGCCGCGCCCGCGCACGCGCACGCGCCGGCCTCGGCCTCGACGCCGCGCTCCCGCGCTACGCCGACGACTACGACTACTCCTTCGCCGTCGTCCAGGTCCAGGTCCACCACCCCGCCGCCGCCGCAGGCGGCTCCGGCGTTGGCGGAGGTGGCGGGGGGATCGGTCCCGATGCGGTCGCCGCCCTCCCCACCAAAGCCTTCGCCGCAGCCCGCCTGCGCGGCTCCGGCGCCTCCTCCGACGCCGATTCCCAGTAAGTAGTATACCAATCCTCCTCCTCGATTCGGATGCCCTGGCCCGCCCGGCGATCCGTGGTGCCACCAGCCTGTGCCCGTACGCCACCCATCCTCGTTCCTCTAGCTGTAGCGTCGCCGTCCCGTGCGGCCACGCGCGTTCGGTTCGCGTCGGCGGGGTCCAGTAGGTTACGTTCCCAGCGCGTTCGTCGGTCCTGTACCGAATCACAACTGGGGCGCTGCTGCTCCGATCCTTGTAGTTGCGAGGGCGCCCTCGGGTGGGTGGGGAACGGAATCTCAACCCGCCCCACGCCCCACCCCCCCCCCCCCCCCCAACCCCAACAACACCCCCTCCCCCCATTATACAGAAGAAATGATAGCATTGGCCGATTGGGAATTCTTTAGGTGTTCAGGCAGATACCAGCGTCACTGTCAGTGCTTACTGATGTGAGATCATGCTGTTATGCTTGTCTGCTTGCATATATTCTTATGTTTCTCGGCCATAAGATGTACGGTTGACTGTTCTGGGGACTGTGGGTGGGTGGGACTGAGAATGTCAAATGGTTGGCTCTGATTCTAGTTGTTGGATGTGAATGTAGCCTGACCTTAGACTGTAGCACTAGAGTATAAGATAACACAAGTTCTACTGAATCCGCATCGGTATGCAGAAATGATGTTTTGACTGATGTCAACAACCGAAACAAACTTATGGGAAATCATAAATAAACTTACCTCCTGTTAATTAGTGTTTTTACCCTATCATTAGGTGTCTTCCCAACCTTTTGTCAATCCTGTACACTGTGTGTCATTTGTGCCTGCTTAACGTTGCTGGGAATCATGAGGAGGTGGCCACGATAGGAGACAGCCTTTTGGCACCGAAAGGGTTGTCAGTGAGGATGTTGATTGCGTTTTCAGTGCCAAAGAAGATGTCCTTGAGGATGTTGGTGCCTTGTCCTTGAGGGCTTTGTTGCCTAAATAGAGTGTGGGTGCAGTTTTTTTAGTACAAATGTACTGATTGTTGTGCTTCAATGGAGATTGGCAATCGAATCATGACGTCCCTGAGCTTGCATTGTTACTGAACAGCTAAGACCACTTGATCAATCACATGACATCAAAATGGGGTATGGGTGCTTAACTGTTCTTGAAAAGGATGGGTCATCAGGCATTGTTATTGAGTAGGTTAACCTCACATGTAGTGCCTGATGAAGGGAAATAGGGATTTTTTTTTTCTTTTGACAAAGTGAAATAGGGATTGGATTACAATGTCTTCTGATTGAATACTGAACCATCCTTTGTGTCCATGAACATGAACCACAGATTTGAAATTTTTGTCACTGTCAGAACTAAATTTTCAGCCCAAGAATTCTCATCTTAGTGCCTGTATTACTCTACACAAGTTTGTTTGTATCATATTTATGTGCCTTCAGTTGTCTATAGCTTCACTGAGTTTATATGAGGCACAAACCATCTGATGGTAAAACGTGGAGGAAAATGGTTTCAGTCTGAGGCATAGAGCATTCCTTTCTTAAACAAAAAGAGTAACTATGCCTGGCATTCTATTCTTCCATCAAAGTGAAAACTGCTGATTTCCATTTCTGTTTCCTGTTGAAACTATTCTTTAGCAACCTTCTTTGATTTGATGGCACTAATCACTGAACTCTTCACATTGTTTTTTGCAGGTGCGTCATTTGTCTTGCAGAATACGAAGAGGGGGATGTGCTACGTGTTCTTCCTCACTGCGGCCATGATTTCCACATGGCCTGTATAGATTTATGGCTGGAGCAGAATTCAACCTGCCCCGTCTGTAGAGTCTCATTGCTTGATAACCCTGACAGGGAGCACAGTGTCCCTCCTCCACCACTACCCAGTTTGGTAGTGCTCAGCCCTCCAAGCTCCCCGGAACCATCAGGATCAGATCCATGTCGTTGCCTGTTTGCCGGCACTGGGCACTCATCAAGGGCATCAGAGGCTCATCCTAGGCATGAGGCCGACCAGGAGAATCAGGTGGCATCTAGGTCATCAGTGGACGGAGGGGCTAACAGTAACAGCATGCCGCTGTCCGAGGTTAACGCCAATCCTGAGAACAACAGCCAAACAGTAAGGAAGCAGCAGCTAGGGCCCTGCAAATAGCAGCTGCCTGGAGTCGGCGAGTCGCTACCCTGCAGTGTGCAGGGTGAACAAGCACCAGTACAGGGGCGAATGGCTGGCTGGCTGGCTGCTGTAGATTGGAATTTGATGAGGTTTTGGTGTAAATATGAGAAATCATTCAGGTTTGTTGTTGGGAAGGGAACACACTTCATTTGTTCAGTATTCATCATGCTGAAACACAGCAAACCGTGGTACAAGGATACCACAGGGAGATTAAAGCATCAGTGATTTGGCCAAAGGCTACTTGTTATGCTATTATTACCTGTTGACATAAGCAAATACGATGCTCTCGACTGGTAACATTTCAGGAGCATCACAAACTAAGAGGATTTTCTGCAACAGAGATTAAAATGAGCATGTTTTATTGGTCGGTTGGGGTGTTTTTGAGGAGTTAAACAATTTTATGTTTAAGTAATAAATATATAAAATACTAACATTTATGATATTGAATAAGTATCATCAACTTAATCACGGAATTCATAATAAACCTATTTTGTAAACAATTGTTAATACAACTTTCTACAAATTATCATATTTTAAAAAAGATTAAGTTGAAATATAAAAGTGTAGTTGTTTGGGGACTGGGAGTTGAGGAAACCTATCGCAGTCATGTTGAAACGTATGCTGTAGCCAGGGTTCAAAATAAATTGGTGAAATTTCAGCTGAAATTTGATAATTTTATTAGGGGCGACTATAAAAACATTATTAATACCGAAAATTGAAAACACTGGCTGTAGCATCGTGTGGTCTGGATCCAATGTGGGAAAGTGTTTTTGTCAAGCACATACAATGACTTCCAACTCGATTCCAAGGCCCAAATGACCTGTGAACCCACTATTAGTGATCCTTTCGTAAGCAGGATTTTGTACCACTGTGATTTCACCCACTTTTCGGGTTAGATTACTGATCTTCTTTTATTACCTTTGTCAGAACGGTAGATCCTGGCAATATAGTGGTAAACACAGTGACATGCAACCGTTAGAGTTTATATATAGGCTAGACCATTTAAGTTCATGTTTAGAAATTCTAATAAACATAGGCTAGATATTTACATGTGTATACTATGATGGGCTTTAATGTTTGTAAGCCCATGAGTGAGGGTGAAATATGCAGTATTAGTTAATACCATATTGTTGGTTAATGTGAAGGTCATGGCTCTCCTCTATATATATACCAACCCCTCTTGATTAAGGTGCATTATAAAAGTACTATATGAGGAACCCTATATAAGTTTCGGATTTGAGAATCCTTAAGGTTAGTTAATTAGATTTTAGATTAGATTTTCTTTTCTAATCTGTATGTATTGTGCCACCACCATAGTCTACTCCATCTCGAGTGTCCTCCTGGGCTGAAAAAGGCCTCAGCTGACCTAAGAATAAATCAACAAGACTCAGTCAGATCTATATAACAGCACCCTTGGTGCTCCCACTCAAGGTTAATTTTCTAACCATTCTATTATTGTTTTTATTCATTCCCAATAATATTTCCTTTTATATGTATGTTCATTTATGAAAATAACACAATGTAAAAATATAAATACAGCTCTTGAAACAATGTTTTTTTTTCAAACATTAGGCTGTTAGGGCCAATGAATCAATATAATTCGAGGTGGGGAACCTCTCCTCTCCGGTCAACTTGTCAAAAGAAATTATGCGAAAAACATGCTTTATTTAATTATTTTTGAGAGATATTGTACCTATATTACCTATGCTATGATTTTTATTTTATTTGAAATATAATACAAAAAATGCCTCTAAAATATTATCTTGCTATCTTCCCACCGTAGTCATTTCTAGGAAAATCCTATTTTTCCTCTCTACCGTAGTCAATTTGGGGAAATGGCGGTCTTTGTCAGAACTAAACGGTGAAAATATTGAAGTTTGAGGATCATCATCTCTCTAAAACAAGGACGGCAAGAGAGGAGTAATCCTGCCATCATCACTAGCAGCTTTCTTTTTGTGCCATGGCGGCGGCCACTGTATGTGATCCGTGCTTTTCTTCTCACATTTCTTTCTCTCTCTCGTGCCAACCACGATCCTGATTTTCCTAATTAGATAATGGCCATCATATCTGCAATACTTTCGCAATCGTCATTCATAAAATTCAGGAGTAATTGCATAACTCAGCGACAGACAGTGAGATCACGTACAATCTATGCGTATCATGGGTGACGATATGAAATAGAAAAGCACATCTCGCCAGTAAGATTAGCTACTTGTGGAATTGGAATAGACCCAAGCGGCCAAGCAAGGGTGTGCAGAGACTAAAAACAGCGCGATCAGATGGTAGACTGAACTCGTCGCCTTCAGCTTCTGGAGAATCACTGCTAGTCACAATCACAATCCATATAAACTGGGAGGTTTACCTGACTTGCAAGACTTACATAACCTTATTATACGAATATAATTCCTTGGATGCTTGAATTTTCCAGACGTGCTGCAGTGGAGAAACAAAGGGCAGGCCTGCTATCTGAACTTGAAGGCAGCACGCAGTAGAGCCATTCCTGAAATAGTGTGAAGTACTACTCCACTGGCACTGGCAGCAACTCAGAGCAGCAATATACATCTAGTCATGTCTGATAACTGTCATCTGGATTCTCCGAGACATGGCCCAGGTAAAATCCAGAGACAGATTAAAAGATACTGATGTAATGATGTGTAATCAGATGCATGTTTACCTTACGCATGTGGCACATATCAAGCTTCAACAACTAACTGCTCCATACCGTAATAAGGAGCCAGAGCAAGATGAATCCATATCAAACAGACCCTACATAATAAGGAAAAGGACACAAACAAAGAAGTGGCGATTTTGTCCTGGTGTGGCAACATGGTTGCTTGGCAAATAGAGTAACAGGTATGATGATACTCACATGATAAGTGACACCTCCATCAGTCTCTTTCGTCTGCTACTCTGCATATTGCCAATTCGGCGTGGAGCATCAGATTAACACCACCGGAGAAAACAAAGCCAGAGAAGAAAGTACGCAGCAGAATCTATTCTCTCGTGACTGCTCTCTGCTCTCTGCTCTTTGGCGAGGAGCAGCAGCAGGGAAGCCAAGCTCTCTGCTCTCACGAGAGTGCAACTGTGGAACTGGGAAGAAAGCTCTGCCTGCGTTCCTCAACTTGTTTTTTCTTTTTTGTTTTGTATGCCGAGTCAGCTTGGGACCAACCAACACCAAGTGTATGCATCATTTCTTTCCATTGACACACCTTCTCATAAACTCCTAATCTGTATCTGTAAACGGAGGGAGACAGTCATGTGGCCATAAATAATCACTGTGTACCTTTAGAAATCACATGATCAAATAACAACATGCTGGAACCAAATGGTGTTAGACATGGGAATGATATGATAGATTGCAAACATCGGTAAGCACGTGGTGGATCTCTGGAATAGTGAAATCAGTACATATATTTGGTGGAAATGGTGCAGGAATCCATCGGTTGGCGCTGTGCTGCTGTACTAGGAATGGTGATAGAATCACTTGTATCACTGTCACTGCTAGTGTACTCCAAAGCAATCAGCAACCTGCACACCATGATTTTCATTTCATGGGTAATCACGTCTCACAGCAATGCTGAATCAAGACACACTTTATGATGATGCTGTATATAATCCTAACTGTACGAGCACACAAAGCTAAGATTATCCGGAAAATAAGAAGGGAGTAAAAGGCCAAAATGGTGCAAGCGACACAGACAGTGAGATCGCCTACAATCTATGCATATCATGGGCGATGATATGAATTCTTGCAACGTAGACAGCCACATCTGGCCAGTAAGATTAGGTACTTGTAGATGTGGAACAGAACCAAGCAAATGTGCAGAGACTAGAAACAGGGCGATCAGATGGAAGACCGAACTCGTCGCCTTCAGCTTCTGAAGAATCACTGGCAGTCACATTCATAATCCATATAAACCGGGAGGTTCACCAGACTTGCAAGGCTTACCTTACGAGTTACGAACATAGTTCCGAAATTTCCAGACGTGATGCAGTGGAGAAACTGATGACAGACCAGCTATTTCAACTTGAAGGCAGCAGTCATACCTGAAATAGTGTGACCCCTTGGCAGCAACTCAGCACTTCAATTATACACATGTACAGACTACCGAGTACAGACAGACCAGCAGGTCGGTCGCCATTCAGCATTCATCAGTCTACATTCGTGCACAGCTTGAAAGCAATGTGTCATGAATCGTGAAAGCAACACTGCATTTGTTGGCTAACCCCCCAACTCCAAACCAAGGCCATACAGCTCAGAAACCACGAGGAAGTAGGCCATACAGCTCAGAAACCACGATGAAGTTGGCCAGATTCCATGGCCGCCGCCGTGCCGTGCCGTGCCGAGAACCAGTCACCTGGATTCCCCTGCCTGAGCCTGTTATCAGGGACACGGCCCATCTAAAATCCAGAGACAGATTAAGAGATACTCCCGACGTCTCTATTTATATGTGGTTTTGGCTACAGCACGATCCCGTTTTAATTGTCGTCCACTAGGTCTGAGCGGCTGCACACATACTACGGCACCAGCAGAGCTACGGCAAACGTCTGTCTTATTCCTTTGCATCCACTCCTGACATCACACGTCTACTAGTACACACGCACCCATGACATATCCATCCAAAATTTGTACTACTATACAGGGGTATGCAGGTCTTTTGGACCTTCTCTTGTTTCCCGTGGCTGTGCTACCCATGTAGTAATAGTGGCACACTGTTGTACGTAGCAGTCTGATTGAGGCCTTGTTTACTTACTAGCAAAATTGCTAGTTTTTTTACTCTCTCACCGTCACATCAATCTTTAGCCGTTTGTATGGAGCATTAAATATAGATAAAAAATTTATTAATTACACAGTTTGGTTATAAATCAAGATACGAATCTTTTAAGCCTAGTTAGACTATAATTAGACAATAATTAGATAATACAAACGAAAGTACTACAGTGTCAGAATGCAAATTTTTTGTGCATCTAAACAAGGCCTGAAGCTATGACTGATTCTGACTCTTTCATGCAATATATAGCTTTACTCAAGATATTTTTCTCAAAATAAATTATGAGTCGATGAAGTCACTATGTTTAGCCTCAGCAACTCCAACTACTCCTTACCGTAGTAAGGAGACAGACTACAATAAGGAAGAGGACGCAAACAAAGAAGTGGTGATTTTGTCCTGGTGCAGCAACACGGTTGCTTGGCAAATAGAGCAACAAGATATGATGATGCTCACATGATATGTGACCGCGCCATCAGTCTCTTTCTGGCTGCTACTCTTCTTATCCCTATTGCCAATTTGGCGTGGAGCATCAGATAAACTTCAGACAAGAAGCCAAAACCAAAGCACAAAAGCACGCAGCAGAATCTGGGAAGAAGCCAAGCTCTCACAAGGGTGGAACTGGGGAAGGAGAAGGCAGTAGCCTGCACTCCTCATCCTCCTCAACTTGGTTTTTGTTTTGTATGCCGCGTCAGCTTGGGACCAACCAACACCAAGTGCATCCATCATTTCCTCCCATTGACACCGTCCTGTTTCATACTCTGTAGTATTTGTAAGCAGAGGGAGACAGTCATGTGACCATAAATTATGACAGGGACATCACTGTGTAACAAGATGCTTTGGAAGAATGCATGTGAATGATATGATAGGCTCCAAACATCGGTAAACATGTATTGGATCTCTGGAACAGTGGGATCAGTACAGTACAGTTGGTGGCTATGATGCAGGAATCCATTGAGGCACAGGTTGTTGCCCTGTGCTGCTGTACTAGGAAAGTAGGAATGGTGCTAAAATCACTTTATAATACCGTTACTGCAGCATTCCATAAAAACAGTGAAGAGCAACATCCACAGATATAGAGCAAAGTGTATTCCAAAGCAGGAAGGAACCTGCACACCATGATTTCATTTCATGGCTAATGACAGCAATGCTGAATGAAGACACACTCTATGATGATACTGTATAATCCCTTTGTTAACTGTACCAGCACACTGAGCTAGGATTATCCGGAAAAGAAGAAGCAAATTGAAAGAAAGGAAGAAGATGACCCAACAGCACTAACCACTAATCAATCTCTCCTCTTTGTATACCATACCACACGAAATTCATGGTGTCTTGCCAAACTCATTCGACAAACCGTAATCTACAAATATCTAAACTGTCAAGGCAGCCATTTCCTGGTTGGATTTGGTTTGGTTTGCTAAACACCACCACCAAATTCCCAAGTCAAAAGGCAGAGGAAATCTGAACCAGCAGGCAGCAGTGAGCAACAGAGCATTCGATTGACCTCCTCATCAACCATCAGGATTCAGGACGCTTCAGCCATGGCATCACCAGGAGGATCAATGAAGATCAAGGCGGCGCCTTGAATGCCTGCACGAGGAGCGCGAACCCGGGCGCCCTGGCCTCCTCCTCGAGCCAGAGCCTGCTCTCAAGCGCGCTCCTGGCGCGGAGCATGACGACGGCGCATCCCGGCGGGTCCCGGAACCACCAGCCGTGGAGGTCCCAGAGCACGTCGACGGGCGCGCCGTCGACGAACACCGTCTGGTTGCCCCGGAAGTTCCAGCGCAGGCGGCGCGCGTGCACGGCGCGCTTGCCGTCCACGCTCACCCAGAGCTCCTCCTCCCCGGGCCTACCAGCGACGGCGCGGCAGCAGCCCACGGCGACCTCGTGCTCCGGCGCGCCCTCCGCGAACCGGACCCGCGCGGTGTGCACCGCGGCGCCCGGCGTCTGCGCTCCCGGCACCGCCGCCGCCGCCGCCGACACGACGACGCGGTCGGCGCGGGAGACTGGGAGGATGGAGCGCGCCCGCGGGATCTGGCCCTCGAACTTGGCCTTGACGAACTCCGCCGCCAGGTCGCCCACGGCGAGGACCACCTCGGCGCCGGCGACGGCGACGACGTAGAATCCGGAGACCGGCTCCGGGGACGCGGCCGCTGCCGCGCCGTTCTCGTACGGGGCGGCGGTGAGGTCCCAGAAGAGCGCGAGCGGGGGGCTGTGAGTGGACGTGGACGATGAGGAGGGGAGGCAGCAGGTGCCCTTGCGGCGGCGGAGGACGACGTTGGGCGACGACGCGGCGGGCCCCGCGAAGGAGAGCGTCGGCGGGGCCCCGTGGTGCGGAGAGTGCGACCAGGTGAGCCGCAGGAGCAGCGGCGGAGACGACGGCGCCTGCGGGGTGGCGCGGTAGGTGACGGCGACGGAGAGCGTGGACGGAGGGGATGAGGAGGCGGAGGTGGAGGTGGAGGAGACGGTGAGGGTGGAGGACGGCGTGGTGCAAGCGACGCGGACGGCGCCGTCGGACACGCAGGAGGCCAGGTCTCGCACCGCGGACGGGAGCAGCAGGCTCGACGCGCTCACCATTCCTCCGCCGCTCCGACTCCGATCTGCGCGCGCGGTGCGGCGTGGGGAGGGAAGTGAGGGAGAGGGGAGGAGGCGTGCGAGTGTGTGAGCAGAGAGACTAGAGTGCGGGCGGGGGCGGGGGTGGGCGTTATGGATGGGCGACCGACCGGCCGGCGTCAGGTGGTGGGCGCGGGCGGCGGCGACGTGGCAAGGAAGGCGACCCGGCGGCGAGGGTGGCGGGCGGCACGGCACGAGAGAGCCGAGCCGAGTGGTAACTGCCGGAGGAGGAGCAGGCGGAAATTGCGTCGGCTTTAAGGCTGGCGGAGGCCGTGCGGGCCGTCGGATCACGGCCGGGGGGCGACACCAACCGTCCGTTCGGCTTCCGGCCCGCACGCACGCTTTAAAGGCTGGCTGCTGTGATGTGATGGCGTGGGCGTGCGGCTCTGTTGATTTGTTTGTTCATTCGTTCGTTAATGAATGAATGGCGATTCTTGTCGTTCACGCGAGCTCCGGACTTTGAGAGCAAAGCTTGTCGGGTCCTAGGATTTACAGTCTGTAAAAGCTCGCTTTGCAGACCCCAACAAGTGTACATTCATCATTTTAAACTATGAAAAAAATTTACTAATTCATTTAAATTAGGGGGGCGGGGGGAAATAAGAAGTAATTCATTTTTAAATTTAGAACAATAAATGTGAGTCCATTTGTCCACGTTTTGTAGTGTTGACCAGTAAATCTGTAGCGCTCAAAGACTCCATATTGATTCAACCAACATGCCCTACCTCTGGTGTCTGTTTATGTTCCCGAGCAAGAGTGCTCGAAGTTTGGTGTGAGGATTACAAACAACTGAGAATGCTATGAATGTTCATCCTCAGAGAGAGCTTAGGCACTCTTATATAGCTTTCCAGGTTAAGGGGGTGTTACAATTAGAGGATCATGCATTGTCCTTCGTACTATTTGGGGGTGGCGCTATCCCGTTGTTGTGGCATCAACAGCTTCGTGTTTCGATGCCCGTCTGGCACCTTGTGTGAAAGCATGTTGTCCCCTATGTAGACATAGGAAGCACGCCTGATATATAGGTGAAATGATGGTTTTGGGAAGAAGTCTAGCCCTTAGGTTGAGTCCCCTCTCTCCCAAGAGACTCGATTACTTCTAAGATGGTCTTGGCCAGAGATGGAGGCCATGGACTAGCGCCCCTTACCGAGTCGTATGGGGGCTCAACAACATGATACGAGCCTAGAATGTGGGCGAGCCCTTTGCCTCCAGGTCGTGCCAAGGGGGCCAGGGCTTAGCAGGTTTTGGAAGTAGTTGAATCCTTAACCTTGAGTCAACCGGGGCAAGTGTTGCATGCAATCACTCTTTTAGAACTTTTATTATCCATCAACGAGACTATGTACCTTTCGACCCCTTGGGAGACTTTGTGGGCATTTCGTTATAGCCTGGATTGGGTTGCAACCAACGCCAAGATACCCCTTCTTTGGATATTCGTTAACATTATATACCTATTTTTCTAAAAAATGTAATCTATCTGTTAGTTCTCTATTTTGAGTTATTTTTGTTTTATTTGTTCATATTGTCGGTGTTTCATTTCACATAGTCATGTTTGTTGCTTAACTAAATCAATCAGTTTATACTATATTACATGAGAGTTGGCAATACAAACCAAACAAACCTCGGGACGGCCATCATGCACCACATTATAGATCGTATTTACGATTGCAACTAGCTTGGTACTACTGGCCTATAAAAATTGTTAATTTTAAAGTATGGATTCTCCTAGTTCATCTCTAAATTTAATATGGCATGAATAATATGATGATTTATAATAAATAAATAAAGGGAGAAACTGTGGGCAATAAAACGCTAGGGACAAGTAAAAACAAGATACAAATCTAGCACCATATAGATTCCACGCGCAGAAACCAAACCGCCGAGTCACAAACCGAATGCAGCAGAGCATTGAGTAGTAGTACCGTGAGTACCTTTGTCCGTCCGAGTGCCTTACCATCTTTACCCTATCACATAAAAAATTCATAGTACAATAGCAATAACATTATATTTGTGTTTAGATAATATGATGGTTTTGTTGCCTTGTGCCTTGCCTGCGTTGAGGCGTGGGAGGACGGGCAGCGGCGGCACCCATGGGTTCTGTGGAGGTGTGCATAAGAAAGGATGGGAGACACGAAATGAAGAAGGGAGAACAATACAAAAAGAAAAATCCTGACAAGTGGCTGGTTGCCCCAGATATACAGTCCTATTGTCCCTCAACGTTACAATGCAGTTCTCATATCTTAAGAAGTCAAACATCACGAACTTAAACTAAAATTATATAAAAAAATTAACATTTATAATACAAAATAAGTAATATTAGATTAGTTATAAAATATATTTTTATAATAATTTATATTGAGACAAAGTTTAATATTTTTAAAGTTGATATGTGTTGACCGACACGTTTTCTATAATTAGATGTTTTTCTAGAATATGGGAGTAGTAGGCATGACCATCCCATCCCTAATAACTGAAACGGAACCATCACAACCCTAGTCGGTTCTCTGACCAAACACAATCTTAATTTCCGCGTCCTGGTGAGCTCCACTTAAGGTGCCATATAATTTCAGTTGGAGACAAAGTAAGATACTAATTCTTGCGTCTCCTATATGATCCATTGCTTATTGTAAATTCTTAACCTACTACTCTGCCCCTATGGTCCAGTAATCATTCGATCTCCAAAGTTATTACTACACTAAAATATTTACGAGCAGTAGATAAATATAAGTACGGGGTACTACTAGCTAATTAGTACTATAAATAAAGTGACAGGCAGCACGCAGCAGCAGCTAGCAAGGGGTGGAAAGCCTGCTGGAAGTGTCGGCTCGACAGGACGGCAGCTGAATGATGATGGCAAAATGCGGACACGCAGGATGCAGCAATACGCATGACGATGAACGCGCAAGACGAGGGAGACGGCTCCACTGCACGCTACTCCCTCCGTCCGTCATTTTTGTTTTTCAAAGAGTCAATATTTTTAAACTGTCGATAACTATATATTAAAATATATAAATATTTGTACTAAATAATTAGTATCATCAGAAAGATTTTTAAGTCTAATATTTTTAATAAATTTATTTAAAATAATAAATATTACACGTATTTTATATAAACTTAGTTAAAGTTAAAAAAATTTAACTGACACGTTTTCCACGGGAGAGTACTATGCATCACGGCTCACCTCATCCCATCAACACGCACACGTCAAGGCCCAACTACCAATTTGTAACTGCCATGCCACAGCGATTGCAGATGGATCCGCGAGCGCGCGGTGGAATGGAATGCAACAATGCTGCTAATCCCAGGGATTTATGAGATCATGTGTTCCAAATCCACTTCCTCCAAATTGGATACAAATAGTATGAAAAGAAAAAATCGATCGACTCAGCTAGTAGAGACCAGACAGTGAGTGAAGCGTCTGCATTGTACGTGTATACTCACTGTCACCTAGTAGACAAGACAGTGAGTGAAGCTGAGCGACTACAACATACTATACACATGTCCAGCCTCCCAATAAATGAGGGATAATATCAGGCACTATACTTAACTGCACAAGTGTCTGGTGCAAATCAAAAGACGATATGAATTACGTAAAAACGAAGCAAAGCCTTTTCAGTTTCTATCTATCTTTGTCTCTTAGCTTATGTCTCCAGTGTTCCATCAATTCAGCTGCATCCATCCGCATACATGCAATCGCTATCATCACGAGATAATTACTCATCGATAATTTAATCCAACTAATTAGCACACACGTGCCACACACAAAATGTGTCGCGTTTGCATCGCATGGATCGGGGTGGAACCTTCACTCTACAGAGCCTCATAAATTTGACCCCATCTTGACAGATCCATCGTTGCGTTAAGTTACTGATGATGATAGTAGGGTTTGTTACTAGATCAGCTAAGCCAACACTGATGGGTCCATACATGACTCCATGAGCAAGAGCGCAATTGCATTGCATGTCCAGTCGTCTTATCTGACGAGCAAGCAGGCAATAAGCAGCCATGTGGAATTATGGCTAAAAGAAGGCTCAGTTGGAATATACTAAAGATGGTAGCTATAGCTTTGGCATTCATTCAAGGAGTGGCGACCTGCTTCGATGACTGATGACCGAGAATGCCGGCAGGCAATACCAGGTGCTTGATCCCAGGAGCATTAAAAAATATTAAAATAATATACTATATGCATGGTGGTTTGTTGACTTTGCTTCTTATATATAAAGAAGATTAGTTGTTTATGAAAAAGAAAATAGTTTCCCCATGCTGAATGTACGTACAGTTGTTTATTAAAGCCGGAACACCCAACTGAAAACAAGGAAAAGAGGATCCCTGAAAACAGTAGACACTGCTCTTCAGGTTTCAGTGCTCTCAACAACCGGCAAATTAAATCTGAAAACCAATTCTTAACCCTGTTCCTTTTCCAGGAAAGGTCAGAAAAAGCTGGTATCTGCACAATGATCTCTGTCTAGTGGTGGATAATCCTGTCAGCAAAAAATAAAACTTGCCAGGAAGAGGAGGAGCCCAAGCAGACAGTAGACGACGTACATGAGCTTGGCCTTGTCGACGATGGCATAGATGGCCCTCTTGTGGTACTCCACGTAGATGCGCTCGGCCACCCTCCTGGTACGAGCTGCAGTCTCTCTCAAGTCATCTACCTGCTTGGAGGCAGCCAGTTTCTGCCTCTCGGTCATGATGAGGGCGTTGACCACAGTGTCGGCAAGACGCTTGGAGTTCCTCATCTCATGCCACATTGCAGAATAGTTGCTTGCACCCTGGCTGGCCAGGGCTCATCCAGCCAGTGGACGGAGGCACACCTCTCACCCTCGTTCTAAATCAATTTTATACATGGAAAAACTGAATTGGACTGGAGGCCATGAGCAATACAACAAGAAGATGGTACGAAAGATGACACTAACCTCATCCCAGGAATCGGCGTCCACTGTGTCGGCCGGCCAGCAACTCCTCATGATGCACATGAAGCCATGCTCGCACTCTTGGATCTCCAATGCATCCAGATCATCCCATTCCTAGACAGGAACCCCGTGACGCACGGATGCATCGTTAGAGGTCTACAAAGTAAAGGAAGGACGAGTTGAGTCAGGTCCACCCAAGAATCTAAGGAATCTAAAAGGAGCCTATCAGCCTTTTTATCCAAGCTCAAGGCGGAGACAAAATGAAATGCTGAAACCCTAGGAAAACCTGAAATCCAAGAGAGAGTGAAACGGAAGGAAAACATCTGCCCTACCTCAGAACCTGTATCTGAACCGGCGGAGGTATCATCAGAGGAAGCTTCGGAGACGTCGCCACTGTGCGATGGGTGGACAACTGGCGGGGACGGTACTCTGGTCATATGGGGCGAACAAGCACCGCCGCAAGGGCACCCCGGACCACCGATGCAGCGCTCCAGGGCACGACGCAAGGCTTCCTCGGTGGGTGGGGGGTGTCGCTCATGGCGGACGAAGCGAGGGAGCGGCGGACTCGAGAATGAGGAGAAGAAAAGGGAAGAGTTAGAGAGGCGGAGAAGAAGAGGCTTCTGGTCAACGCTCGAAGATGTGGTCGCCGTTTATGTAAGCCGCTTCAGCTCCCGGAGGGCGGGATGGACCTGCGGCCCATGGGCTTGTTCTTTTTTCCTGGTTTTTCTTTGGTTGTTCTCTTCCGGTTTCAGTTGTTTTTTCTTCGTAGAGGGCCACGGCCCGTTAAGAGTAGTGGGTAGCTCAGTAGAGTCTGAGGTGGTCATTTTTTCTTCTCTCTTTTTCCGGCAAGTTGTACCGTTGTTTTCATTTTTTCATCTAATAAAAATAGGCGACGAATCTTTCGTCGTCCCTTTCGAAAAAAAATAAACTTGTATTGCCAGAAAAGTGAAGGAGGCAAACTAAACTAGTATTCTGCTCGATCGTTTTGTGTATCGTACCTGTATCACTGGAGTATATCTCAGCAGCGTAGATGGATTGCTGTTGTACGGTTTAGACTAGAAGTTAACACTGTTTCTGCTGTTGCTCCGCACCGAGCCATGGGCGATGCCGGGTTTCCACTTTGAGCTCTTCTGGCCCAAGATCGCCGGCTTCCTGGACGTGGTCAGGGACGCCCGGGGACCGTAGCTGATCGACATGGACGCATGCCGCGCCATGGACCGGAAGTTGCGCTTCCTGGCGCGCGCACTGCGGAGCTGGAGAGCGTCCAGGGTTGGTGATATCCCCATGAAGCTTGCGGCCGCCCGTGTTGTGATCTATGAGCTCGAGACGGTACAGGAGACGTGGCCATTGGTGAACATTGAGCTAGACTAGCTCCGTAAGCTAAGGTGCAACGTCCTCAGCCTATCCTAGCTTGCTCGCACCATGGCGTGGCAACAAGCGCGTACGCGTTACCTAAGAGAGGGTGACGCCTGCACCAAGTTTTTCCATCTGCAGGCATGTCACAGAAGGCGGAAAAACTACCTCCTGGCCCTCAACCATGAGGGCCACACTTTCACGGAAGAAAAGCGAAGGCAGATATAGTATACAACTACTACAACGACCTCATCGGCAAGCCATTCACGCGCCTGCACAGGATCGACCTCGCGCAACTGGACCTGCCTAGGCTTGACCTCAGCGACCAGGCAATCCGGTTCACGCTGGAGATCTCTAGGGCGGTGCAGGAGACGCCTTCGGACCGCGCCTTGGGACCGGATGGCTTTTTGCAGGGGGGTTCTATAAGGCTGCTTGGGAGGTGGTTGGACTTGACGTCCTGCGCGTCTTCGAGGCCCTCTGGGAAGTTGACTTCCGGAGCTTCTATCACGTCGACAAGGCCATAATGATACTTCTCCACAAGAACCAAGCTCCGTAGGGCCTTCGTGGCTACAGGCCCATTAGCCTCATCCACTCTGTCAGTAAGCTTTTCTCCAAGACCCTGGCAATGTGACTCACCTCCAGGATGCCTGAGCTCGTCAAGACCAACCAGACCGCCTTCATTCGTGGAAGGATGATTCACGAGAGCTTCAGGACCGTGCATCTTGCCTGTAGATGGCTGCACGCCCAGCGCAAGCCTACAGTGCTACTCAAGGTCGACCTGGCAAAGTTGTTCGACACAGTGGCCTGGCCATTTCTTTTAGAGGTCCTAGAGCACGCTGGGTTTCTGTTGCGCTGGCGAGACTAGCTGTCCGCTATGCTAGCCACGGCAAGCACCAGGGTCATGCTCAACAGCCGGCCGGGGAGACGGATCTGCCATGCACGCGGTCTGCGCTAGGGTGACCCTCTCTCGCCGGCCCTCTTCGTGACCGTGATGGAGGTCATGAACGCGTTGATCCTAGAAGCGAACCGCTGAGGCCAGCTGCTGCCACTGCCTGGTGACGCGGTGAGGTGTAGAGCTTCAATTTACGCTGATGACTTGGTCATCCTCCTCACTCCATCGACGTCAGACTTCGTGTGCATCAGGCAGCTACGGAGTTGTTCGCAGGCGCATCTGGTCTCGCGACCAACTTGCACAAGTGCTCTGTCACCGTGGGTGGTCAAGGAGATCGACAAGAGGCGGCGAGGCTTCCTGTGGGCGGGAAAGGAGAAGGCCGCCGGTGGCAAGTGCAAGGTGGCATGGCCGATCACATCTGCACTGCGCTGCCTGGGAAGGCTTGGTCTGCCCGACCTCAGACTTCATGGCTTCGCACTATGCTTACGATGGGAGTGGCTGCGGCGCTCGAGGCCGGATGCACTGAGGAGGCTTCCACAGAAGAGTCACCTCATCGTCCAGCAAATGTTCGCGGACTTGGTCCACTTCGTCGTGGGCAATGGCGAGTCCACCATGTTCTGGACGGACCGCTGGCTACCGTGCGAACTGCTTTGTGACGCCATGCCGATCCTCTTCGGAACGGTTGGCCCATGAAGGCACAAACGCACGATGGAGGAACTCTAGGACCGGCGCTGGACTATGGACGTGTCTGGGGTGCCAACACTTGCTTTCATCACCCAATTCGCCGCCCTGTGGAACCTCACAAAGGAGATACAGTGCAACTGTTGCAGCAGGACCAGATGATATGGCGTTGGACAGCGAACGGGGTTTACTCCCGTGCCTCCGCCTACTAGGTGTTCTTCATTGGCAGGGCATCGCTGGCCGGCGCAGAGGAGTTGTGGAAAGCGGTGGCACCTCCCAAGGTTAAATTCTTCTTCTGGCTGGCACTCCACGAGCGCCTCTGGACCGCGGAGCGCAGGAGGCACCACGGCCTCCAGCAGGGCGACGACTGTGCTTTCTGTGATCAGCTTCCTGAGACCGCTGACCACTTGCTCCCCCAGTGCGTGCTATCTAGGACCATTTGGCACCATATGCTATCCAGGATCAGCAGGGCGGACCTATGCCCAGGTGCCAGCTCAAGGCTCATTGACTGGTGGCTATCGGCGCGACAGGACATCCCAAACACCCTCAGGAAGGCCTTTGACTCGGCTGTGTTGCTCATCTCATGGTGCCTGTGGAAGGAACGGAACAGGCGCACCTTCGACAACATATCAAGAACCGAAGCACAGATCATCCAAGCAATCGGCGAGGAGGCGGACGCCTAGATTGCAGCTGGGTTCCGAAGCATCGCCACGCTTTTCGCTTCGTAGTGCTTACGCTCTCCTGTCATTGTTGCACAATTATTTTTCTTAAGAGTAGTCTCCTTTAGCTCCACTGTTCAAGCCGGTGCCCTGTGTAAGTGTTTCCAATGCCCTGAAGGCTGCTCGCCTACGGGAACATTGGGTTGTGAACTTCTAACTTCTCTTAATACAAAATTGCCAAGCACGATTACGAAAAAAACTGTTTCTGACCAACTACAACAGAGAACCAGCTGACTGAGATGGTGTCATGCAATGGGAGAGGGGTTATATTACTCTAGCTGACAGCACCAAGCCTGTTGAGTGGTCGAGGAACCCGAGGAACCCCAGCGCCTTTCTCATGTTCACAATTCCCCAATTAGAAGCAAGGCCTTGTTTAGTAGGTTGCCGAATTGGTATTCTACACAGTGCCACGTCAAATTAGCACACTGTATTGTATTTGGTAAAAATTATCTAAACTTTAACTAATTAGGCTCAAAATGTTCGTCTCGCAAAGTACAACCAAACTGTGCAATTAGTTTTTGATTTCATCTATATTTAGTACTCCATGCATGTGCCGGTATTTTGATGTGACGGAAAATAGAAATTCTACATAGTGAATTTAATGGCCAATTTAAGGATCTAAACGAGGCCCAAGACAAACACTACATAGAAAAAAAGAGGGAAGCATTAGGAAAAAAATCAGGTGCATTTGTCGTCTTGTATGCTCCAGTCAGAATGGCTCCATGTGCTACCTGCTGGTTGGAGTACCGTATACTGTAGATCGATCTTGATCAGCATGGGAAGCTTCCACTCCATCAAGAGCTAGCCAGTTGGTCCTAGTTTACCAGGTAGCAGAGCAACAATGAAGAACCATTCCAGCACATGATCCCATACTACCTTGTATATAAATTATTCAGTGAAATCTAAAAGGACCTAGGATATCGCCTAGAGGGGAGTGAATAGGCGATTATCGAAAACCTGAAACTTAAAACTCAAATACGAAAGTTAAATACCAACCGGTAGTAGGACCGGAAGTAGCACCGGTACTACCTGTAGTACAAAAATCAGTACTACCGATGCAAACTTCTGGTACTACCGGTAGCCTATGAAACTACAAAATCGAAATGGAAATCAGAGTAAAATGAGCTGTAAATTCAGATCCAATTGTTACCACCCCTTTGTTGATGTTGCTGATGAAGGTGTTGAACTTCTTGAGACGTTTTACCGCACCAAATCATAGATCGAGTCCTCCAACCTATAAACTTTAGGGTTAGGGATGAAGAACACGAAGAACACAAGAACAAGGGTAGTCAATGCTACCACCATAGCAAGACACGATTTAATCCGAGGTTCGGCAATCCTCACAAAGGAGTTCCTATGTCCTCGTTGTTGAGGTCACCACAAAGGTTTCCTCCCTCAAGCAACCACGAAGGTAAACTTGAGATATTCACTAAGAATCAAGGGTAATACAAATACTTCGGGATGCCCTCATAAATGAGGCAACACGGGCAGCCACGAGGATACTACCGGAGGTAGGGCCGGAAGTAGGACCGGTACTACCGGTAGTACATTTCCTGCGCAACTAGGCACCTTTGACTTGGCCTAAAAAAATAAATAAATAAATAAATATATATATATATATAGCCGGTACTACTGGTACCACCAGCGGTACTACCGGTAGTACACAACTACGCCAACTCGCAGACTTCGACTTTGGGAAAATATGCCCGATACTTCCGGAGTATAATTTTAATAAAATGCGGCGCTACCGGAGAGCACCGGTATTACCGGTTGGGACCGGTACTACCGGTAGTACAAAATTTCTTCAACTTCGCACATCTCGACTTTCTGAGAAAATAGCACGGATACTTCCGGTTTAAAACTCTAATATTTTCGGTACTTCCGGTAGGTCAGGTTGGCTGAAGCAAAGGACTTTTCTAAGTGATGTGAGTGCAACGGTGACTCTCCAAATACTCTAAATATAGACTTGAGCATTTTTAGACCTCGAATTATCAACCTAATTTGTATCCCTCTTGGTAGTATGGCGTTTTCTATAACTCAAGCAAAGATAAAATTTGAAGGCTCTCTTGAGTAGAAACGTCGTCCATCCGAAGAAACTTTGGGGTGCTAGGATCACCAAATAGCATCGTTTAAATCTTTCAATGTACTTTAATGAGAGATAACATTCCAACTTTGATTTTTCTTCTTGAGCAATGTCATCTTGAGTACGTGACTTGATTCTATTCATCAAATATAGGTAAATCCAAATATACCAAGTCACTTATGTCTCATTATCTAACTCAATGTGCTTGCTTCCACATGAATCATAGAAATCTCACAATAGATAGGCCTTTATATGAATTCTATTTGTATTGTTGTCTTGTGCTTATACAACAATGACACATCATTTTGGCTTTATACACTTTAATCAAGTACTTGTGAGATAATTAATTTCCTATCCAACATTTAGCAGAATCATTAGACCTTTAATTATGTGGTCAATCAATTCACCAAAACCCACTAAAGGGCTAGATGCACTTTCAATCTCCCCCTTTTTGGTGATTGATGACAACACAATTAAAGCTTATAAGAGATTGATAAATAATAAAATTTTGAATCCTATGATATATTAAGCTCCCCCTAAATTTATGCATTGAAGGAATTCAAACTTTGGCCTCAAATGCCAAAAGCACATATTTAAGATGAAGTATGGAAACTCTCCTATATCTTAGCATCTGTGGGGTGCAAGGTGTAACATTATAACCGTGATGCTCATGACAGTTTATGCACTCAAAGAAAATAAACATTAAACCATTTAAGGCATGAATGTCACACACTAGCATAAATGATCCTTATCAAAAAGCATCAATTTAAACTATCCTTGCATATACCACACAAAAATGAAAAATCTTATATGCCCTCCTTTACCCCTTTCAATCCACATATCAATCTCACTATCTCTCAATATTTTTCCCCCTTTGACATTAATCTCCAAAAAGGGTCTCTCCGCCAAAAGGAGGAAATGATGCATGGAAGACAAGTGAGAGCAAGAGGTGGGTAAATGATTAGCATATAGGACTTCTCTTCTAGGATTTCTACCACATAAAGTATGCACAACTTAAGTCAAGATTCTTGAGTAGTAGCATATTTAGCTCATACCTCACTTAGATCATAGTTAGACACAAGAGGTATGAACCAAATATCTAAAGATTTCTCGAATCATCACCACAAGAATAAACTTATGGTGTGACCCAAAATATTGCATACACATGCACGAACTAGCATGTAAGGGCCTAGATGCACAAAGGTAATGCAAGAGTTCATGGAGCGAGATACCTTTGTTCTAGGTCTCATAATTTTCACCATGAAGGTGATTTAAATAGTTGGATTTAGTTCTTTGATTGGACTAGTACTTCTTTATGCAAGATAATTTCATCTGTGCCCATCTCTCTTTATCATCATCTTCAAGGAGATATCACACTTGAGCTTGATCTCAATTGAAAGTCCATTGCTAGCTTTTGTTGTCATTTTGAGATACCAATTGAAGACATATTTCTTGATATACAAAGTTAAAAAGTTATCCACCAATATCAATTGAAATATGGTCTTCATAATTTTGACATCAATTTGAAGGAGTCTTCACAAGTTGATGCCAATCGGAATGAATGATCGTATCTCATAATGTCACCTAGGGAATGCTCACAAAGCCAAGAGATAACATCAAATTGCACAAGCTACAGTTTCACAACTAGTGACTTTTGGATGTGGAAGACATGTAAGTCACTAATTGCAAAACCTCATAACAAAGATTAAATTCCCCCTTTTTGATAGTGCATACATATATATGTGGAAGGCAAGAACATATGCACTTTTGATCAATGAAGTCCAAATAAGGAAATTTAATCTATATTATGGAGAGTAGCTACTTAAGAGATAAAATTGCAATCCAAATGAATATGAGAGATAACTTTACCAATTTGGATTGAGTTAATGTAGCATACTTATGAGAAACTCATTCTCATCAAGATACTACACAAATCACTAGAAGAAAAGGTTAGTCTTCAAAGACACAAGACATAGGATGGGCTCCCCCTTAATATATGCATCAAGTATTTGAATTACTTGTGAAATGCATTTGAATCGATTTAAGAGTCATGAGGAGTTCACCCTATATCTTGGCCAAGGCATGATAAATTTACAAGAATTGAGATTATGCCAAGAAAACATAATCACCACCAAGGTAGATAAAACACTACATAGATATGACCATCATAAGTGTTTCATCATTCAGATAGACATAATTCTTCACTTGATGACTCATGGTGGATTATGATGTGTTAAGATCTAAATTAGGTGCCTGGTTCTTTCTTTACCTAAAACAACTCACACACATAGCAAAAGGTAAAATTTATGAAATTTGAAAATTGTGAACTAGGAGTTACCACTTTTGTTGATAAGATCTTGGGTAATCAATGTGATGAATCAAGTTCACTTGATGAGATCTAGAGAGGAGAAACAGAAGTGGAATTCTGATCTTCAGTTGTTTTCTCCAACTCATTTAGATTCGGTTCCACTAAAGGATTGGGACATCCTTTTGAAACACCCAAAGAATCTAAGGAACCATCCATCCACCTTTTTCCATGTGTGGGACTGCATATAATACTCTTAGAAGAAGCCAATAGTCCCACAAGATATAAGCTAAACTCCCCCTAAATTTGTGCATGCATGAGTACACGAAGCACTATGATGCATATCAATAATGTGATGTCAATAGAGAGGTTTGCACAATATTCCATCTGTTTCAATCTCCTTCAGGCTGCTTGCAATCCAATAGCATCATATGTTTCTAATTTATTCCCATTGATTTCAGCTAGTACCAATTGATTGTAACTCATCGATGCTTCTTGTAACTACTCAAGTCAACTAGTTTCAAATGATTTTAGCTGCTATTTCTGAAAAACTGCAACTGATTGCCTTTTTAGTCCAACTAGTTACAACTGCCTGCTGCTACTTGTAATCTGAGTTCAACTGATTTGGACCTATGTGAGTCCTTTTTCTGTCATTGAAACTTCTTTAGGCCAAACTAATGCTTCTCTTTTTTAAATGATTTTACATAACCAACATGAGAGCCAACTGAACCTTGTTGCTACAATCTAATTCAATTCAATATAGTCATTTTTCAGATTCTGTCCTTCTAAGAGAAAGATTCATATTTCTCATACCACTAGTTCAATATATATGAAATTTGGTAGATAGCAGAATCTATGTGTCATCTAACTTGTATAAAACTTTTAGCTCATTTGGAACCCTTTTTGTGAGCCAAATCAAATTTCTACCAAAATTGTCAAGGTCTGAAAACTGTAGCACTAAATCTGATAGAAACTAACTCGCAACTGACTTTCTTCAAAACTAATCTTCATGCAAATTGTACAACAAGAAGTGCTAGGTGTGTATAGCATGCTCACAAATTTTTAAGTTAATTTATTAGTATTTGAATCTCTAAATCCATGCTTGAAGACAGTTAATCATATAATTTAAAAATTTCTGGACAGATTTGATAATTCTCAACTTTTCTTAGCTTCTTATCCAATTTTAAGGTGAACTTAGAACCGTTGCAGTATGTAGATGTCCATAAGATAAAAATGAGAAGTTGACAATCTACATATGACAAAATCTCATCAAGTATAGGGTTCTTGAACTATGAACAATAAGTGCCTTCACCTTACTTGCCCTTGATCTACAGTTTTGAGTACCAAGTGTGTGCTAAAGCACTCAATCGAATAACCATGCACACCATCATATATCACTTCTAGATTAGTTCAAGATCACACTTAGGTCTTCCAAACACTTCTAATCATGGTTCCAACTTGAGGACATTTTAATCAAAATGACTCTTGATCAATCCAATAATTGTCAATTTTTTTTGGCAGATTCTGTCTCCTTCAAAGATTAATCCATAACTACCAATGTACATATCCAAAAACCACAAAATTTGGTTGACATGCTCTTTACAAAGTTATCTAGTAGCTGTGAAAATTTGAGCTTCATTTGCCTTGTAGATTGCTATCAGATCTCTCATCTTTAAGTACTGCTATGTGCTGAGAACTGATTTAACATAGCTAAAAAGATTCACTCCAAAGCTAAAGCATCTCTTATCCAATTCTCATATAACTTGTATGTCAATTAATACCATAACTCTTGAGCATGCACACCAAATTTCAAGCCAATTCAAAAAGATTTGGTCACATAAACATGGCTCACAGCACAGCGCAGTCAGATTTAAAATATGGGGTAGATTTCAACACATTGAGCTATACTTCTTCAAACTGAACCAAACTTGAAGTTAATGTGTTTGAATACTTTCACAAGAAATATATCCATTCACTCCACTTAAAAGGTCTTCTCATGAACTTATCCATTCAAACCAACTCAAATTTGATTACTAAACATTTAATCTATTCAAAATATCTCATAGCAAGCAACATATGCATATTTATCCAATTCAATCAACTCTCGTATGCACCCAAAAGTATATGATCAACAAGAGATATACCTTTGCAGCTCATGATCAACCAATATCATGCTTTTTAAATGATATGCATGCCTTCTTGACATTTTCTTTTGATTAAAAATGCAACTACTAAACTTGTCTTTAACTTGATGAATGAATTCAATTATATTAAGCCCTCTATCCATACTTTGAATGAGACTTTTCCTTGAGCTCACAAAACCACCACTGAAATAATATATGATATAACAATCATCAAGTTGACCTTTCTTGTCAAGTAATCATGCTATGTATAAGACAAATTTCATCCAAAAGACTACCAAAAAAATACTAGATAAATTTGTTAGTCCACAATGGTGCAAAATAAAGATTGAACTCCCCCTAAATGAGTGCCACAAGTAGTTTGAATGACTTGCAATAGGAACTTGATTCTATCAAGAATTTTGGGGGTTAATTTCTATTTTCACCAAATACATGATCAAATGCCATATTTGAATTGAGTTGAAAAGATGCTCACAACCCACTTAGGTGTAGATAATCATAAGAATGAATATGTGAAATCTCATGGATAAGAACTCAGTTGCATCCAAAATGGTATTCTTCAAAACTACTTTGTTTACAACATTCGTGATTCACTATTTGACACTTAGTATTTCTTTTATACCTGCATCTCAACAAGTGTATTGCTCTACAAAAGAGCCATTAAAAGCACCATATGGCAAGTGAAGTATATATCAAATGAATCTAATTAGCCACTTAAAATATTTCACAAATATTTCTACTCGTGAACTATTTAGCACTAGACACACATAGTGTCTATCCTACTAAAATTAGGTACTTGTTACTAATGGAAAGGATGAAGTAGAGAATATGATCATTAAATTATCTTTGGATCAACCATACAATAGATTATGATATGAATTGGTTGATAGCTTGAGTAAATATTGTCAATTTGCTTCCTCAAGCACCCCGAAGTCTTCATCTCACCATCAAGTACCTACATCAATATCCTAAGCACATTTTGGTACCCAACTCTTGTTGGGTCCTTTTGAGTTAGTCAACAAGTGCTTAGGCACCCAAATGACTTTAGCGCTCATTTGTGGTGGACACATTGTCTTGCTAGCACTAACTCCATTTGTGGCCCTCCTAAGCATATTATCATAAACAAATGTGTTCGACTTAGGAGTGTTACCATTTGGGCAATCGTAGCTTAGGTGCCTCTTTCTCTTACAAGCATAGCATATGCGGCCTTGATTTGCTTTGTGCTTCTTTTGCTTGTTGGGACAACCATCAACCAAGTGCCCCATCTCATTGCATCCATAACATCTTCTTGTTGTAACTTGGGCTTTCTTTCTTGCCTCTTTGTACAAGGGGCAATTCTTGGTAGAATGGCCTAACTTCTTGTGTGGACACAAAGCCCACTCATGTCCATGTTTCTTGCTTTTGGTTGTTTTGACATTGCTTGAAGTGTGATTCTTTTGTTGGGATTTGGAGGAAGCAAGATTTGAACTCTTCTCAAGCTTCTTCACCATGTTATCACGGTTATCTTGAGAAGATTATGCTTTCTCCTTGCCCTCCAAACAAATCACATCTTTCTTTAGTCTTTCCACTTCTTCTTTGAGCTCATTGTTTTCTATGAGATTTAGCTCAATCGAAGATTGGCTTACTTGAGAAGCACACTCATTAGTACAAGAAATATTCAATTGAGATTGTGTATAAGTGAGTGTGTGAGTGTAAGGTTGAGATGATTTTACCAATGTAGTCATAACCTCATGTGCTATTTCAAGCATAGCATGTGATTCTACTAGCTTCTCATGTGAGCATTTGAGATGATCATGCTCGATATGAAGCTTGTTGAACTTGCTTGAGAGGGAGTCAAGCTTTGCCTTTAGCTCAGTGTTGTCCTTTTATAATTGTGAGACACTAGAAAGAGAGTTAGTAGCTAAATCATGCTCAATTGATAATTTTGTATACCTCTCATTGATTGTCTTTAGTTCTTCCAACTTGGAGATGAGAAACATTTCTTGTTTTTGAAGTGATTGTTCTTGCTTCTCATTTTCTTCTTCTAACTTTATATTCTTCTTAATCAACTTGACAAATATTTTCTTGTCTTTGCTGTTGAGATGATCAATGGTATCAAAATCTTCAATTTTAAGACCACTTTCTTCTTGATCATCTTCATGGGTAATCTCCTTGACTTGTTCATTCTTGGTTGCCTTCTTCTTATTCTTCTTGGCCATAAGACACTAGTGATGAGATTCATGAGATACTAAGGTTGACTCATCACTTGGTCTCCACCGAGGTTGAGCAATATTCTTGACTTGCACTTCTTGCTCTAGGTCGGTGCTCTTGAGGTCTTGTGAGGCTTCTTCGCTGCATGTAGATATAATGGATATGTTTTCTAATGACTTGAGCTCATGTGCATCATCACATTTGGACTTTCCATATAACTCGATGAGTCTCGTCCAAATGACATGAGCACTCTCTGATGGTGTTTCTTCATTGTAAATTGCCTCAGCTTGAACCTCTGCACTCAATGTACTCAAGATGACATTAATTGCTTGCGCATTGAGTTGCACACATCTCTTTTCCTATTCGGACATATTTTTATAGTTGCTCCAATTAACTTTAGGAATAGAGATGCTTGCATCCACAATACGTTCAACAAGAGGACTAATAGTCCTAAAAATATTGAGTACATAATTAGACCAAGATAGAAAATTTGAACAATCATTTTGGAGAATCACGAGCTTTGATTCATTAGGCATCGACATCCTTTCTCATGGCGGTGAAGCTTTTAGTGAGATCCCGGCTCCGATACCACTTAAAAGGATCTAGGATGTCGTCTAGAGGGGGTGAATAGGCGATTATCGAAAACCTGAAACTTAAAACTCAAATGCAAAAGTTAAATACCAACCGGTAATAGGACCGAAAGTAGCACCGGTACTACCTGTAGTACAAAAACCAGTACTACCGATGCAAACTTCTGATACTACTGGTAGCCTACGAAACTACGAAATTGAAATGGAAATCAGAGTAAAATGAGCTGTAAATTCAGATTCAATTGTTACCACCCCTTTGTTGATGTTGCTAATGAAGGTCTTGAACTTCTTAAGACGTTTCACCGCACCAAATCATAGATCGAGTCCTCCAACCTATGAACTTTGGGGGTAGGGATGAAGAACACGAAAAACACAAGAACAAGGGTAGTCGATGCTACCACCACAGTAAGACACATGATTTAATCCGAGGTTCGGTAATCCCCACAAAGGAGTTTCTACATCCTCGTTGTTGAGGTCACCACAAAGGTTTCCTCTCTCAAGCAACCACGAAGGTGAACTTGAGATATTCACTAAGAATCAAGGGTAATACAAACACTTCGGGATGCCCTCACAAATGAGGCAACACGGACAGCCATGAAGAACGCCTAGCCGGCTAGGGTTCCAAGAACCCAAGAGTAACAAACACAAATCAAGCCGGCAAGATAAGGAATCCAAGTGCTCAAGTCATAGATCAAAGTTTCCACTCTCTAATCTCACGTCCCTAGCTCGAATCCTTGAGGGGTTGAAGTTTGGGAGTAAAGAGGGAGAGAGAGCAGGCGAGATGGTGCTTGGGAGCTTTCTTTCTTAGGTGAAGAATGAGTGAAATGGCGAGAGCTAAAGAAAAGAGAGAGGTGAGGGGTATATATATATGGTCTGTCCACAACAACTACCAGTAGTACAGATGGAACCACCGGTACTACCGGCACCTCACCAAATATGACCGTTGTCGTGTGTCAGAACGTGTACAGGGTGACACACGGATACTACCGGAAGTAGGACCGGTACTACCGGTAGTACATTTCCTGCGCAACTGGGCACCTTTGACTTGGCCTAAAATATATATATATAGCCGGTACTACCGGTACCACCAGCGGTACTACCGGTAGTACACAACTATGCTAACTCGCAGACTTCGACTTTAGAAAAATATGCCCGAAGTTTCCGGAGTATAATTTTAATAAAATACGGTGCTACCGGAGAGCACCGGTACTACCGTTTGGAAAATCGGTACTACCGGTAGTACAATGTTTCTTCAACTTTGCACATCTCGACTTTATGAGAAAATAGCACGGATATTTCCGGTTTAAAACTCCAATATTTCCGGTACTTCCGGTAGGTCAGGTTGGCTGAAGCAAAGGACTTTTCTAAGTGATGTGAGTGCAACGGTGACTCTCCAAACGCTCTAAATATAGACTTAAGCACTTTTAGACCTCGAATTACCAACCTAATTTGTATCTCTCTTTATAGTACGGCGTTTCCTATAACTCAAGCAAAGATAAAATTTGAAGACTCTCTTGAGTAAAAACGTCGTCCATCAGAAGAAACTTTGGGGTGCTAAGATCACCAAATATCATCGTTCAAATCTTTCAATGTACTTTAAGAAGAGATAACATTCTAATTTTGATTTTTCTTCTTAAGCAATGTCATCTTGAATATGTGACTTGATTCTATTCATCAAATATAGATAAATCCAAATATACCAAGTCACTTATGTCTCGTTATCTAACTCAATATGCTTGCTTCCACATGAATCATAAAAATCTCACAATAGATAGGCCTTTATATGAATTCTATTTGCATTGTTGTCTTGTGCTTATACAACAATGACACATCATTTTGGCTTTATACACTTTAATCAAGTACTTGTGAGATAATTAATTTCCTATCCAACATTTAGCAGAATCATTAGACCTTTAATTATGTGGTCAATCAATTCACCAAAACCCACTAAAGGGCTAGATGCACTTTCATAATCAAGACCGCACTTTTAGAATCAAGACCGATAAAATTAGATTTGCTGGAACTAGTACTAACTAACTGGAATGATTTAGAACATCAAATTTGTTGCGTAAAGAACCAGAGCTCTCCTGATATTCAACTGTTTTCAGAACCTGCTACGAGGTATGATGACATGGAGGGGTCAGCAGGTTTTTTATGATTTAAAATAAATTATTTATGTTTTTCAGAGATTATTAATCATAGTTTTATTATTTTTTAGAAAAACACACACACACATGTAGGCAAAACCATCTTCAAAACCAGTCCAGGGCCAAACGTTACCTGATTTCGGTAGTTCAATGAACAAAAATTTAGAGTTTTGTGGCAAACATCGGATTTTGCCAATAGTTGAATGGCCAAGAATAAGTCTTCTTGCAAAAAAAAAAAAAGGATTTAAGTGTTGGTTCAGAGTTCAGACTGATAACTGCATAAACAATGTGTGAAGGGATCAGAGAATCATGCTCATGGTCCCCTGACATGTGAAATGTATGATGAGCAAAAAACATGTACGGCCCTACATCAAAGCACGGCTTTGCCCACGCCAGTGCCAACAACTACCGAAATCTCACACTCCAATGGAACACAGTGGAAAGTTTGTGACTTTATTACCTACAGAATTCAGCACGAAAACAAATGGATTCACCTCCTAATGATTGAGATATTTGACTAATGATGGATTCTAAACAAAGTAAAAGCTTGCTCCTGTCACCCTCCATTTTTGTTCATAGGCCTAGAACAACATTTTTGCTTAAAATGTAAGGTGTATACTAACCGCTCTTAAATTGCAACGTCCAAAAACCATATGGCGAATAAAAAATTCACATGGAATGCAACCTTAATCTCATAATTTTGCCCCTTCTTGCCGGTCCATCATATTTATTACCAGACAGAGTATGCTGGGACTCACCTACTGCTGAGTGCTGATGCAGGATCTGCAGTCTGCACAAGGTCCTGGTCCATTGGTCCATGAATCATAAGCCAATCTGATCTGAGAAATGAGAATGTCAAATATTGTTTAACAAATCAACATACTTAATTGAGTTATGGAGCAAAGTGCAGATATGAAAATGTGATACAAGCATTGGCTAAATCAGTCACTGATCCCAAATCATTATAAATTCAGTGCATGATCTGTTGACTTTGTTTTCAGATTCGAGAAATGATGGAAGGGCAGAGTGGCTAAATGAGATGCACCTCAAAACATAAGGCAGGATCCGTGAGAACAATAGACAACCACTGTTTAACCTTTTAGGTTTTAACAACAGGCAGGAACAGAAATAAATGGAATGCTTCGAATTAGTTTCCTCTTTTGTGGATCATCTTGCACAAGGGCAGAGACCACGTAATGTAATCCAGTTAGTAGGAACAATTCTTTTCTGTTAATATTATGCTGCAGTTCAACTATACGTGTATGATAGAATGACAAACAGATGAACTATGTACATGAGGCATATATCCTTTCTTTGTTTCTGCTGAACTAGAAAAAATTGACAACAGATGGTTTATAAATGCATAGATTGACAAAAGAGGCCACTCTATTGTCAACCTACTATTGGGTCAGCTGCCTACAGGGGGAGAAGATACATTACTTCTAAGTCCTAACTCCTAACTGACAGCAGAAAGGCAGTTGAGGAGATACATTACTTCTTTAGTCTTACCAAACGAAGAGTTAGAGAAAATCAACATGCATGCAAATTCAGATACCCAAATAGAAGTGCTATGCTCTCACTAGGAAGTAACAGGTACTAGCTCCCAATTGGAAATGATGAGCCCCCTTCCTCTGTGCTGGCGTAGCTGGGACAATCAAAGCTACTTGTAAGTTGAAACAGCTCAAAATAGTACAATCGGCATGAGAAGTGTCCACTAAATCATGAGCCCACTTGGCACTAAGCTTAGCAATCCTTTTACAGTAACATGATTGTACAGTGCTCAATGTATTATTCTGTCCCTACATTGTTCCCACAAAGTATTGGCGTACATACAAAGAATTGCAGATCAGTTGCCTATGGCACATAAAGACCCTATCTTAGAAAGTTTTCAATAGCTGTAGATCAGTAAAAAGTTTAGGACCTACGGATTTTATCTAACAACTCAGTCTCCTAGAGCACACAATGGTCCCAACTAATAGAATTTTCAGCACCTGTAATAAATATAGGACCTATCTGACAAATCTGATGTCTTTTTCTGCCTACATCCTACCCAACAAAAGAACAAATATCTTAACATATTTGCAGGAAAGCAAATGATTTGAACCAGATAATAACTTATTGTCTAGAGAGTGGAAAAGGTACGCAGATTACTGAGAGAGCTATTTAACTTACAAAACACTGACAAGTAGAAGTAGAAACATGTTCCTGTGTGAAGCTTCTGCAACCATGAAAGGGACACTCCACAATTTTTCCTGAAAATATAGGTCGCCCAAACAACTAATGTGTTGGAGCCACATGAGCAAGGAGACAAGGAACACAAGTTCCATCTTCCATGAAGTGCATGCAGTTTTCATTCATCCATTCATGTTTTTATTATTATGTACGTTGGTCTGAAATGTAGAGTGGTATATAAGCCTTTGGGTCACATCTACAGTACACACAGAGGTCTAGAGGTATTGAGGTAACAACAAACTCAAATTTCTCAGAAACACCCTTGATTAAAATTAGTTGATATCATCAAAACCTGATGATTGTATACAATCAGATTCTCAAGGATCATTCATGGCCTCACCAGTCTCCACCACTGCAACACTAGAAGTTGAACCTTCAGTGGACTCAAGCTCTATGCTACCTCCGTGTAATCGTGTTCGAAACTGTGCTTTCCGCTTGCTTCTTCTCTCCCTCCACTTCACTGCAAAATCTTCAGACACCTCCTTGCTTGAGCTTTCAGCAATATCTCCAGAGCCCAAATCAGAAGCCATCTTTCCATCGGCCTGAAGCTCAGACAGCCTCCTATTCTTCGCGGACACCACCAGAGGCCCGGCACAACAAACGGCAAGAGTAACAAGGACAACGTACACAGAGGAAGACACCCACACGCAGAGTGTCCACTTCAATCCGCGTGCCAGGCTCTTTGCCCATGGAAGAGCAGTCTGCACAACAACCTCTGCTCTATACACCTGGGGCAGCTGCACCGTCGCAGCTCTTGGTTGCAGCAAGACTCTGATGACCCTTGTTCTCCTATGGCGGCCATGGCCTTCCCTGTACTGCAACACCTTGAGACTTGCGGTCTGGGTCTCGCTGCGTATGCCCAGAGTGAGTGGCACGCACAGCAGCGCAGACTGCGCCAGCCGGACAGGGGTGCTCTTGTACCTCAGCATGTATGGCTGTGTAGCTGATGCCATGGTGATTCCAGTTACAGAGACCGCCTCTGCTTTTATCTTCAGAAGAAAACGAGTTCACCGTGAGATGCACGCATCAGAAAACAAATTGGTTCGAGATTTGGTAACAAGCATGTGCATATACCTGGAACATGCCAACCTCACGGTTGTGGTAGGAATCAGGAAGCAGCAACGCCATGGAAACCCTGACGGAGTGCCCCGCCGGCAGAACGGCGCCAGCGCCTCGAGCTCCACCACCAAGGACCACCGCGGCGCTGGGCTGTGCCTCAGTGTAGTCGAAGAAGAGCTGCTGGCGCACGGTGACCGGGTCCTCGACCCAGTGCCGGACAAGAACGAAGCCGAGGAGCACGGACACGAGCAGCGCGGCCACAAGTGCAGCGAAGGTGCACGCCGCGGCGAGGAGGCCGCGCGCCGCGCGCTGGAGTCTGGACGAGACCGCCGCGGGGAGGGCACGCAGAGCGCCGACGAGAGCGGCGACGGGGAAGACGAGGCTGAGGATGGCAGACGCGACGAGCTCCCCGAGGAAGGCGAGCGGGCGGATGAGCCAGCCTGCCGGAACGGCAAGAAAGAGGAGGGCGTCGTCGGAGTCACCGCCGGCTGTGCTTCTTGGCCGGCCCGTGTAGTGGCCCTCGCCGGAGTAGCCGTACTGGTACCTGGACACCTGGAGCGGCGTTGAGTACTCCATTAGAGGCTTACAGCTGTAGGAATGGAGCAAACTAGGCGAAAGCTCGAGGTGTTGAGTAGCCTGTAGAGCGCAGTGCTGCTGGAAGATGAAGCCTACACGTGGCAGCAGAAAAGACATGTGGCATGCTATGCTCAACCTGTGAACCTTCCGCCATGCAGATCGTGGCAGCAGCCTTTGTCAATATCTCTCTTCAACTGATAACCACTTGACATCATGCGAATGAATTCATCAAATTGCCTGGTGACACAACCGTCAGTATCTCAGACTCTGCAGTCTGCAGTGCAGGTGCAGAGCACGCAACAGGACATGGAGTTCTTTTGCTTTCCCAACTGAACAAATGGATTACTTTTTATGTACAAATATTGTCACATTGACTTATTGGATCAAGATTATATGTACAGCGGTATGAGGTATTTAAAAAGGTTAATTACCATGTTAGAATTCTTCATAATTTTCCGTTGGCCGTGTAATGGGTATTGACCATCTCCCCAGATGGGCTTGTGTAGTTTGTGCATCTGATGATGCCTCTTCCTTTTGGCCCATCTGGGAAATCGATCACACTGATGCTGCCATCGTCCAGGTGAAAAGATGA
>CM041636.1:50103793-50188721 GCA_023333625.1 Bothriochloa decipiens
CATTGGCAAATCAAGACACCGGCAGATTAGAGCTAGGAGAATGGCAGGATGAGCTACGGCCACAAGAACACGTTCTGATGTATCATCTGGTAATTCATTTAGCAACGCCTGCCATGCATCCTTGGTCTGAGCCCATAGTCGCTCTAGTAATTTGTATTCCATGCCGCCCAACCAACCAGACTGAACAATTTCCCCAAAGCTCTGAAGAACAAAAACAAAGAGCTGTCGATTACTCAAATGAACAAAAATTTTGTACAATTTTCCATAGGACAAGCCCATTATTATACATAGGAGAGTTCATAAAGATGTAAATGCAAGTTTAAGAACAGTGTAAAAGATCTTCACGTAATCTAGTCGCTAGTAAAAATAATTGACACTTAGCAGAAATCATAGGAACTGGCAATGGTCTAACCTTCTGCTTTGCTTGAAAGGCATCTTCAATTTCAAGTCCTATCACCTTCTTCATTTCTACGTAACGAGGCACACAATCAGCACCTAAGCAATCTGCAGTCTCTTGGACCTGCAATTGCTTCATAGGATCAGATAAAGGAGGCTGAAAATAGGCAGAAGGCAAAGGGAATACAATTTAAAGAACTTCGTGTTTAGTTCAGATTATGGTCACCTCACATATAACAGTTGCAGTATCAACAGCTGCAACTTGCGGGCTACAGATAATGCTGTTGACCTTCAAATCCAGTAGTAGTTCTGCAGTCTTCTGAGACTGAAAGTATTTGTCCAGAAATGAGCTCAACTTTTGTGCTGGAAACAAATTATGACGCAAGAAAAGAAAGAACAATGTACCTGTATAGTCCCAAGCATGTTCAGCGGTGCATATCCCATTCCTCCTAAGCTAATCTGGAATCCAAAGCAATGGGCAATTAATGGTGTAAGAATGCATTGCTTTTCTAGTTTTCATGCCAAATAAGACCAAGTTGGAGTGGTGTGCACAACTTTCTGACAGCAATTTCAGGAACTACAATATGGTATGGCAAACAAATAGTCAGGGCTTCCTCATGATAGAACACAAGCATGACCAAATGAAAGTGTAAAACCCGATACCTCAGAACTGCTTTGTGTAGCCCCTTGACAGGCCAGAACTATCCTCTTGCTTGTCTTTCTTCCCGCAGAACTCCCTCCAGCAACAGGAGAATTTGGGGTCTGTACAAGATACAATTGGGGCAAGATTAATCCATGTTTTAATTGTTTGACCCTTCCAGTCTCCTGTATTGTCTTGTGAATTTCTTTGTTCTCTAAGTTCATACGAATTGAAAATGCTAACAGAACTGGTAAGTAGTACATGTTGCTCCTCACAAGAATATTATATTTATGAACGAAAAAATATATAATCATGCAAGTGGTTCTAGTACTACTTAACCCTTACATGTCCAGTTAGCGTTGCTAAGAATATCTCACATACAGAAGGTACGACCATATGAGTCGGTGATGAGAACAAAGTTACCCTCACCTGATTTAAGCGGTTAAGACAGACACTAGGAGGACCTCCACCAGTTTTTGGGGTGAAGTCCAGCACACTGACGCCGCAATTGCTCTGGAGCAAAACCCGGAAGTACTCTGCCCCAAGTCCTAACCATAATCGTGAGGAAAGCACAGTCAGCATCAATCACACTTGAATTAACAAACTCCGATCCACACTCAAATGTAAGAGAGTAACCACCCAAAGAAGTGGCAACAAGTGCCTGATTCACCGCATTGTGCGCAACCACAAGCACCGACTTGCCCTGGTGCGCTAAGATCCTCTCCCAGCAGCTCTGTGCACGGCCCCACAGCTCCTGCACCGGGTAGTGGCCGTCAATGCTAAAGTTCGCCGCATTCTTCTGCCACTGCCGGTACAGAACCCCGTACCTCTCCTTCCCTTCATGCTTCAGCAGTCCCTGGAAACCAGAATCACCAAGCTCGTTATTATAAGGCATTTCCACAAGCACCTGGCAAGCATTCCATCAACGCATTAACAAACATACAGATTTGTTCAGGCATTCACTGATTCACACAAGCATCCTGCCAGCACTCCACTGCCTAGACTAAACAGCGATGAGAAAAAAAGAAAGAGAAGAAAAATTGAAACCTGGAAAGAGTAGAGATCGATCTCGCGGAGATCGGAGTCCGGGACGAGGTCGTGGTCACGCCCCTGCCGGATGATCTCGGCGGTGCGGCGGGAGCGCGCGAGCGGGCTGGTGAAGCAGGCGTCGAAGGCGTCGGAGAGGAGCATCTGGCGGGAGGTCTCGGCCTGGGACTCCCCCTTGGGCGTGAGCACGGAGTGGTCGGAGCTCCCCTGGATGCGGCCCTCCGCGTTCCATGTGCTCTGCCCGTGCCGCACCAGCAGCACCCGCTTCGTCTCCCGCAGCGGCGGCAGCGACGACGACGCGCCCGGGCGCGGGCGAGGGGACCTCTCCAGCTCGTGCTGCACGCTCGAGCAGCAGATGCATGCCGCGGAGGTGGAGATGGAGGGTCGGGGCCTGCGCCGGGCAGTGGCCGCCGGCGACGGCCGCGGGGTGGGGGCGAGCTGGAGCATGGCCACTCGTGGGTGGCGATCGTGTTGTGTGAGGAGTGAAGACTGAGGAACGTGTGGTTTGCGTCCCAAGATTTTCGTCCTGATCGTGCAATCAGGGGAGACAAGGACTATGGGCTGCACGTGCATGGGCTTATTTGGGCCAGGTTTGGAACCTGGCCAAACTTTGTTGAACTGGCCCAGCCTCTTTTTCTTTTATAAAGAATGACTTAGGCCGATATGGCCCGCTACCTTTTAATATATAACTTTAGAGTGAGTGTCTCCAGTAGCTCTTCAATAACTCATCACCAATATGATCGTATTGGTGATCACCAATACTATTTTTTGGGTTTATTGGAGAAGCTATTGCAGCAGATCACCAATAATCTCTCCCAAAATGTGAGGCCCACATGTCATGTCACATTTTTTTTTACCTTTCCTTCTTCTCTCTCGCCATCTTCTCCACAAGGCCATGGGGCAAGCCATGGAGGAACATGAGGTGGAGCTTTGTTGTGGATAGGTTCGTCATGGAGGAGTTATCGGTGAAGTGTTTCGCCGTGGAGGGTCTTGCCTTGGAGGTGCTTGCCATGGAGGGGCTCGTCGTGGCCATGGAGGAGCACCAATGGGGAAGAGGTGGAAAAGTGACAGTTGGGTGGGCCCCATCTTATTAGGGGGAGATACATCTTCCCCTTTATTTGAGGGAGATGGGAGAGATATTGGTGATCATAAAAAGGGATGGGAAAGGGGAGCTGTTGGAGCACTGATTTTTTTTTCATCTTCCCTAATATAACAGGTTTATGGGGAAAGGGGATGGGAAAGGGGAACTGCCGGAGATCCTCTAAATCCTAGCTTTCTTCTCCTAGTCAACTTTGCATGATTTTTCGTTGCACCACCTTCTATTTCTTTGGGATGCTGCATCGCCTCCCTACTCTTCTCCCCTTGTACGATCCTAGTTCCGCATGAGCTTCCTCATTCCTCTCCTCCCTTTACCCTGCTCTCCTATATTGGCTCCTACGTTTCCTCTCCCTTCTCGACCCCACTCGTCCCCCCTCCCTTGATCCCACATCAGCTGCCCCTTACCCTCTCCCCTCCCATGACCCTGATCATACGTACATCGCCTGTCCACGCCACGTAATGCTTCCCCGACTAGTTGAGGAGCCCATGTCTCCTGCCTCCTCTATATTTTTTTTGCATAATTGTTAGAGACAAATTTGTGAAAATAGATTAAAATGATAATGATCTACATCAGTCACCATAGAGACTGTTATACATAGAAACGAGCATAACATTTGCATACTTTCGGATGGACAAGCATTGCTCGATCTTGCTCGCATAATTGGAATTGTGCTAACAAAGTGATATATGAACTATGTTTTTTCTCGAATACGCAAAAGACTTACGCATCATTGTAATTAAGAAGAAAAGTTTTTACACCCGCGCTTTCGTGCATTTTTGGGACTTCAGATATTACATGAAGCGCCGCTCCCCTATCTCTCCTCCTAAGCGGATTACTCACAAATTAGACAACCTAAAGAGCGCACACCGGCTTCGATCAAAGGATCGGTGGTGGCGCTCATGCGCGGGTGCCCCGTCGGCCGCGCCGGAGCAAGGTCTCGTACCGGGCCTCCTGACCACGGCGGTGCCCCTGGCCAGGCCGGTAGCAGGGGAACCGGCGTCCCGACGGCAGCCGGCGGCGACGGCGTGGCCGCCGCGGCACAGGACCGAGGTCCCAATCCGGGACCCTGGGCCACGACGGTGCTTCTGGCCTGCCTAGCAGGAGAAGGGGGGAGAAGTTGAGCTGGGTGCAGCGTGCCAGCCCTGGGGTCGAGCCCGTGGTGGCCGCTGCGGTGGGCGGCGACAGCCTGCCTGCCTCGAGTGCTGTTGGGGTCACGGAGGAGAGAAGACGAGGACAACGGGAGGTGGGGTGGGGGGTGTGCTGGAAGGCGAGGGCGGGCGGCCGGCGGTGGCGGCAGGGAGGGGGCCAGGAGCGGCTCCATCATGCTCGCGTCCTGGGCTCGATGTCTACCTATATGTGCTATGTTGACATATTGGTATTGTACGTAGGGCTGGCTTAGGGCGTCGATCCAAAAGAAAGTGTCTCTCTTTCTATGTATATACGAGCATTTCTCTGCCGACTCCTCTTTTGCCCAAAACAAAGAATTTCCCTGCCGACCGATAGTCCTATCTAGGATAGTGATAGTACGTTGCAACAAGAGCCCGTGAACTTGAGGGCAGAAAACGCCAACCAGACCATGAAGTGATATAGGCCGCAGAATGCACATGCAGAGAGATAAAGAAGGCTTAGAACCTCCCAAAAAAACATCTCCGTCGTCCATTCGTTTACGCGTCTTTGGCAGTATCAAAAGGACGACACAACGTTCTGGCCATGCGTTCTATTGCGGCGTTCATACTAGTACTAGCCTACAACGTTATTACCATTCTCCTTGTAATAATAAGAGGCGACATATTATTAAAACTGCACCATTTACAAGTAAAATATAGTGAACTTTAATATAATAAGTCATCTTAAGTCCGATTATATTATCATAACTCCAACAAGATCAACATATATATGCTATAAATTCCTTTCAAGTTGCCGATCGAACAAAGTCCCATTCCTGGATTATTCACCGCGCGTGCATTTGTTTCCAACGAAATCCGACGACGACAACGTGTCTTCTTCACCTACGTCGTTTCACAAGAAATCGACATCTCCTCTACTGCTCCTAGCCAGTATCATGTTCATGCATAAATGCAACAGCGTGCCTCCTATTGGATTGCATGAGAAGATAAGCACCGCTAGCTGAAATGAACACCACTTCTTGGTTGCTCCTTGTTTTGGTGGTGCAGCTCTCTTGCTTCCACTGCTGCTACTCCGCCACCCACCACCATGGGCGGAAGCACGCTCGCCCACTACTAACCACCCCTGCTACCGCCGCCGCCGCCACCACCACCACCGTCGTCGGCTCCGTCGTCGTCGTCCACTCCAGCAGCTCCGAGTCCGAGACTACCACCGCCGTTTCAGGTACACAAATTGCTTTCATAGCAGCACGACTGTTGAGCGAGGCTTGAGTCTGCCTGCCTGCTTCTCTAGCAGTCTAGCTAACACGCAGTACGGCTTCCATCAGGCACTATCGTCGGACTCGGCTGCCGCGATGGGAACGGCCGGCCGGTGATCCATAAGGACGTCGTCACCGACCGCAGCGGCAAATTCCATGTCCATCTCCCGCAGCACGAGCCCAGCAGCACCCAGAAGCTCCGATCCATCACGTCCTGCTCGGTAGCGGTGCAGCTGCCGAACGCGCAGCCTTGCGTCGCCACCAGCTCCGCTCGCGGGCTCCATTTCGTCGCCCCCGGCCACCACAAGCACCACGGCGGCGGTGGCGGCGGTCGCGTCTTCTCGGCCGGCGCGTTCACCGTCCGCCCGGAGCTATGCAGCCAGAAGGGCCTGTTCTTCCCGCCGATCCCGCTGGTGCCGGAGCCGCCGAACATTGGCGGCGTGCCGATCCCGCCGAACCCGGTGACGCCGGCCCCGCCGTCTCTCGTGCCGCCGCTCCTGCCTACCCCGTCTCCGCCGTCCGTCCTGCCACCGCTTGTCCCGCAGCCACCGCCGTCGTCGATAATCCCGCCATTGTTGCCGCCGTTGGTTAACCCGCCGCTGCCACCACCGCCGCCCCAGCTTCTTCCCCCGGTGCCGCTTCTCCCTCCTTTGGTTCCTGGTGTACCGCCGGCAGCCTCCGCTTCCAAAAACCACCACCGCCCGGGGAATCCATGAGGAAAACATCGGGTGTTGTTGTTAGGATTAGTTGTTATGCATGTAACCTATCCTAGGGGTGCAGGACTTGTGCGGCAAGGGATACAGGAGGCGGTTTTAGATTTGTTTTAGATTGTTCTAGAGTCCATATCTTGTACAACAACCTGAACCGCCGAGACCTGATCCTCCCAACTCTCCTGCACTGCCTCCCTATGTAATCGCCACCGAGGGGCTTTTTCTCGATAAGAAACACGCAGCCGCTAAGCCGAGAGTAGGCCTCTGGCATTTCCATCTTCCAAGCGCCTCTGAAACTTCACATGGTAATCAGAGCCTGAGTCGCCATGTCGAGTTCAAGCCTCCATCTCAACACTAGCCCCTTCCTCGGTTTCCAAGTAACTGAGAAACTCTCCAAAACCAACCACTCCCTATGGCGCGCACAGATTCTGGCCGCCATCCGTGGCGCTTGCTATGAGGGTCACATCACTGGGAAGAAGAAGGCTCCGGATGCGGAGATCGTTGACAAGAAGGACGACAGCACGATCGTCACCTCTCCAAACCCAGCATATGAAGACTGGTACGCCGAGGACCAGCAGGTCCTTGGGCTCATCCTCTCCAACGCCGGCAAAGAAGTGCAGGCGCAGTTGGTCGCAGCGGACACGGCGGAGAAAGCATGGACCGCCCTGGAGAAGATATTCGCTGCCCACACTCGAGCCAAGACGATGAACGTGAGATTGGCTCTCACTACAACTAAGAAAGGTAATATGTCAATTACGGATTATATTGCCAAAATGAAAGGCTTTACAGACGAGATGGCCGCCGCCGGCAAGCCCATGGATGATGAGGAGCTGGCGGCCCATATCTGCAACGGATTTGACGCCGACTACAACCCTGTGGTGACCTCCATCACTAGCAAAACCGACGCCATAGCCATCCATGAAGTCTACTCCCAGCTGCTTAGTTTCGAGCGGCGCTTGGAGCTGCAGGACGGCTCCGGGTCCTACGCTCACATGGCGAATCGTGGGCGCGGCAACGGTGGCAACGGAAACAATCGCGACGGCTTCAACCGTGGCCGTGCGCGCGGGCGTGCCCCAGCGAGCGGTCAAGGGAACGGGTCGCCTCCACAGCACCAGCGCTTCGGCGGCAAGCCACAGCGATCTGGCACACCAGGGAGTTCTGATGATCCCCCAGTGTGTCAGGTCTGTTTCAAGACTGGGCACAGGGCTGGACGGTGCTGGCGTTGGTTCGACGAGAACTACGTGCCTGAAGAATGCCACATCAACGCCGCCATCGCCATGAACGCCTACAACATCGACACCAACTGGTACACGGACACTGGAGCAACGGATCACGTCACCAGCGAGCTGAACAAGCTCTCGATGCGCGAGAAGTATCATGGCAATGACCAGATTCATACTGCATCTGGTTTAGGTATGAAAATTCAACACATCGGTCATACTACTGTTCCAACCCGAGTTCGTGATTTACAGCTTAATAATATTTTGCACGTCCCTAAAGCTGCAAAAAATCTTGTCTCTGTCCATCGTCTAGCAAAAGACAACTCTGCTTTTCTAGAATTTCACCCTGATTTTTTTCTTATCAAGGATCAGGCTATGAAGAAAACGATTCTTAGAGGACCGTGTCATCGAGGGCTATATCCTCTCCCTTCAGAGTCATCAATAAAACAAGCGTATGCAGTGGACAAGCCTACTGTGTCTAGATGGCACAATCGTCTGGGTCATGCTTCCCTTCCCGTCGTCACTAAAGTTATTAGTAGTAATAATCTTCCTTGTTCCCCTGAATCAAACAAGGAATCAGTGTGTGATGCTTGTCAGCAAGCAAACAGTCACCAGTTACCTTATCATAGATCTGTCAGCTCCTCTAGTTTTCCTTTGGAACTTGTTCATTCAGATGTTTGGGGCCCTGCAGTTGCATCTGTAGGAAGAAAACGGTATTATGTTAGTTTCATTGATGATTTCAGCAAGTTTACTTGGATTTACTTTATTCAGTATAAGTCAGATGTGTTCAAAAAGTTTCATGAGTTTCAAGCGATGGTTGAGCGATAGTTTGACAGAAAAATTCTTGCTATGCAAACTGACTAGGGAGGGGAGTATCAAAAACTTCACACCTTTTTTGATCAAATTGGTATTGTTCATCATGTGTCTTGCCCACACACACACCAGCAAAATGGCATTGTAGAAAGAAAACATCGTCACATCGTTGAAGTTGGCTTGTCTCTTTTGTCGCATGCTTCAATGCCTCTAAAATTTTGGGATGAAGCATTTATGGCGGCCACTTTTCTTATTAACCGTCTTCCTAGCAAATCCATTTATGATCAAACCCCCTTCGAACGTTTATTTCATCAAAAACCCGATTATTTACTCTTTCGAGTTTTTGGCTGTGCATGCTGGCCTAATCTCTGCCCCTACAATAATCACAAACTTGAATTTTGTTCAAAACGATGTGTTTTTCTCGGGTATAGTCACCTCCACAAAGGTTTCAAATGCCTTGATGTTCCTTCTGGCCGCATCTATGTTTCTAGGGACGTTATTTTTGATGAAGCTATTTTTCCCTTCTCCAGTTTGCATAAAAACGCTGGCACACAGCTTTGTGCAGAAATCTCCTTGTTATCACCTGATCTCATTAATTCCTCATGGGTTGAACAGTTGGATGATCGTGTGTTGCATTTTCCTAATCCTGTAACAAATCAGCCGTTTGCAGCATGTGATAACAGGGATGCAGCTCTTGGCGCGGAACCAGAAGAAAATCCGGCGCGTGATCCAACCGAATCCGCGAAGGGATCGGCTCCCAATGATTTGGCGGGCGCGCAGGCGGGGCCAGGCGGATCTGCTTCGGCGCCAACTGGCCCCCACCGATCGTGGCTCCGCCCATGGACGCGGTCGCGGAGGACTCGACCCGTGGAGCCCCGGCTGGTCGGTCGCCTCCACAGCTGACCGAGCGACCTCTGCAGGCAGGCCGGTCCCCCTCAGCACCAGCTACCAGCATGGGGGGATCAGATGATGCTGTTGCTGGCTCTTCTGTAACAGCGGCTGGACCCTCCGTACCCGAGCAAGACATAGTACACAGTACAAGATTGCAACATGGCATCCGTAAGCCGAAAATTTACACGGATGGTACGGTCAGGTATGGATTTTTTACAGCCACTGGTGAGCCACAATCTCTTGATGAAGCCTTGAGTAATAAAGAATGGAAACTAGCTATGGACTCTGAATACAATGCCCTGGTTAATAATAAAACTTGGCATCTAGTCCCACCTAGAAAAGGAGTAAATGTCATAGACTGCAAATGGGTTTATAAGATCAAAAGAAAGTCTGATGGGAGTTTAGATAGATACAACGCACGACTGGTAGCAAAAGGCTTTCGACAACGATATGGGATTGACTATGAGGATACTTTTAGTCCAGTTGTGAAGCCAGCTACCATCAGAATTATTTTGTCTGTTGCTGTGTCTAGAGGTTGGAGTCTCCGTCAGTTAGATGTTCAAAATGCTTTCTTGCATGGTTATTTAGAAGAAGAGGTATATATGAAACAGCCTCCAGGTTATGAGGACAAGACAAAGAGTCATTATATCTGCAAGCTGGACAAGGCCTTGTATGGCCTCAAGCAGGCGCCAAGGGCGTGGTATGCACGGCTCAGCAGTAAGTTGTGCCAATTGGGTTTTAAAGCTTCTAAAGCTGATACTTCTCTGTTTTATTATCAGAAACGAGGAATTACTATGTTTATTCTTATTTATGTGGATGACATAATTGTTGCTAGCTCCACACAGGAAGCAACTAGTTGCTTGTTACAGGATTTGGGCAAGGAATTTGCATTGAAGGACCTTGGCGACCTTCACTTCTTCCTCGGTGTTGAGGTAAAGAAAATGAGTGATGGAATATTGCTGACACAAGAAAAGTACACTAGGGACATATTGCAGCGTGCACATATGATGGAGTGCAAGCCGGTAAGCACACCATTGTCTACATCAGAAAAATTGTCTCTGCATGAAGGGGTACCGCTCGGCCCAAAGGATGCTACTGCTTACAGAAGCATGGTGGGAGGTTTGCAATACTTAACCTTGACACGACCGGACATTTCTTTTGCTGTTAATAAAGTTTGTCAGTATCTACATGCACCCATAACTATTCATCTAGCTGTAGTAAAAATAATACTAAGGTACCTAAAACATACCATGAAGTTTGGTCTAAAGATCTGCAAAACACCCTCTCTTCTTGTTAGTGCATTCTCAGATGCAGATTGGGCAGGTGATCAGGATGATAGAAGATCAACTAGAGGGTTTGCAGTATTTTAGGATCTAACCTTATTGCTTGGAGTGCCAGGAAACAATCCACTGTATCAAGGTCGAGTACAGAAGCTGAATACAAGGCAGTTGCAAATGCCACTGCTGAAGTTATGTGGGTATAGACCCTGCTATATGAACTAGGCATACAGGCACCCAAAACAGCTAAGTTGTGGTGTGACAACATTGGAGCTAAGTATCTTTCTGCAAATCCTGTCTTCCATGCTAGAACTAAACACATAGAAGTAGATTATCATTTTGTTCGTGAACGAGTAGCAAGAAAATTTCTGGATATTGAGTATATTTCTACCAGAGATCAAATTGCAGATGAATTTATCAAACCATTGCCTGTGCGCAATTTGGAGATGTTCAAGAATAATCTAAACTTAGACAGTTTTGATTGAGGGGGAGTGTTAGGATTAGTTGTTATGCATGTAACCTATCCTAAGGGCGCAGGACTTGTGCGACAAGGGATACAGGAGGCGGTTTTAGGTTTTGTTTTAGATTGTTCTAGAGTCCATATCTTGTACAACAACCTAAACCGCCGAGACCTGATCCTCCCGACTCTCCTGCACTGCCTCCCTATGTAATCGCCACCGAAGGGCTTTTCCTCGATAAGAAACACGCAGCCGCTAAGCCGAGAGTAGGCCTCTGGCGTTTCCATCTTCCAAGCGCCTCTGAAACTTCACAGTTGTGTTGCGTTTACATTTATACGCACGTATGTACTGCCGTCAACTGTAATGTTCTTGTTCGTCAACCAACTGTATGTTCATGTTCGTCAACCTTAGCTCTGTAGGTATTTTTACCCTGGTTTGGTATCATGTTCATGTTCAGTGCTGAATCTTCTTTCTAGTCGACCACACACCGTAACTTTCCCTATCACTGATGGGTGCGACGGAGCCCATCATATTCAGAATTACTTTTATCTAAAAAACTAATATTTTAAAAACAGCACGTCTAAAACTAAATTTCCAAGAATTAGCCCTTTTAGGCATGTTTGAGATATTGGAGCGGCTCGTAACTTTGGTCATGCCACTTACTTTCTCCATTCCAACTTATAAGTCGTTTCTATTTTTAGACACAAAGTTTGACCATTTATTTTTTAATAAAAAAGTCAAACGACCTACAATTTAGGATGGAGAAAGTACATTGGTACATAATGACAAGTTGACAACTATGTCTCTGCCATGCGCTCTCTCCATATGTAGGTATATAGGGCCCAACACATTCAAAACTATTTAGACTAAAGTTTACCGGTGGTTCTCAAACAAGGTATTATCTATAAGTCCTCTAAAGTCTCAAAATGTATTTATGGCTCATTGAGTTGTAACAGGACTCATCGGGATCCAAACGGACACCTGCCATCCTACATAGCACGTCAATTCAATGCTTTATATGGATCTGGCATATGGAATCCAGTGCAAAGCTCCACTTTTAAGAAGCCAAATCCTTTTTCATACGACCTCGAACGAATATGTTTTTTATATGAAAACTATAGCTCACATGGATGTTGTCTGATGATTTCTACGATTGATAAGCTGACTGATGCTGTTTTTCTTATTAAAAATATTATACTATAATTGATAAGCTTAAGGGAACATGACGAATATTTACATAGTCTCCCATGTTTCAATACACGGGGCTAAGCACCCATGTTTGCAAATAGGCCCTCTTTTTAGGCATGTACCACCATTTCAATGAGCACCACCTCGTCGCCTACTCCACCTCATGACATTTAGCTCATTCACTGCGTATGTGTCGTTGTTGTTATCCAACCTTCTCCCACATCCTTGCCTCCGCTCTCACTTTTCCTCCTAGGGCTACCTAAAAAACCAAATGACAACCAAATGGAGGATGTAGGAGGTGAGATAGATGAGGAGGGTGCAAGCATGTTGCTTGAGCTTAATGCTGTTGATGAGTGCTGGGAGGTGGAGAAAGAGACAAGATAGGTAGAGGCAATAAATGAGGCTCTGTGTAAGAATGAGTACTTAGGCTATTATAGCAGGAGACGACGTCTAAATCTCTTACAATATTATGTTCTCTAGTGTATGGTTTATGCAATTGATATGTTATTTAAAAAGTTATTTATGCAATTGATATACAATTTAGTGAAACCACCTTAAAAACCACATCAAAAGAGGTTATTTAGAAGGGTTTGAATATTTTAAGGGGCAGAATACTTGGCTCTATAGGAGATAACCATCATGGTTGAGCGGTTAAGTAGACTCTTTTGATTCTTAAGATTGAGAAATATTCGCTTTATAAAGAAGAGAGTGTCGTTTTTATTTCAGGAGAACTTAGACACTTATAGCTTTGACCAAATGTATATAAAAAATATAGTTGTAGCATTTATGACACATTATTAGTATTATTAGTTAAATCCTAAATTTTACTTTCATAATAAAATAATTTACATATATAAATATTACTAATGTATTTTACCGATCTGTATTTTTTAATTAAAAAATAGTAACACTCACTGCTTTGTGAAAGTGAGACGAGAGTTGCAAAGGCCAAAGGTGAACAGAATAGCAGAACGATGTGGGCCTACATGTCTGTCTCCCGGAAGTTATGGGCCTACATGTCTGTCTCCCGGAAGTTGTGGGCCTACATGTCTGTGTCCCGGAAGTGTCACGAAACGGCCGGTTCCTTTGTTCGCCTTGATCGTCTTCTCTTCCGACCACTTTCCCCAGCTGACACCGGTGTCTCCCTGGCTCCCCGCCACTCCACACGGCCACTCCACAAGCTCTCCTCGCTGTGGATTCCTCAAAGATCAACGCCCAAGGTTGGAGTCAGCGGCTGCGGCGCTGCGGTAGCTGCCGAGGTGAGTGCGTTGGCAACTTTGCACGGTGTCGTCTTCGCGACTTCGCGAGGCCCCCTCGCTTAGCTTAGGGGAGAGCAGCGGACGCGCCGGCGGCTGAGAGGCGGGCAGAGTGGCGCGCCGGTCTGCTTGCCGCCGGCTGCGGGCGGCAGCGGGGCCGGACGGGAATGGGGTTAGGTTTTGAGCTTTGGGGAAATCTCCAATGTCCTCGGGCCCTTGGGGGAATAGCCCGAGGTGGTGGCCGGCCTGGCTGCGGTGGCGGAGAGGCGAGGTGGCCACGCGTCAAAGCCTCCTCTTCCTCCTGTTGGTTTGCACACCTGGCATCTGCTAATCGATTCTTGTTCCAGCATATTCGACGCCGGCCACCTGCTCGACGAAATGCATCCTGGGGAAAGCAGCAAGAGAGCCTCGCCTCCAGCACTCAGCAGCATGGATGCACTGCCGGATGGCGTGCTGGAGCACATCATCGGCTTCCTGCCTGCGCCGGAGGCCGTGCGGACGTGCGTGCTTGCCCGCCGCTGGCGCTACCTCTGGAGGTCCGCCCCAGGACTGCGCGTTGGGTGGCTGGGTGATGGCGCAGGACTGCGCGTTGGTTGGCTGGGTGATGACGAGCTGGCCTCGCCGCCGTTGAAGGAGCACCGGGAGTTGGTGGACCGCCTGCTCCTCCTCCGCGGAGGTTCACCGCTTGACACGTGCGACATCAGGTTGGGCGAGTTCCAGGACGATGATGTGCCACGCGTCAACTTCTGGGTCTGGCACGTTATATCGTGCAAGGTCAGGCTGCTCATGCTCAGTATCTGTTGTCGTCACTATCTTAAGCTAGACGATCGGCCTCTTGTCTCCAAGCACCTCACCAGGCTAGTGCTGCACGGAGTATGGGTCGACAACAGTTTTCTTGACTTCTCCAGCTGCCCGGTCCTGGAATATCTGGATTTGCTTCGCTGCAATCTCTTGATGGTCAAGAACATTTCATCTAACTCACTGAAGCATCTCAGCATCACGCAGTTCCGTTTCCCTGGTGACTTCGATCAATTCTTGTTCACTGGTGTTCAACAGACTCGCAGTCGCACTCGCACTTGCATTTGTGCGCCAAAATCTGGTCTCACTGCGCCTAGATGGCCTTGAGAACTTGACTCCCAGGCTTGTCAGCATGCCATCATTAGTTGAGGCATTTGTCCGAATAACAAGGGATTGTGGGGACTACTGCGTTATGCTATCTGATCCAGACATCACGCATTGTCTTTGTGAGTTGTGTGACAGTTCTCATGGTGGCACCACTGATAGTTGTGTGCTTCCAAGGTTTATCAAAAGCTAAGAGTTTGGTGTTGATTTGTACTACATCCGACAGGGTATGCTTACACTCTGCCTTAATTATATTGATTTATGAGCTTCATGAGTTGAGTATGACCCTATTTACAAAGCATTATCTACAACATTAATTGCTGGGAGTTGATAGATGCCGGTTAGACGGGATTTGGCTTTTGCATGCGGTGCCACCAACTTTTTTTTTGACTTCGGTGCCACCAACTATGCTTATTAAACTAAACCCATAAGCTCAGAATGAAGATTGTTCCATTGTCTTTGCATGCAGTTTCCCCAGATTCTTTTCAAATGGGATTTGAGATGGTGCCCTGTGTTCAGCAGGCTAAAGACATTGGTGCTCAATGAATATTGGTGTGTTCCTGATGATGCTAATCTATTACTTCATATTCTTGAACACTCACCAGTTCTTAAGGGGCTCACTCTTGAACTTTTTCTGAGGTACATATACTATATAAACATGAAATTGTTTTATATTATAGACTTCTTATTGATCTTAGCAATTTGTTTTTGTTGACTACAGGGGCCTAACTATGAATTGGAGATGAAAGGAAGCATCAATCAGAAGGAGCGATCAGCTAAGATTTCAGAATACCTTAACATTGTCAAAATCAAGTGTCAGATTGTTGATGAAAATGTTCTCAATGTAAGAGTTCCTACGCACCTTTGGCATATGTAAGCTAACATGCAACTTTCCACTTCTTATTCACTTAGAATTATTGACAAAGGAACACCCTGACCTGCATAGAAATTTAGTTGGCTGATAAAATCAGAAATTTATACACGGAGTTATCGAAGTTGAACTCTACTGCATAGACATTGGGATATCTTAAGTAGACTTCTATAATAGTTCGGACTGTTTGAGCTGTTAATTAGTTTTGACAAAAGTTGACCTAACATCAATCTCTGTTTTTTTGGAAGTATATTCGTAGTGTATATATCGCTAATAGTGCTCTCTGATAATATAGTAATGTTTCAGAGCTATTTTTCCTATTTAAATTTTATTTCAGTTTTCTTTCGCACTCGATTTACCATCCTTTAAGAGGGTAGAAACATGTATCCCACATGTTTTCTGTTTTGATTTGTCTTTCTACTTTCCAAGGTTTGCTGTTTGCATAGATATTAGAATAACACTTATCCTCTTCTTTTTTATTCTGTTTACTCGTCAGATTTCTCAGACCTAAAAAACAAACATAAAAATATTCTGTTCTTTTGAACTTCAAACTTTCAGTGTTTAGAAAGCATGTGTGCTCTTCATTTCTTCTTAAAGGGTGTATTATAGTTCAAAGTTGAAATTTTTGTAGTTCATCATGGTTAGAAAACTATGTGTTGAACAGTCATTGTTTTAATCCATTGTAGTTAATTGAGCATGCCAATCAGATTGGGCAGCATGTTGGTCAAGTGAATTTCCTATTCAGGGAAATGTGTTCCCTGTAGTTTGAAGATTCTGTCTAGTAATTGAATTTCTGTTTTTATAGATAACACTCTAACAGCGTGGGCCTCTCCTATTGTATTTATGGTCCAAAAGAAAAAAAAAACTCTCAATTCAATCTGCCTTCATTTTTGTACAGGTTTTGGTTTCTGAAATGAGCCAGAACATTTGAGGTTTCAATGAGTGCAAGGCTAAAGTTCTCAGCAACAAAGTTGCCAGTTCTGGTATAGATGCAATTGGCCGTGTTATGTTCAGTCATAGACTTCTAGTTACATGAATGTGCAAAAAATCGCAGTCCAAATTGTTTGGAACTTCAAATATCTAGTTGTATCTATCATATCATGTCACTGTTATTTCTTCACTGGGATCATGAGGTTTGTTTGACAATCTGGACCAATTAATGAACCATTAGCATATGTACTTTGGTTTAGGGCTACTAAGGTGACTTCTCTTGTAGCATAATATGTTCATCTCTCTTATGTTGTTGCATGCAATGATTCGATGAGACATCTGGTAGGGAGATTGGAAAAGAAATGGTGACATGTCTAATTTGCCATTTGCCAAATTTATTTCCTGAAAACTTTGCATTCTATGCAATGAGTAAGTTTTTACTATCAAATGTTAATTGGATCAAAATTTAAAGAAATCAGAGCAGTAAATAGTGGTGGTCTATGGACTACTATGGTAGAAAACACAATTGCAGTAAGATCTTGGGTTGGCTCAGGTTTGTGAAAATCTGAAGCCAACATTGGCACACTGCATTAGAGCCTTGAGGATAGCATTATGAAAACAGAGCAGAAGAATTTACCAGGAATACTTAAAAAAAAGGATTTGGAATATGTAGAAAAGATGTATTTCTAGCTCCAGGCCCTGAGGCACGGTTAGGTAGCATGATTTTTATCAAATTATTACTTGCCGGTCGATACAACACATCTTGTAGTGGCATGTATTGTCAGGAATTCCAAAACAATGTCATATTTCCGGTGTCTCACAGCAAATTTTTCCTTTTTCTAGTGTTTATTTAAATGCCCGTGTGGTTACACGACATAATATAACAGTTGGCCGGATAAAGCTCAAAATAACACAACACATCTCTATGATTTATTTCTTTTTTGCACTACTTAGCATTGATATTTTTATAACTTTTTTTTCGGTGGGCAGGATTGTACCTGTTTTTTCATTAAGAGAAAAGGAGTTTTAAAACATTACAACATAAAGAAGCGATGGTGGCGAGGGGCCATCATCTCGGCTAACTGCTGATAGTTGTTTGGATGATTACATTGAATTTAATTTAAGTTTTCATTCCATTTAAATAGTTTTGACATAGACTACGCCACACTTGCAAGATATGGAGTCCACGTATAATGCTCATCTGTTTTAAAACGTTTGTTTTTCTTATAAGAAAGAACCACATAAAAGAAAAAAAAACCTAGTGTTTTACGTACAAGAACACAAACTCAAATTGACCATTGTCTCAAAGAGTGAATAATATTGAAATCAAGAATAATTCTTCCTGTATAAGCAAAAGAAAGTAAATTTTACCAAAAAGAATCCAAATGCTCCCCTCATGTGAAATTAAGAGAGGCATGATGATATACATGACCATGACACCATACATACTACGGATCAACGCACTTCGTTTTTGCCGATCCCAACTTGCACTTGGACGTTAAAGTTGAAAGAATGGGGAAGAAAAATCTGTACATAGATTGAGAATCTAAGCAAGAAATGTTCCAGCAAACTGGGAATGGATCAATGGTAGGTGAAATTGTAAAGCAATCCCGAGTTCCTGACCACTGACCCTTTGCTGCATGTATGGCTGTATCGGCCGCCGTTCGTTCTGTACCCCAAGCCGTGGAATGCCCATCGAGAGGGCCTGAGCTACCTGAAGCCCTCTGAATCCTCTCTCTTCTCCAGACTTAAAAATTCAGAAAGGAGGAGAGCTCAGATCCACCTCATGTTGCACGATTGATCCCGTCGAGTCGATTCATGCCCTAAACAACTTGTCGGAGCTGTCGATGGACCTGAGATCCATGTACGGCACCGGCACCAGCTCCTGCTCCATCGTCCCCGCTCGTCGCCGCTTCCTCCTCTCCCGAATCCGGTACCCGACGCAAGCTCCGGCGGCGGCCAGGCCGACCAGGACAAGCGACAGCCCCACCGTCGATGCAGCGACGCCCGGCGACATGCCCGTCCATGATGCCGGCGCCTCTGGTGGCTTTCTGACCTTGAAGTAGCCCACCTTCCGGTCGTCGGCCTCGTACACCATCGTCTGCACGGGGAAGTCGATGAGGTAGCAGTACCCGCTGGCGCCGCCGCTGTGCAGCGCGGCCCAGCAGCTGCAGTTGCCCGCGCATGCCGCCTCGCACTCCTCCACCGTCCTGTTCGTCTCGAACGGCAGCTCCTCCGTGTACGCCACCGACACCCGCGTCCGCCGCACCACGTCGAACTGCTGCTGCTGCTGCCCAGTGCCGGTGCACAGGTCGGCGGTCGTCTCCTCGGCGTGGCACGACGGGGCGCCGGTGGCGACGGCGAAGGCGCTCGTGCTGTTGTCGAGGCACTGGCACTCGGCCTTCCCGGGAACGCACAGGCTGTACGCGCCGCACGGCGTCGGCAGCTCGCACCGCTCCGAGATGGCCATGTAGTCCGATGTCCACGCTTTGGAGCCGTTGGTCCAGTAGTACGCGCGGAGGTTGCCGTCGTCTTCCAGCGTCATCCGCCGGAACACGCTGGTGAGGTTGTCGACGAACGTGTCGAACGAGAGCACGTCCACCCTCTCGTCGCCGCGCCCGCCGTCGAGGTACAGGCCGAAGAACCCGCGGGAGTCGAGGCGGCCGTACACCGGCGGCTCCGTGGCCTTCTCCGGGTTGGCCATCAGCGCCGTGTGCCGCCAGTACGTCGGCGCCGCCGTCGTCGTCCGGCCGCTGCCGCCGTGGAACTCCATGTGTAGCGCCATGTACGACTTCCCGAGCCGCAGCGCGAAGCGGCGGTTCGCGGAGACGACCGGCGGCGAGGAGCCCGTGAAGTTCTGGCCCAGGACCAGTGTGTCGGACGGGTGGCGGAAGCTCTCCCACTCCGGCACCGTCTTCTCGTACCGCTGGATGACGAGGTTGGACGAGTCGAGCAGCACCACGACGTCACCGACGGTGTCGCCCGTCTGCCACAGCACGCCGCTGTCATCGCCGTGGCCGCCGGTGAGGAGGAACAGGCTGCCGTCCTCGAACGTGAGCGTGGCCGGGCGCGACCAGTCCCCGAGCCGCGCCGGCGTGGCGCGCCAGACGGGGAAGGAGGACGGGAGGTGGACCACGGCGAGGTCCAGCGACGCCGCGCCCACGCGGAGGAAGCCCAACGCGAACGCGCCGCTCGGCGCGTACAGCACCGGCTCGAATGGCACCGACGCGCCCGCCGCGTGCGCCGCGGTGAAGCCGTTTGATAGCTGCGTCGTGAGCTCTTCTCCCTCGGCGGCACCGTTGACCAGGAGAACTGACGATGCCACGCAGAGCACGGTGATGGCTGCGGCGGCGACGATCGTGGGATCGTCGCGGTTGCCTCGCGTCATTGCAGAGTGCAGACAAAGGGCACGCGATAGAGGTCAAATATTTGGCATTAGGCATTTTGGGGAAGGTCAACTGTGTGCACAGCGGCAATGGATCCCTGCACGTCAAATTTTCCAATATAAAAGCAAAAACTTTGCAATGTCTGCAACTGCAAGCTGTAGGTTGCAACTACTGGCAACAAAGTGCGTAGTGGTGGTATAGTGGTATGAGCTGGCAAAAGGTCAACTGACAGTTTCCTGGCAAAAATCAACTAACTGTTTTTCTTCTAATTAACTTCTAAAATACTATTTTTTCTTGAATCCTGAAGTGATATTTCTATCTTCATGGATCTCTGTGGATCGTTGGCAGTTTTCTGAACTGCTGAGGAGCAAAGCTGGCAATGGTTAAGGATTCAGGTGTCACAATCCTTGAGTTCATCAGCTGATATGATGTTGATTTATTTCTAAAAACAAAACTGATATGATGTTGACAGCTAGCGCGTGAATGAAACCCGATGATGCCCACAGCTTGTGCGATCTGCGTGTTGACGTTGAAGCGATCTGATGGAGCTGGAAAGAATGTGTATTGTTTTATTCTATCTTATAGAAGCATATTTTGACACCAAATGCTTATCAGTCCCCTGACATTGGGATCTTGCTAGACTGAAAAAACGAAAAATTCAATCAGATCCCCCGTGTGTCAGCAGGACATTGAGTGATAGATGTAATATTAGCCTGCTGTCCCATTGTGGCTTCTAAGAAGAATTCTTTCGGATAGAAGCGAAAGCCATCTTGGCTTCCTTCTAGCGCTCGCCGCCGCCTCCCAGACGGCCCCCTCCCACCTGCCTCCGGTGTGCTTGCCGAAGCGCGTGGGGAGAGGGCCCCCCGTCCTCGGTAGCTGTTCTCAGTAGCTAGTAGTTGTATTTAGGTTTAGACCAGAGTGCCTATATGGCTTTGGCCCTTTGTGGCAAGAGCTACCTGGAGCGCGCCGTCGTCGCCTTTGTCGCCACCGAGGTCTTTATAGGCTTCTTCGTCGCCGCCATCGTCGCTTCCGAGGTTACTACAAATAAAATAAAATCGCCCCCTTAAGCAGCTCCATCTCCGTCCATCTCCATCGACATCTGCTTGAGTTCCCGTGTCAACGCCTCTGATCTGGCCGGGATTGAGGTCGATTTGTGGCCTGTGCCTATGGATCGGATCCCCTTTTGGGTGGATTGATCCCAGGTGCGGTCTATCACCTCCTCCCTATCCTGGTCAAGTCATCCCCTGTTGGGGAGCAACTTTTACACACAAACGTCCTTTCTAAACTTTGGAAGCAAATATTTTATTACAAACATTTGAGATACTAACATGTACTATGAAGACAATACTGATACTTCGTTGCAACTTCGCGTGTGTATCTTCGTGTGCTTCAAAGTTGACTAGCGAAGATGACTTCGCTGCACTTCGAACATCTAGCGAAGATGACGTGAACACTTCGCTGTGATTGTCAAACTTCACATATGTGATGGTACATGTCTCAGGTTATCTAGCGAAAATGACTTCGCCAAACTCCCGGTGGCCAGCGAAGATGACGTGGCATCTTCGCACGAAGAATCACAAAAGTTGTTCACCGAGTTAAGGAATTACAATCAAGCCCAAAGTTGTTTGAGAAGATGAAATAAAAGGGGCTAAGTGTGTCTCACCACTTCGCTGATCTGTTTTCTAACTAAATGTATAAGAAGTATCGTGATTAATTTGTAAGAATCTTCGGATGGCGAAGCCAGGGGGGCCTATAAATACCCCCTGGGATGTAAACTTTTGAGGACGAAATAAAATATAATTATGACCTGCACATTGTTTTCATCGGAGATGTGAATGTGAACCCCATACCCAACATCTGGCGCCGTCCGTTTGTGTGATCGAAGACACCCACGACCAACGTGAGGACGCAAAATGGCAAGACTCAACAAAAAAGCAACTTCGGCTGGAGATAATTCAAACCAAGACAAAGACCCACTTTTGGAAGATGAGATAGAAACAGAAAACAGACGCTTACAAGAAGGTGAAGAAACTCAGAACGAAGAAAGAAGACTTAAAGAACTCAAAGAACAACTCATCGTCAAGAAAAAACAACTGGAGGAAGCAAGAGCGAAGACAAGAGAAAAGTCCCTAAGGCAAAAAATTGCAGAAGCAGAGGCTGAACTAAGAAAGATCAACAATGAAATAGAGAACAAAAGCGAAGTCATGATTCAAGATCCAAATTCAGCAAGCAAAAACACCAACAGCAAAGAAAACCAAAGTCAAATAGCAACAATTGATATAGAGTCGCCCTTGTCAATTGACATTCAGCTAGCAAGTGGCCAGCAGGTTTCAAATTCAACATCATCCGAACCTATAATGGCATGTCTGACCCAAGACAATTTTTTATGAGATTCGAAGCAGCAGTGGCATCAAGCAGGGGAGATGCGAACACCCTAGCAAAGTCGCTTATCATGGCAGTAAAAGGACCAGCGCAGCATTGGTATTCTTCGCTAAAACCAAGGTCAATCAAATCTTGGGATCATCTTCGCACAACTTTGCTCCTAGACTTCCAAGGCCTGCAAAGAGTCAAACTCACCAGCGATGGCCTTTTCAACATCAAGCAGCAACCAAAAGAACTGTTGAGCCAATATTACTAAAGATTTGTACAAACAAAAGCTCAAATACTGAACATATCGGATGAAGTTATCATCATTGTAGCAATCAAAGGACTACGAGTAGGCCAACTATCATCACACATCAAAAGGGAAAGACCAACCATAGTGGAAAAGTTATATGAAGAAATGAGAAAATACTGTGAGTCTGACGAAGACTACAGAAATAAAATAGAAGAAAAAAACGGAGAAAGAAATATGTCAAGATCAGATAACAATCAACAACGCCCAAGAACAAATACTGAGCGAAGACCATTTCAGAGGATAAATCACATCAACAACACGAGCGAAGTTTCCAATCAAGGTCCAAGATCAAACAATCAAAGAAATTTTTAAAACAACAGAAGTTACAAGGAAAACATCCAGCAAAGGGCAAATTATAACAACCAAAGCAGAAACTTTGAAAGGAAAATATTGAGGCCCGAAGAAATGTACTGCATCATACATGGAAAAGGGTTTCATCACACATTGAAGATGTGCCCAAGAGTAAAGAAAAACATTGAAGAAGTACAAGAAGAAAATAGAGCAACTTCGCAGCTAAAGGTTGTCAATCATTTGGCTCCTCAAAGAACAAGTTACTTACCAATAACGTACCATCAGCACATTTTGCCACCACCTCCGCCAATCTATAATTGCCAACCGCTAGCAGTGTGCCCACAAAATCAATGGGCCCTAAGTCAGCAGCAAAATTTCCACCCTGAAAATTCAGTAGCAAATAGCAACCACCAAATTCAATACAATAACACGCCCGAAGTATCAACAAGCAATGGGAACGCAGTCATCCCAAGCAAAGGCAGAATTATGACAATCTTCGGAGGAAACAACATGGAGCTCGATACAAGAAACGAAAGAAGAAATTATTTTAGAAGAGTAAACTCTATAGCAGTCGAAGGTCCATTCAAGAAAACAAGATGGTCTCACATGCCAATTACATTCTCAAAACAAGATCTCAAACTCAAAGATTACCCTCATATGGACGCAATGGTCATAGAAGCAAACATCGAAGGTTGGGCAGTAACAAAAATTCTAATAGACGGTGGCAGCTCAGCAGATATCATATTCACAATAACTTTAGATGCAATACAAGTTGACAGAAAAACTTTGGGAAGAGCCGAGCACCCATTAGTCGGCTTCGACGGAAAGAAAATAAACTCTATTGGTAGAATCGTCTTGCCAGTCTCTTTCGAGACAGTGAATAATACGAGAACAGAGCAAATAGCATTTGATGTTGTTGAAATGCATAGCCAATACAACACAATCTTTGGAAGGGGAAGTTTAAATGCTTTCGAAGCCATAGTAAGCTACCCATACTTATGCATGAAGATGCCAGCAGTCGATGGCATCATAACAGTCTTTGGCGATCAAACGGAGGCAAGAAATATAGAAAGAGATGCAAGCCCTGCCTTCAAAAATATTCACGTGATACAAGAAGAAGAAGATGACGAGCCTAAAACTGAAAATGCGAAAGCACAAGAAAAAGCGAAGCCTTGCGAAGACACCAAGAAAGTACCACTTGACTCAATGGTGCCAGAAAGACAAGTAATCATCGGCACAAATTTATCAAAAGAAGAAGAAGAAAAGATAATACAAGTCTTGCGAAGTAACAAAGATATCTTCGCCTGGTCCGCACAAGACCTAGGAGGAGTAAGCAGGGATGTCATAGAACACAAGTTAAATATCGACCCAAACTTCAGGCCGAGAAAGCAAAAATTTAGAAAGTTGTCTGAAGACAGAATACAAGCTGCGAAAGCTAAAGTACAGACGTTACTAGACGCAAAAGTCATAAGAGAAGTACAATTCACAACCTGGCTTGCAAACATAGTCATGGTGTAGAAGAAAAATAAAAAGTGAAGAATATGTATAGATTTCACAGACCTCAACAAGGCATGTCCAAAAGACAACTTCCCCCTGCCAAGAATAGATACTCTAGTAGATCAAGCAGCAGGAAGTGAAATGCTCAGTTTCCTCGATTGCTACTCAGGCTACCATCAAATCTGGATGAAAAAAGAAGATGGGGAATACATAAATTTCATTACACCATTCGAAACTTACTGTTTTCAAAGAATGGCCAAGGGGCTTCGCAATGCAGGAACAACTTTCATCAGAATGACATCCACAGTCCTCAAAGATCAAATACCAAGAAACTTGCTTGCGTACGTTGATGACCTAGTAGTCAAAAGCAAAAAAAGAGAAGACCATGTTAAAGACTTACAAGAAACCTTCTCAAATCTTAGGAAAGCAAATTTAAAGTTAAACCCAGAAAAGTGCACATTTGGAGTTCAAACTGGCAAAATTTTGGGATGCATCGTATCCGTAAAAGGAATCAACCCGAATCCAGAGAAGATAAAGGCAATACTAAATATGCAAGTGCCAAGAAACATCAAAGACATCCAAAAGCTGACAGGAAGACTAGCTTCACTGAATAGATTTATATCCAAATCAGCTGAGCGAAGCCTCCCAATATTCCAAGCACTAAAAGGAAAAAAGGAAAAATTCAACTGGGGTCAAGCACAACAAGAAGCCTTCGAAGAAATAAAGAAACACCTATCCAACCCCATGACTTTGGCAACACCTGACCCAACGGCAGACTTGCTACTGTATGTGTCAGCAAATGAAAGTACAGTTAGTGCAGTATTGATACAAGAAGAAGAAAAGGATCATTCAACCAGACAAGTCCCAGTGTACTTCGCATCCGAAGCTTATGGCGTCCAGAAATCGAGAAGATCGCATATGCAGTGCTTATTGCGTCCAGAAAGTTGAAACACTACTTCCAAGCACATGAAATTAGAATACCAACAAATCAACCCCATCAAAGAAGTATTACAAGGCTGTAAGTCCTCAGGAAGATTGGGAAAATGGGCTACAGAATTGTCTCAATACTTTATTAAATTTGAGAAAAGAACTGCAATCAAATCTCAAGTGCTGGCCGACTTCGTAGCAGATTGGACACTTTCAAAATACAATCAAGAAAGAATGGAGCAGCTAGAATAGATAATCTATTATGATGGCGCTTGGGGCTTCGCTGGCATAAGAGCAGCAGCAATCATAACCTCACTTTCTAGAATCAAACTCAAATACACAGCAAGACTAGACTTTCAGTGCACCAACAACATCGCAGAATACGAGGCAGTATTGTTGGGACTTTGCAAAGCAAGAGCCATAGGAATCCAAAAGCTATTAATCAAGACAGACTCCCAAGTTGTGGCTAGACACATAGAGAAAAATTATAAGGCAAGAGATCCAGAACTAGTAAAGTATCTCCAAATATTGAGGGATCAAGAGAAACACTTCACCGGATTCACTGTGAAAGGTATCTCAAGTAATGATAACACAGATACAGACGAAATTACAAAAGCCGCCGCCCAAAACTTAGAGCTACCACCAGAAGTATTCTTCCAAATTATCACCAAAGAATCAACAAAAAAAGTCAAGCAACCGAAAGAAGTACACATCATAGAAAGCGAAGACTGGAGAGCTCAAATTTTAGCATTCCTCAAAGGATTTTATGAGCCACAAAGCAAAGTTGATGAAATCAGAATGAAACAAAAGACCAGAAGTTACAAAATCATCAACGAAGAACTGTATAAGGAAGGAGTCTGCCAACCACTACTAAAGTGCATCTCAAGAGAAGATGGGAAAAACTTATTGAAAGAGATACATGAGGGAATCTGTGGATGCCACGCTGGGGCTAGATCAATAGTTGGCAAAGCCTTCAGACAAGGGTTTTTCTGGCCAACTGCCCAAAGTGACAGCAAAGAAATCATTCGGACTTGTCACAACTGTCAAATGGTAGGAAGTAAAGTTAATGCACTAGGTACAAACTTATAACCAATTGAACCAACTTGGCCACTTTCAAGATGGGGAATCGACATAGTTGAAAAGCTACCTCCGGCTCATGGCAACTAACAATATGCAATAGTTGCAGTTGAATACTTCACCAAGTGGATTGAGACGAAGCCAATCACTAGCATGTCCTCCCATGCGATGAAAAAATTCCTATGGCAAAACATCACATGCAGATTTGTAGTCCCAAGACACATCATAGTAGATAATGGGACACAATTTGACAGTGAAGACTTTAGAGAATATTGTCAATCAATGGGAATCAAACTCTACTTTGCATCAATAAAACACCCACAGTCTAATAGAGTAGTCGAAAGAGCAAATGGGATAATCTGTACTGGAATCTCAAAATGCTTAAAGGCCTAAAAAAATAAAAATGGGTCGATGAATTATCAAGAATAATCTGGTCTCACAACACTTCAAAACCAAGATCAACAGAGTTTTTTCCGTTCAAGTTACTTTATGGAGATGAGGCAATGACTCCTGAAGAAATAAAATACGAAGGTCCAAGAACAAATGTTGAAATGATCACAGAAGAAGATCAAGAAACAAGCAAAGATTTTCTCGAAGAAGAAAGAAATGAAGCGCTTGAAAATATCAAGAAGTACCAACTTGAAACAAAGAAGTGGTACAATAAGAAGGTCAAGCCAAGAGAGTTAGCACCAGGAGATTTTGTCCTTAAAAGAAAAAGAGACAAAGACACTATGGGAAAATTCCAACAAAAGTGGGAAGGACCTTTCATCATCACAAGAACAAACAAAGAAGGTGCGATCACCTAGCGAATTTGAAAGGTGAACAATTCAGCCACACTTGGAACATAGAAGCACTTCGTAAGTATTACCTATAGCCAAATCAGAAGAGTAGATTTACTTTCCGCAAAGTAGAGGTAGAAGTTTTATTCCAAGCAACTTTACAATGTAATCGAGCTGCACTCTTTTTCCACTCAGGGAAAACCCTTCGCACGGTGAGTGATCTTTTAACGAGGCAGTCTCTCAGTAAGTCTCATGGAGTATAAATAAGAAAGTAGCTTCCTCAAAGACGTGTCTCCACCTTGAAGTACAAAACGCCGAAGAGTATATCCAACATATACTCTCATATCGGCACAAATTTAGCAAAACTAAGTTAGCATCAATATTTTATTAAATCTAAAAAATGCTAACTTATCCAACTCAAGACTTGCTAAGACAAATTTTTCAACTTTATTTCACTAAGGTGAAATATTTTAGCTTCTAAGGAAGCGTACGCGTCCACTTCACTCGAAAAGGAAGGGACGGCGTTTCAAAATTTGCTAAGGAAAATTTTTCAACTTTATTTCACTAAGGTGAAATATTTTAGCTTCTAAGGAAGCGTACGCGTCCACTTCACTCGAAAAGGAAGGGACGGCATTTCAAAATTTGCTAAGGCAAAATTTTCAACTTTATTTCACTAAGGTGAAATGTTTTAGCTTCTAAGGAAACGTACACGTCTACTTCGCTCAAAAAGGAAGGGACGGCGTTTCAAAATTTGCTAAGACAAATTTTTTAACTTTATTTCACTAAGGTGAAATGTTTCAGCTTCTAAGGAAGCGTACGCGTCCACTTCGCTCGAAAAGGAAGGGACGACGTTTCAAGATTTGCTAAGGCAAAATTTTCAACTCTATTTCACTAAGGTAAAATGTTTCAGCTTCTAAGGAAGCGTACGCGTCCACTTCGCTTGAAAAGGAAGGGGCGACGTTTCAAAATTTGCTAAGGCAAATTTTTCAACTTTATTTCACTAAGGTGAAATGTTTCATAGGCAGATTTTTCAAGGTGAAAATGTTCTCAGCGAAGTATACGCGCCTACTTCAAACGAGAAGGAAGGAACAACGCTTCAAGAATTTGATAAGGTAAATTTTTCGACACCATGTTTCCAAGCAAAGTGCATAGTTTCACTAAGAATAAAAGTATTTATATAAGAAATACAACCCAAAGTAATTATTCTGTGCCCATTCATACAAGCGAAGGAAAACTCACAAATTTTACGACACAACAAAGAATGCTTACAGTACAATTTACCCAATTACAAGAATGTGTTTACAAAACTAGTCGTCTTGAGAACTAACTACTACAGCAGCATCATCAAGCATGTCGTTCACAACTTCGTTTATAATATCGTCCGCTTCATGGCGCAAAAAGTCCTCGCAAACATTTGCCCGTGAAGCGCTCAACCCAGATGACTACAAAAAATAGGTTAGAAAACAAAAGTCTAACCGTAGACAACAAATTAAACTTTACATAACAAACTTTACCTATGCAAAATCCTTGAAATCAAAAACTCGATAGTTAGGAGGCCTGGTACTACAACATCGAGTATCCACATCTATGAAAGGTCTGTAAGACAAAACATTCGAAAGGAAAAATACCAAGTTCAAAACAACGAGAGCAAAAACTTACGAGTAAGAAAATCATCGACATCACAACCATCACACTTCACACGAAAATAAAAAAATTAGCTAGGCTCGAAAATGAAGTTATCTTTGGACATTAACAGCGGGGTAACGTCCTCGACATCCTGCACAGGCTCAGCGTGAGGAACCTACGCAGGATGGATAAATAGTCAAACAGTTTCCAAGTGTATATCTTACAAAAATTGAGAACCATTGTATCTTGAAACTCTCTTATCTCACAAAAGAAAAAAGCTAGAGCCTAAAGTTAGCTACCACTAACATCGCTCGGTCCAGCTCCGCTCCAACTCCTAGCCCTGGCCTCCTTCTTCATAGCTTCTTCCACCTCCTTCTGAGCCGCCTCCGTTTCCCTTGCAATTTGCTAACAAGCAAAAAGAAAAAGTTAGACACAAAGAACAAGAAAAACCATAACAGATCAAATACATCGCATACCTTTTGCAACTTCTCCTTAGCCTTATTGAACCAATAAACTCGACCACCAGATCTCCAGTACTGCTCAAGATACTTGTTGCACAGTGTTTGTGTGGCCTTCATCACATTAGCCAGGTCTCCAACAGAGGGAAACTTATAGTTATCATTGTAAAGCTATACAAACAAGGGATCTTGACTTTGTTTCATCAGGTGAAACAAAGCGCGAGCAGAGTAGAAAACTCCTATGTCAATTGTGGTCTCCATGACTTGGGACAAGTCTTCATATTAGCGACAAAGCCAGCTGAAAAAACTATCATGATCACCAAGGTCCCAGCACTTGTCTCCTGGCCTAGCTCCAAATTTGTCATAACATTCAAAGCAGAGTTCTCAAATTGCAATTATCGAAGAAAGACTTATCCTGTTCCTCAATCTTTCTTTCAACGTGTCTCATATTATCCCTTAGTTTTTCTTTATCCTCCTTAATCCTTTGTATATCATCTTCTTTTTCTTCAACTCGAGCAAGAGCACTGATAAGCTTCCCTTCCAACACGTATGAGCATCCACTGCATCAATCCTTTCTTTCTCCTTCTCGGCAAGTTGCCTCTTTAGATTCTCAATTTTAGCTTGATAATCACGTTCGCGGAGGGCAAAGTTTTTCTCTTTCTCTTCCAACCCTACCCGCAAACCCCTCATCAAAAGAGAACCCTTATACATCATTGATAAGCCGTCATCAACAACTTTGAGTAAGGGTTTCTTTGATATCTCAAGTTCTGCATCAGGGACAGTACAAGCCTCGTCTATACATTTTGACAGCTGAACTTCAGAAGTGCGAGGCATCATCCAAAGTTTGTCAACCCCGATACCTATGAACTTGAATCTGTCAAGACCCAAACTTTTGTCCTGACAAAATGCTAACCCACACTTAAGGGCATCAGAAACTTCTCCTTCACCATCAGTGGGGACAACAGGAGTAGCAGGATCTTGAATATTAAACTTACTCAAATCAACTCTCTTCTGATGAGAAGAGGGCGCGTGAGGAAAGATAGTTTCTGTAGAAAAATCAAAAGTTAGCAAAACAAGACAAATTAAATCTAAAAGAAACGCGAAGCCACAGTACTCACCAGTAGAAACGCGTTCACCCAAGTTGCATTCAACAGCTTTGCCACTTTCAACATGGATCGTAGAGCTCGACAAACGCATCAAGCGCTCATCGTTGCTCTCTTCATCAAAAACTTCATCATCACTTTCATCAAAGTCAAGGGTGTAAATCCTAGAACCACCAACCTTCTTAGGCACATTGGAAGCACCAACTTCACCAACCCCAACTATTGTAGGGTCTTCAAGCGAAGTAGTCTTCTCAGCATTAATATCCTCATCATGAGACTCAATGGCAGGAGCCTCAGAGCCAAACCTTGGCGAAGTCGACCCAGCACCAACTTGAGCCTCTTTCTCAGAGACCAAGTCAGCCCCCGCACCAACTTCACCAACACCACCAGCAAAAGCACCACGAGCTTGCAAATTCTGTAAGTTTTCATCAAGTGGAGTAAGTAATAGTGGAGTTAAACCACTAGCTGAGAAAGTCATACAAATTTTTCTCACCTCCTCTTCAGCACGTTGAGGCTCTGAAACATCAACATCAGCAACAACCTTCGAAGTGCCAGCATCCCCTTCTTCAGAACCACCCAAACCCACAACCAGATTCCCTTCTATATCCAGACTTCGCTCAAGCACAGCTTCAATCTCTTCAGCGTCCAACAAAATAGAAGGACTTTGATTCTTCTTTAGTCTCTTGGTAACAGTTTTGCTAGGACCAACCTTGCGCTTAGCACCCCTAGCAGTTTCCTTCTTCTGGCTCTGCTTCTTCTCGCTACGATAAGAAGGAGGAGGACGTTCACCATATCCAACTTGTGCAACCTCAAAGAAACTATTCAAACATTTATAGCCACTCCCGAGGATCCTATCGATGTTGTTCTTTTCACTTAGCACATACTTTCCAAGAAGATCCTCAGCCCGGCTCTCAACAGACCTCACAAAATCTTCATCAGTAGAAAAAGTCTGCGGGCGATGAAAATCATTGCCTGGAACTTATAGTTTATGCCTCTAATATTCTTAGGATAGAAACGTACTCTTCCACAAGATCCCTAGCACACTGTAATGAAGCTGTGCACTTGTACGCCTTAACAGCAGTTTTGGAGATCATAGAAGAAGGGAAAGATGGAGATAGCTCAAACCTCTCAATCTCCATCCTAGCAGCCAAGGGATATCTTTTTATTACCCTCCTAGAAGCAAGATCTCTCTCTTCAACCATGGGTACCTTATGATAAAACCAATATCTTGACCATTCCCCAACTCCCCACTTGTTCTTCGTCGCTGGGGAAACTTGAACGGCATTACGAGCCATTTTAAAACTAGAGCAAGCAAAGTATTTCGTAACTACTCGACCATCAAGCATAAACTCCTTGAATTGAGTATGCATTTCAAACAATTCACAAAATGCAGCAATGTCAGCACAGGCTTCCTGGGACCTCACAGCCCAAACAAACTGAGCTAGCCTAACCACACCATTTGGAGTCAAATGGTGCATTTGAATGTTGAAAGCCTTCAACACATCTTCGACAAAATCCTGGCATGGGAAGCGAAGTCCAGCAATAAACAGATCCCGATAAACAATGCATTCATCAGGCTGCGGCTTTGGGTTAGTCTCCAAAGGATCAAGCACCCTCACTTGATCATGCTCGATGAGCCTCAACCGTATCATCTCATCAAGATCGCTTTTATCAAACAAAGTCCTCCCAAAGGTCAAGGTGAAACCTTCATCATCTTTAATCAGATCTTTAACGGACGCATCGACACCGTCAAGGCCCTCTTCGTCAGAATCTAACCGAGACTTATCTTCCTCAGTCTTAGAACTTTCCTGAGATTGAAGTTGATCTTGCAAATCTCGCGAAGACATCTGCAAAAAACCAAAGATCAGAAACACTACTCGACAAGATTGCGAAAATATAAAAGTTAAAAGAGCAAAACCTTGCCAAAGGTATCGCTCAAACTTCGATCGAAAATCCAAGACCAGGTGAGCACAACGGAAAAGCATCGAGAAAAGCTATCTCAAACTTTAAGATTCAATGAAAATTTTGGCAGAGTTTCTCCTCTTTTGAAAACGATGGCTTCAGGGGGAGCATCGCTATTTATAGGCAAAGCCCGGTCAACGGTCAAAACTAGCCGTAGAATTCAAATTTCTAACAGGCCAACTCCAAAGTTTGGACGGCATTTGTTAGGCAAAGTTTCATGCAAACTTCGTGGGATTCAGACCTTTGGAGTAGGCCTTCGCCCACGAGGGGCCGATGTTGGGGAGCAACTTTTACACACAAACATCCTTTCCAAACTTTGGAAGCAAACATTTTATTACAAACATTTGAGATACTAACATGTACTGCGAAGAAAATATTGATACTTCGTTGCAACTTTGCGTGTGTATCTTCATGTGCTTCAAAGTTGACTGGCGAAGATGACTTCGCTGCACTTCGGACATCCAGCGAAGATGACGTGAACACTTCACTGTGATTGTCAAACTTCACATATGTGATGGTACATGTCTCAGGTTATCTAGCGAAAATGACTTCGCCAGACTCCCGGTGGCCAGCGAAGATGACGTGGCATCTTTGCACGAAGAATCATAAAAGTTGTTCACCGAGTTAAGGAATTACAATCAAGCCCAAAGTTGTTTGAGAAGATGAAAGAAAAGGGGCGAAGTGTGTCTCACCACTTCGCCGATCTGTTTTCTAACTAAATGTATAGGAAGTGTCATGATTAATTTGTAAGAATCTTCGGATGGCGAAGCCAGGGGGCCTATAAATACCCCCTGGGATGTAAACTTTTAGGGACGAAATGAAATGCAATTACGACCTGCACATTGTTTTCATCGGAGATGTGAATGTGAACCCCATACCCAACAACCCCTTCTCCAAATTCGTCCAATTGACCGCGTCATCCCCGCCACAGCAGCCTCCGGTCCTAGAGCTCCTTCCTGCAGCACGGTGGTTCCCCTCCAGGTGCTTGTTCGACAGCGTTGCCTCCCCCTGGGATCCCAGTTCAAGCCACTTCATCAACCTCCGGTGACAACTTCAACTACATCCTTCAGTCGCCGGTGTGCTTTCTCTGTTGGCTAGACCTGCCGCCTTCAACCGACACTTTGCGTGGTCAATCGCCCGGGTGCACACGTCCTCGACGCCCTTGCGACCCTCCGCCGGTAGCTCCGTCCTCAACGACGCCATGGACAACGCCACCTGCTTCCTCTTCCGTTCCAGGGTTTCATTGTAAAATGGTCTTTTATGAGGACCTCTTTGTAAACTAGACCGCTGTGATATAATATAATATATATGTGTTTGTTGTAAAAAAAATATCATTATCCCATGCTTATCTATTTTTCAGTCAAAATCTTAACAGATTAGCTTGAACAGTCTTCTTTTTCCCTTTTGGAGAGGCCTAATGTAACAAGTGTAACGCTAGGGCCACAACTGGGTGGTATTTTTGCGGAGGCGGCGGCGCAGCGGCGGGCGGCGCGGCGGCTAGGTTTGAGGGAGGAAGAGAGAGCTCGGGTTTAGGGTTTCGAAGCCTCTAAACCTCTAAACGATCTCAATGGACACAATACCCCTTTTATAGGCCAAGGATTTCTAAGCCTCTAAACGATTTAAACCCTAATCTATGTGACGGCGACGACGGCGGCGCGTGGGTCCATGGTTGTGGCGTGCGGCACGGAGGCAGCTTGCCCTTGCTGGGCCGGCCAACTGGATGGGACTCTCGCCCTTTACTTATTATACCTAATAACTACTCTTTATTGATTTATATATATTTAACAGTGATACAAATGCCGCCATCATGTGGCTAAGAAACCAAACTTTTTTTAGGGGAAAATGGCCTGTCATTTGACATGGATCACCATTTGTATGTATAATAAATGGACGCATGTAGCTTGCAACAAGCTATTGCTTTTTTTTTTTTTTGAGAAACTGCAACAAGCTATTGCTGTAATCCGAGCCCATCGACACTGGTATCGGCGGCCCATTCAGGCCCAAACAGACGCACATTGGCTTGGCGTGCCCGTCTGCTTCTCCTCGTCGTCGCTGCTTCCCTGACGCACCGCCTCTCTGCTTCCACTCCCCTCGTCGTCGCTGCTTCCCTGGCCCACGTCCTCGCTGCTGCCCTGGCCATCCTCATCGACGCTGCTTCCATGACCCTCCTAGCTGCTTCCTCCACAGCCCTCCTCTTCGCTGCTTCCCTGATCCTCCGCCACGCTGCTTCCACGGAAATCCGGGGGCGGGGTGTCCGGAGCGGGGCGCCGCCACCGTCCGCCACGCTCGTGGTCGTCGTCGTAGTCGTAAACATATCGAAGTCTGGAGGCGGCCCATCAGGTTCGAGCACCCTTTCGACGCGGCCGTGGGGCAGAAATGAGATCCTGTATTGAAAACCTGGAGGTACGTAGATCGTCGGACCACATATCGAATTCTGGAGGTAGAACGATCGACATATCGACGTCGAAGAGGGTAGCGCAATTTTGATGCTCCATCAGATGGATTTGCATTGCATACCTATGCAGCAATTTATAGGCCTGGCATGTGTGAAACATATTGTGTTTTATATTGCAAATACTAATATATATTTTATATTCCTTATTTCTTTATTGCTGCACTATAGAACTATTATGTATTACCTCCACGAGGTACTCCGTCTAGAAAAAACATGCAACATGAGTTACGTGTCTGAAAGAGTAGTTGACGTTTTACTAAGTTTTCTAGTGAATAATATTCTTATTCAGCTTTGCTCCGGTACGGCGATGATGACGCACTAGCGTCATGCCCCTTCTTGGAGGCATCGTCAAATTTTTTGCTACTACTACCTGCTCGACAGTTTGTGCTTTCCCTGGTGAAAGCCCTATCTGCTCCGGCTGACGGCGGTGGCTTGTGCTGGATGTCTCTCCCTTATTGGAGGCATCGTTATCTGCCATCCTTGACCTTGACACCAATCTGAGCTCTTTTGTCCTCTCCACTCCCTTCATTTCCTGCTCTGTTCTTGGGTAAAACTGACCCTGGCTGTCGGTCACATTGCCGATGTTTCGACGAGTGTCCTCCTCAACGCTCTTCTTGATGGTGCTTAGAAAATCTTATGTCGGGTGGGGCTCCGGTTATGTGGTATGTCTCACCATTAACAAGAAGGAGGTCGCCATGTCCAATGATCTTGGGCTTGTGTGTCTGTCACCACTCTTAGTCCACATTCCGCTATTCGTTCTCATTTCACATTTCGCGTCTTAGGTGAAGAGCTGCAGCGGAGCGGCGTAGCTACGAGGAGTGGTGTGAGGGCACAAAGGCTCTGGTGAAAACAACAAGTATATTGCTCGGTGATGGTGCAAATCGACGATCAGTTAACGGATCACGACTGACATCTAGACTTACCCTAGGGTTATCTTTCTTTTTCTTTATTCATGTTGTTGGTGTTGCTGTATTGCAATCTCTCTTCCTTATTGTAGTTCCCTGAAATTGTTGTATATAGATTGGCACCATACCCTTCCACCAATCGGGGGTTCTCCCTCAGGCATCTGTGAAATGAAAAATAGGTGAGGATTGCTTAATCCCCTTGAAAATTCTCGAAAAAAGGCAGGGGAATATATACTGTCTTAAGTTAAGAGTAATGAAACGTCCGAATAGCTTTTGTTCCGTATATTTGTTTTATTTGCAAAGTGGAAGTGATGAATCATTAAGACCTTAACGGGGTTCGGCTTTCATGGTGTGGCATGTGCTATGATAACCGCCTTTCATGGTGTTCCCTGTTTTTTCCCACACTATCATCATTCATATCAATCCTACGTGTTCTTTTCTAAATAACTGAAATTTTACAGAGAAATTGCTACCATACTGAACATGTGTGGCCCCATCCACCGCGAACACGATTAGAAGAAAAAGATTAGATATAGGGTGCCTTATCAAGGTGGCAAGCCGGCAATCTTACAATTATACGTCAAGGCCAAGGCCATCTTACTTACTCTATTTTAAATTATGAGACATTTGACTTTTTTTAACACCAGATTTGACAGTTCGTCTTACTTAAAAATTCGTTTAAAATATCACTTTTTTTATGTGGCTTCCTTTATTAAAAAAAATTCTTCAAAATTGACTTACATTTGGTTATTTTTGTATAAATTTCTTGAAAAAGACGAATGCTCAAACCTAAGGTTGAAAAAGTCAAACATAAAGTCAAACGGTTTATAATTTCGGATGGATTGAGTAGTCATCATCTTCAGAAAATATCGAAACTATATCATCTTGGTTGTTGACATTGATGATCTCGCTTGCAGAGTCTGACATTGATGATCTCGCTTGCGGAGTCTGACATTGATGATCTTGCTTGAAGGTTTGTAGCCCTCTTCGATCAAGGAATCATGTGACTTGCAACGAGCTATTGCTGTAAGCCGAGCCCATCGTCACTGGTTCCCGTGGTCTATTGAGGCCCAAATAGACGCACATTCGCTTGGCGGACCCGTCTGCTCCTCCTCGTGAACCTCGTCCTCGTCGCCCCTTGCCTGGTCCTGATCCTACCTTGCATTCCTCCGTTGGCGCCGGCGCCGGCGCCGCCACCCTCCGCCGCACTCGTCAGAGCCGTAGACGTAGCAGAAGGTGGCGCCTCGCCATCTGCCTTGCCCTCGCTGGGCAGCGCGTGGCGACAGCAGGGGCACAGGCGGCTGAGCGCCAGCCACTCGGTGAGGCACCCCTCGTGGAACCGGTGCGTGCACGGCATCACGGCCAGGCCGTCGCCGTCCTCGAAGTCCTCGAGGCAGATGGCGCACGTCGCTGCCGCAGCAGCTTCCTCGTCGGTGGTCGACTCGTGGCCCGTGCCGGTGCCACGCTGACGCCGGCGCCTCTTGGTATGTCCCGATCCCGACACCGCTGCGTGGTCGTTGTCGTCGTCGCCGTGTTTCTGCCGCTTGAGCCCGGCGACCGCCCCGCTGGAGGCGGGGACGCCTCCAAACCCACCGGTTACGGTGTGGCCGCCGTCGGGCAAAAATGTGATGCTAATTACAACACCCGGCAGATCCATTGACATATCCATGTCGAAGGTAGACAATAATGCGTACGTGACAAGTCTGATTTGATGTTCGGATCGATTTGCATACGTATATGCAGCAATTTATAGGCCAGGCCTGGGTGAAAGTTCGTATTAGATTCGGCTTCAGGGCGGACTCAGTATCCGAAGGCTTTGTCGTGTCGCCGCGTTCGCCCAGTATCCGAGTGTCAATCACTTCTGACGTATTCATTACGAGTCCATATACACCAAACGCGTGGAATTTTGTATCTAGTTCCTCCACCACATGGCCCTCAATGTGCGACTCGGGGGCTTTTCGCGCCAATCTAGCATCCTCATCGCGCCAATCTAGCATCCTCATCCCACCCCTCCGGTCGTCGTCGCCGCTGCCACCGGTGGTTGCTTGTGGGCCTGCGGCCTCCGTCCTGCGGTGGTTAAAAAAATGGTTAGTGTCGCCGTCCACTTTTTTCCCTACCTCCCTGGTCTCTCACTCCTTCACCACCTTTTCTCGGAACTTCTCCGGCGAAGGCTGGCTAGTGCGCTAGATTGGGCTGTTCGGGGCTAGATCCGACATTTTCGTGTCGGATCCGTGATTGGTGGCCGTTCTTTGGGAGACTTCATTAAAAATTACTAGATGAGATTTTATTTGGAATCTTGTTTATCTAATAAGGATGCTAATATCTTACCTACCATCCAGCTAACAACTAGCTATTAATGTTTTTCTATCCTAGCTAACATGACTAATAGTTAGCTAGGAGGATCCAAATAACCAAATAGGTCCATCTTATGCCAGTACCACCAAAGTCAACATAGTTTTTAAATCAACAGAGCTAACTGAGCATCGGAAATATTTGGACCTCAAGTTATGATCCTAACACGACGGACATGCAATCGAGGCGACAATGAGCCAATAGTAGTCATGCCAAGCCATACTTTAATGGAGCTAGCCCATACCGCTCATGGGGCCTAGCCTATTTGTCCTATGCTACCCCATTACAGACGCACGTTCTCTTCTAATCCTTCGCCCGCGGCGACGACGCCACCCTCCACCGCGTGCCCATTGACGACTTCCCGTTGCGTGCATGCGGGCTCATGAAACGGAGTGGGCTTGGGTGGTGCCCGTGCAGGGCGCACGTGACAGAGGAGGCACGAGAGTTATGTTGGCGCACAAGTGACGGAGGAGGCTCGCGAGCTGGGTCCGGACGCGGGGCAATCTACACACATTAGTGTTGGCGCACAAGTGGTGCGGCAATCTATAAACCCTCACAAGCTACATCAGCATACACATCAAGGCCAATAGGCCATCTTCTGGCTACTGCACTTATGGTAGTAGCCATACATCCTGGTTTTATGGCATATGGCATTGGTGTTGTTTGCAGGTTTGTAGCTAACGTGTTACTTTGAAGTAAATGGCATATCATTTTTGTTTGGAGAAGGCCTAATAACTACGTACTCTATATTGACTTGTAGAGTTTGTTTTTTACAGTCATACAAATGCCGCCATCAGGTGGCTAAGAACCCAAACAAATGCCATATCATTTTTTTTTGAGGGGAAAAATGACACTGATCACCATGGACGCATGTGGCTTTGCAAGAAGCTATAGCTGTAAGCCGAGCCCATCGTCAGTGGTATCGACGGCCCATTCAGGCCCAAACAGACGCACATTCGCTTGGCGGGCCCGTCTGTCCTCATCGTCGTCGTCGCTGCTTACCTGACCCACCTCCTCTCTGCTTCCACGGCCCTCCTCGTCGTCGCGGCTTCCCTGACCCTCCTCCTCACTGCTTCCACGACCCTCATCCTCGTCGCTGCTTCGCTCATCCTCCGCCATGCTGCTTGCACGGCCGGACCATGGAATCCTCGGTAGCCCAGGGGTCGGGTCCTGACTCCTGAGCCGAGCGCCGCCACCGTCCGCCACACTCGTCGTAGCGCCCTTCCTGGGCAGCGTGTGGTGGCAGCAGGGGCACGTACGCCTGAGCGCCAGCCACTCGGTGAGGCACCCGTCGTGGAACTGGTGTGCGCATGGCATCATGGCCAGGCCGTCGCCGGCCTCGAAATCCTCGAGGAAGATGGCGCACGTCGCCAATGCCTCTGCCGCAGCTTCATCGTCGTCGGTCGTCGACTCGTAGTCGTCGTGATTTTGGCGCTTGAGCCCCGCGACCGCCTCACCGGAGGCAAGGACGCCTCCAAACAACCCACCGGCCAGATACATGCGTATATACAACAATTTACTTTTTTTTTGCGATCGGGGAATATAGCCCATTTTTCATTAAGAGGAGTGAATTACAAGTCAGCTATGAGAGAACCCTCATAGCGCAAATTACCCACCACTAAGATAGTAGTGAGCAATCTGGAATACACATAGAAACAAAAAAACAAATAAAGATACAATAGATGAGCGACTGCCCTCAACACCGAGACCTACAGCTAGAACGATGACTATGCCTTGAAAAAATGACAATGCAATGGTATTCTACGCCAAAGACCGAGCTGTGGTGGTAAAGCATCCACCATGTGAGATCAAGCATCCAGTAGCAGGGGCGGCAAAGCATCTGCCAATGAACCATGGCTCAAAGCATCCGCCAACGAACCACGACGGCAAAGCATCCATCAACAAGCCGCGACGCAAAGCAACCGCCAACGACATAGTAAGGGACTTCCCCGGCAACCGGCGACAGGAACGAGAACCTAGGGCGGAGGGTAGTGGGCAGCGAGCTTCAGCAATGCTCCAACAATGCCTTTAAGAAGGAAGCTGACATCCGCAAACGCCAGCCAAGTTGGAAGAAGCACAGGAGCAAGGACCTTCATCCCAAGCCCACGCTGGACGAAGAGATTTTGGTGATGCCTCCAGCGAGGTAGGTGACGCACACTGTTCCACCGCCGTCGGCCCGGAACCGGGCCAGGTTTTCACATGATTCTTGCCACAGACACGAGCCACTCGAGGCACCCGTAGCAACGACGACGAGGAGGTCGAAGTCACGGTACACGCAAAGATGCAACACACCAAACCACCAAAAGCACTTGCAGGTAGTGCCTCAGGGAGCACAGACCCGCAGATCCACGGCGGTCCAACCGGTAACGAACCAAAGCACGCTGCCCCTAGCCAAGGCCGATAGCCGCGTCCCCCTGTCACCGGCACAAGGGTGGAGCCAGCACACAACGTCATGGCAAGCCACTCGCGGGAGGGAGGGGGCAACCACGGTGGCACCGGGTGGACAGCGAAGGGCGAGGCGGCGCTGGCCACCCAGAGCGCGGCCCCGACATCGCCGTGGCCATGCCACGCGCGGGGTGGACCGCACGGCGTCACCGGATGGCCGGAGAAGGGCGAGGCGGCGGCGGAGAAGGTGGCCACCCAGAGGGAGGCCCCGTCAACGCACCACACGTTGAGGGAGCGGATCCGGCCGGGTGGCGCGTGGATCTGGGCCGCCGACCGGCGAGACCGCCGGAGAAGGCCGCCACAACCCCGTGGTGGCCGGATTTGGACCGGATCCATGCGCACCCAGCCCCTGACCGCCAATCACGAGGATCTGTCGAGGGAGGCCGGATCCGACCCCGCGGAGGCCGGATCCGGGCCGCCGGCCGTCGAATTTGCTGGGGGAGGCCCGAGCTGCAGGGTTGTGGAGGCTATGGAGGGGGGGAGGTGGGACAGCAGAGGAGGGAGGACACAGGGGGAGGGCCTTTTTGATCACCCCTTTGCTGGCCGCCACTGCCGGCAAGGAGGCACGGCGGCGGCGGCCCGGCCGGCGAGGGTGAGAGCGGGGCTTGCTGGCGGCGGGCGGGGGGCCCCGGGTCGCCCCCCGCGAGGGAGACGACGCGAGGGAGGAGGTGTCCTACCCGGCGTTGGTATGTGTAAATATAGCAATTTACTTTGAATAGATCTGAATGCCAAGCACTTCTAACTTATGTACTCCGAGTCCAGCTTATCAAGTTAGATCTTATGGAATTAATGCTACGATTTTCATATAAGAAAATTCTTCGTCATCTTAGGAGGAATGAAAAAGATATTGTTTTTCTAAGGTGTAGCAAGATAGGAATATATGGGTCATTTTGGCGGCCACTTGACACCGTTAGTGAAAAAAAAAATGGATGGCAGTGCCATTTAAGGCAGGAAATTTTAATCGTCCGATAGTAAATAAAGGAACTTCAATTTAAGATTGCCTTAGAAGAAAGACCAATTTGTTTCATAGCCAAGTAGATAAGTCTCTCAACAATAAAAGACTGTAGGATTGGATCTGTTTAGATCGTATGCAGGTACAGTTGAAAATTACTAACTGAGATTCTATTTGAATCCGGCGTGGTCTCGAAAAAAAGATTCTATTTGAATCCAACAGCTTGGCTAAATTTAGTAGCCAAAATAATCCAATATTTAGCCATTTTACAAAATAAAACCATATTAAAAAAGAAGATATGTACAACTGCCATATGTCAGTCTAAAAGGTTAAATAGTGGGAGCCTCTTATTGGGGATAACCAGCTTCCTACTTTACAAAGTTAGATAACACATTTGTTGAAGCCTACATTATGCTATACAAATTTTAAAATAGCCTCCACAAATAGCCAAGCTGTTACAATTGCTCTTAAACTAATAAGGATGCTAAAATCATCTTCAATAGTTTACTATTTCAACTCCTTATTTATAAAATTTTGATAAAATAAGATAAAACGGTCTGTAACAGTTTGGCATTTGAACTCCCCGTTTTACCAACTTGACAAAAAAAAAACTCTCCAAAATGTATATATGCACGCGCACATCGCCCCGCACATCCTTGTTGGCCGCTGTCTGCTGTTGTCCGTGGCCGCAAAATCACCTGCTGCACCTGCTGTCTGGCTGTCTGCCGGCGTGCATAGTGTAGCAACGTACCAGTACTAGCAGCATCGTACTGTGCTGCTTTGTCTTCTTGCCGCTGCTGTTGACGACGATGCTGTTGGCCGGCAGGTACTGAATCACCTACTGATGGAAATATTTGTCTGTTTCGTTGTGGTAGCTGCTGGTACTGGTACGTAATACTACTGGTGTTCAATGTCGTGCGAAATAGATCCGCCAGAGAAAATAAAGCTCATGGGTCTTTTTTTTTATTTTAGCTAGCCAAATATACCAAACTCTCGGAGAAAACATTTTTTTTACTTCTTATATTGTTTTGGCAGTTGACAAACCACAAAATTTGCCATATAAAAAATAACAAACTGTTAGTGATGCTCTAATAACCTACCTACTATCCCGTTAATAAAATTAGCTATTAGCATTTGTTCTATCCCAACTAACATGGCTAATAGTTAGCTACACGGATCCAAATAGCCGCGGATCCAAATAGGTCATTAATTGGCATCCTAATTCAGTAAATCAATTTTTTAGATGACTTTACCGCCTGGCCAATCGTGTTCCACTGAATCTCCTCCCTTTTTCGTTGCCACATATCTTTACGGTTAAGAGTGAGTAATCTAAGCTTAAGTTAAATTCTCGATGCCCACATCCTCACCAAACAGGTGTACATGGATGAAGAAGAGGGGCACACCTACCAAAACGAAGGTAGGCTTCTGGACATGTCAAAGTTTAAAAAAAATAGCAAAATTTGATGAAATTTATTAGGCAACACACGCAGGGTGAAACCGTGGCTGAATCGCTGAATACCGTGGCGGATGACATGCCCAAGATCGAGGGCTTCGCGGTGTGGCAACCAGCGGGTGATGAGAGACGGCAACCTTGAAGACGGCGCCGTTGTGGGAGGAGTTGGCAGGAGCATATGAAGTTACCATCGTATGCCTATAGGTTGCTGTGTAATTTCGTTTTGCTTCTGCGTAGGTGGCAGTAGTATATCAATGATAAATTAGAAGTCGCTCTAGACTTAATTGCCACGCTTCTGTCACGTGCCTGGGAAACCCTCGTCCTCCCCCGCGCCAGGTGGGAGGCTAAGCGTGACCCCACATAGTTCATCGACTTCATTAGAGAAAACCAATAGAGAAGAAGCTAATGGAAGCATCTATATAGAACATGTTTTTCTTATTTTATGTTTTTATATGTAATTTAGGATGCACTATACCAGTTTTGGTATAATTCTAAGTTTCCTTAAGATTCTTCAGAAAATCTCTTGTAATTTTAGATAAAATAAAATTTTCAAAAGTTAGTATGTTACCTCTGTTAGACAATAAGACAATTTCTATGTCATTTTAATTCCATAAATTAACATTATGATAATGATATATAAAAGATTATTGATAAAAGAGATTATGACATAACACATGTTCATGACAACGTTGAGCATGTGAACAAGAAACATGTGAAGCATATGCATATCAAATATATATAAACATGAAACATAAACTGGACAGCATGTCAAATAGTTTAGCAGAACTACTGAAACATATAAACAGAGGCATATGAAACAACACGACTGTATAACAGAAATAAATATGATAAACATATAAACAACAGGGACAAACATCAGACATCTCATGAAACGACATGAAAAAACTGATGAAACAAACTCAAAGCAGCATATGAAGTTGTGTTTCTGGTGTGCTCTCTCGTCTTAGTACTGAAGAGACAGGAGTCTCTTTTTAATCCTTGTGGCCAGGAAGGGAGAGGAGGAGGAAATAGGTCTCGGATAGTCCAACAGTCAGGCATCCTGAGAGATCAACTTAAAGTTGTAACTCCCGTCATCATGGTGAGTGAGTGCTAAAAATTTAACACGCCACGCCATGACACGCACGCCGCCTGCCTGCCACGCCCACGCCCACACCCCGGCCTGCCGGCAGTGGCGGCGGTGCGCGCGTGTGTGGCACGCCTTGGTCCTTTTCTTGACCTCTAAAATTAAGTGGAATAATTCCCACCATATAAGTTAAGTCAACGACCTTTGGAATTCTAATCCGGTACAATTAATAATACTCATAATTATAAACCATAGAGTTTATTGATTTATTGAATTATAAATGGGCCTGGCCCATAATAAATCAAATAATCCCCACCAAACTCTAGGTTTGTAACTGTGAAGTGCCAGAACTATAAACCTTTGATATATCAGTGTTTTGATGGAGAATGTTAAGTTTCACTCAGCCACAACTTATGCCTTGCATTGACAGTTTTGTGTGAGAAGAGATTCACTCAAGTCCTTTGCTGATACTAGGCTGCAAAAGGCATCCCGCTGTTTGAAGCATATAAGTTACACTTTTGTAACTTTCATGAGTATTTAGGGATCACCCAAGTCCCATAGACTGTGACTAGCAGTCTGACTCATATAGGTGTACTCCTAAAAGATGTTTTGTATGACAACATCTCACCATTATAAGACTCTTGGAATACATTAAGGTAAATACCATCCTGCCTTACAGATAGGAAAGATGTGCATCAGAAATGAGTCAAAAAAGGGATCTTTCCTCTCAATCTACTACTAGCTTGTTTCACCCCTCTACTTCACGAGATCTCCGATCACATAGAGCAGGTTACCACCACAGTAGATTTCACGTGGGTCTCATACCCATTTCTCTCGATGCACTTTCTATCACATTGCGTGACAGACCCTTAGTGAATTGATCTGAAAGATTATTTGACGTGTGGACATAATCCACCGTTATAACTCTAGAGGTTTTCAACTTTCTAACAGATTTTAATCTTCTCTTAACATGCCTTGTAGACTTCAAGTTATTCCTAGAACTGTTGACCTTTGTAATCATAGTTTAGTTGTCACAGTTCATAGAGATAGCCGGTATCGGTTTTTCAACTACCGGTAAATCCAATAGGATTTCTCATAGCCACTCGACCTCAGCCCTAGCAATGTCTAATGCTGTGAGTTCTGCTTGCAAGACTACCAGGAAATAGCGCCACCTCCAAGCAAGAACACATATCCGCTCGTGGCATAAAGCTCATCAGCATCAGAGATCCAGTTGGCATCATTGTAGCCTTCTAGCACTCTAGGGTGTCCAGTATAACGAATACCATACATCATGGTACCTTTAAGATAGCGCAACACTCTCTCAAGAGCATGCTAGTGATCATCCCCCGGATGTAAAACAAACCGGCTCAATTTGCTCATAGCATAAGAGATGTCAGGCCTTGTTGCACTTGTAAGATACATGAGCGAGCCAATGATCTGGGAGTATGTCAATTGATCCCTTGCTATTCTATGATTTTTCCTCAATAGCACACTAGGGTCATAAGGTGTGGGAGCAGGATCACAGTCACTAAAACCAATGCGACTTAATACCTTTTCCACATAATGGGATTGTAACAAAGTTACCCCATCATCACCTTATTTAATAAGCTTAATGTTTAGAATGACATCAGCTTCTCCCAAATCTTTCATTTCAAAATTGCTCGACAAAAGTTTCTTGACTTCCTCAATCACATTGAGATTTGATCCAAAGATCAGAATGTCATCAACATAAAGGCACAACATCACAGCCTCACCTCCACCATATCTATAATACACACACATGTCTGCTTCATTCACCGCAAAGCCAGCAGTAGTGAGAGTATTATCAAACTTTTCATGTCATTGCTTAGGTGCTTGCTTTAGGCCATATAATGATTTTCACAACCTGCACACCTTGTTCTCTTGACCATTCACAATGAAGCCTTCTGGCTGATCCATATAGGTCTCCTCATCTAGCTCTCCATTCAGGAAAGCTGATTACATCCATCTGATGAATGATAAGACCATATGAGGCTGCCACTACAATCAATGTGTGAATCATAGTCAAACGAGCAACTGGTGAATAGGTGTTAAAGAAATCTTCACCCTCTTTCTGGGTATATCCTTTGGCCACAAGCCTTGCCTTGTACCTCTCAATTGTACCATCAGGCCTAAGCTTTTTCTTGAAGATCCATTTGCAACCTATAGGTTGACACCCATAAGGATGGTCAATGACCTCCCAAGTTCCATTAGACATAATAGAATCCATCTCACTCCTTACTGCTTTCTTCTATAAGTCAGCATCAGGAGAGGAATATGCCTCTCTAATGGTGGATGGTGTGTCTTCCACAAGGTACACTATAAAGTCATCACCAAATGATTTTGCAACCCTCTGTATCTTGCTCTTTCGAGTGACTATAGTGTCATCCTCCTCAGGGACGTGCACATAAGAATCCTCAGCATGATCTATAGAAATAGATAATTCTTGCTCATGGGGAATTATAGTCTCATGACTTGTTTCACTAGGTGTATTCTTCATGGGAAACACATTCTCAAAAAATACAGCGTCTCTTGATTCCATGATAATATCAACATACATATCAGGCACATCAGATTTTATAATTAAGAACCTATACCCTACGCTGTGAAAGGAATAACCAAGAAATACACAGTCAACAGTTTTAGGCCCAAGTTTACTCTTCTTGTTGATTTGCATATTCACTTTAGCCAAACAACCCCAAGTGCACAAATATGAGAGATTTACTCTTCTCTTCTCCCATTCCTCAAAAGGTGTGATTTCTTTATCTTTCATAGGAACCCTGTTTAGAAAATGACATGCTGTTAATAATGCCTTACCCCACCATTCCTTGGATAATCCCGTAGTGATTAGCATGGCATTCACCAACTCTGTTAATGTGCGGTTTTTCGTTCAGCAATCCCATTAGATTGTGGTGAGAATGGAGGTGTCCTCTCATGAACAATACCGTGTTCCACCATGAAATTATCAAAATCATTCGAGAAATATTCTCCACCTCGATCAGACCTTAACCGTTTTATTTTCCTTTCAAGTTGGTTCTCAACTTCAGCTTTATCGGCCTTAAAATAATTAAACGCTTCTCTTTAGTTGCAAAAATGTGTAGAGTCATCTATAAAAGTGGGGAAATATCTTTTACCACCTTTGGTTAAAATTCCATTCATCTCGCACAGATCGGAATGAACAAGTTCTAGAGGTGCCAAATTCTTCGCCTCAGTAGCCTTGTGTGGCTTGCGGGGTTGTTTTGATTTGACACACACATGGCACTTAGACTTTTTAACCAAGTTAAATTTAGGAATGAAATTCAGATTTGCTAACCACATAAGAAAACCAAAACTTGCATGACAAAAGCGTGAATGCCATAAATCCAACTCATCAGAAATATTAACAAAATTCACCATCTTATTACACACATCATGCAAAGATAAGCGGAACAAGCCTCCTCAATCATATCCTTTACCAACAAAAGAACCATGTTTTGACACAACACATTTATTCGATTCAAGAATAACTCTATAGCCATCTCGACATAGTATAGACGCACTAACAAGATTCTTCTTGATAGATGGCACATGCTGCACGCTCTTCAATGGCACCGTCTTCCCCAAGTGAACTTCAGAATGACCGTACCAACACCAAAAACATGAGCACGCGACCCATTGCCCATCAACAAGGCGCCAGACCTCCTGACCTGGTAGGAAGAAAACAAAGAAACATCAGCATACACATGTATATTTGCACCACTATCCATCCACCACTCAGGTGAATTACAAACTGAAAGAACAAATGGTAAAGAATTACCATGCCCTGATGTTCCATCTCCAGTTTTAGTAGTTACAACATTTGCTGATTTCTTATCCTGCGTGAATTTGCGATCAGGGCAATCTCTAGCCCAATGTTGATCACTGCCATAGACAAAGCATCCTTCCTTTCCTTTTATGTTGTTGCTGCTCTTCTTTTTAAACTGTGTTGTTTGAACAGGTTTGTTTGCGTTCTCTTGCTTATTTTAGTTTTTCTTCATTATTAAACTTGTGAAAGTTTCTCTAATGCACCACATTAGCAGTAGAGGTCTCAACACCCTTTCCATTGTCCTTTGTTCTAGCCCTCTCCTCAACATCAAGAGTACCAATGAGTTCTTTCACATTGAACTCCTGTCTCTTGTGTTTGAGGAAGGTAGCAAACTCCTTTCAAGTAGGTGACAACTTGAAGATTATATCTCCAGCCACAAACTTGTCAGGTAAAAGACAAGAAAAAAACTCAAGTTCCTTAGCTAGTACCTGAATCTCATGAGCTTGTTCCACTATAGATCGGTTCTCAACCATCTTGTAGTCATACAGCTGCTCCATGAGATACAGCTCGCTACCAGTATCAGTAACTCTAAACTTTCCAACAAGTGCATCCCACATCTCTTTCCCTGTAGGATATATGATATAGCTTTTCTAGAATTTTTTATCAAGTGCGCTAATCACTGCACCTCGAAAGAGGTTGTCATCAACCTTAAACTTAGTCTCATCCATAAGAGGTAAGTTATCAGGCTTGCCCTCAGCGGCATGATAACAATACATCGTAGTTAGCCACAATTCCATCTTAGCTTCCATATCAAGAAGTTTTTATCATCAAAAAGATCAGACTTTAACACAACAGCAAAACCTCTGACATAAAATAGCCTCTAATTAGGTTTTTGGATTGTTAGATAATAAGACAATTTCTATGTCATTTTAATTTCATAAATTAACATTATGATGATGACATATAAAAGATTATTGATAAAAGAGATTATGACATAACACATGTTCATGACAACGTTGAACATGTGAACAAGAAATATGTGAAGCATATGCATATCAACTATATATAAACATGAAACATAAACTGGACAGCATGTGAAACAGTTTAGCAGAACTACTCAAACATATAAACAGAGGCATATAAAACAGCATGACTGTATAACAAAAACAGATATAATAAACATATAAACAGCAGGGACAGACATCAGACATCTCATAAAATGACATGAAAGAACTAATGAAACAAACTTAAAGCAGCATACGAAACGACATGGAAGAACTACTGAAACAAGCATGATCTAGAAGACAAAAAACAGAGAGAAGATGAATAGTTCATACCCTCCCATGCGCCCATCCGAGGATCCTGATCCTTGTCCCGTCTCCTGCGCCATGTCGTTGGAGAAGATGAAGATGATCTATCCTCCTCCAGGAAGAAGATAAAGACGAAGTCGCCGAGAGGTCGACGAAGAAGACAATGAACGGCGGCGATGAATTGGGCAGTCGCGTAGACGCTCCCCAAAAACCTAATTGTCTCGAACGGCAAGGGCTTCGGAGGCACCTACCCTCTCCCTTCTCCGTGCACGCGGATTGAGGAGATGGAGAAACCTTCGTTACGGCTGGAGTTGTGTTTCTGGTATGTTCTCTCGTCTTAGTACCGAAGAGACATGAGTCTCTTTTTAATCATTGCGGCCAGGAAGGGAGAGGAAGAGGAGAAAAGTCTCGGGTAGTCCAACAGTCAGGCATCCAGAGGGATCAACTCAAAGTTATAACTTGCGTCATCATGGTGAGTGAGTGCTAAAAATTTAACACGCCACGCCACGCATGCCACCTGCCTGAGCCCGTGCCCGGCCCGGCCAGCTGTGTCGCGCGTGCGTGTGGCACGCCTTGGTCCTTTTCTTGACCTCTCAAATTAAGTGGAATAATTCCCACCATATAAGTCAAGTTAACGACCTTTAGAATTTTAATTTGATACAATTAATAATACCCATAATTATAAACTATAGAGTTTATTGATTTATTAAATTATAAATAGGCCTAGCCCATAATAAATCCAACAACCTCTCTTGGGTTAAGAGTATGAAGGTCCAAACAGTTTCTGTTCCTGTATACGTGTTTGTTAACTCTTCTAGCATAGTGAAAGTGATGACTGATTAACGTACAATCGCTCTAGATGCTGTTTGGTTTCACGGTGTGATAATCGGATTGAATTAGTTCCCTTTTTTTTCATACTATCATCATTCGTATCTATTGTAAAATTTTCTTCTCTGAATAACTATGGGATTTTGCAGAGAATTTACTTGTATACTAAGAACTTGGGTGGCCCCAACACCAGTAACATGATGGAAGTAAAAGATTGGACATACAGCAAGCCGGCAATCTACATCAAGGTGAAGGCCATCTTCTGGCTTCTGCACTTACAGGTAGTATAGTCATCTATCTTCTGAAAATATCGAAACAAACGATATCATCATGGTAGTATGACATTGATCGTCTTGCTTGCGGGTTGATAGCTAACGTTTTAGCTAGTTTGAAGGATAATGGCATATCATTTGATCAAAGCATGCATGTGGCTTGCAACAAGCGATTGCTGGAACAAGCGACTGCAGTCCATTCGGCCCCAACGCCCAAACAGACGCACATTCGCTTGGCGGGCCCGTTTGCTCCTCCTCGTCGTCGCTGCTTCCAAGGCCCTCGTCGTCGTCGTCGTCGCTGCTTTCCTAACCCACCTCCTCTCCTCTTCCACGGCCCTCGTCGTCGCTGCTTCCCAATCCCTCCTTGCTGCTCCCCCGGTCCTCCTCGTCGTCGCTGCTTCCTCCCTGGCCCACATCCTCGCTGCTTGAGCTGCCATCCTCATCGACTTCGCTTCCATGACCCTCCTCATCGCTGCTTCTTCCACAGTCCTCCTCTTCGCTGCTTCCCTGATCCTCCGCCACGCTACTTCCACAGAAATCCGGGGGCGGGGAGTCCGGAGCCGGGCGCCGCCACCGTCCGCCACACTCGTCGTCGTCGTCGTAGCCGTAAACGTAGCGGCGCGTGGCGCCATGCCCTCGGGCAGCGCGTCGCGGCAGCAGGGGCACGTGCCGCTGAGCGCCAGCCACTCGGCGAGGCACCCCTCGTGGAACCGGTGCCCGCACGGCATCACCCTCTGGTCGTTGCCGGCCTCGAAGTCCTCGAGGCAGATGGCGCACGCCGCCGCCGATCTACCTCGATCAGGGGGCGGCCCATCAGGTTCGAGCACCGTTTCGACGCGGCCGTCGGGCAGAAATGAGGTCCTGTATTGTAAACCTGGAGGCAGATCGACCGACCACATCTCGGAAGTCTGGAGGTAGAACGATTGCCATATCGAAGTCGAGGAGGGTACGTAGTGCAAGAACGTGTGCCTTGTACGTGCAGTATATGCAGCAATTTATAGGCTATGGCCTGGGTGAAAGTTCGTATTAGATTCGGCTTCGGCACGGAGACGGACTCCGTTTCCGAAGGCTTTGTCGTCGCCCCGTTCGCCCAATTAGCTGTTAAAAGTTACTATTTCGATCTTTAACTTACCTACCATCCATTTTTTTTTAACATCTCAATATTGGTGGATCCCAATAGGTCCTTAATTGACTTCCTAAACAAATCAGTTTTCTAGATTCACTTGCCCATATCCTTACCAAACAGGGGTACATGGATGCAGAGAAGGGGCCCGGGGGAACCTACCAAAAAGAAGGTAGCCTTTTTGACACGATTTTTTTAAAAAATAATTGCAAAATTAGATGAAATCTATAAGAAAACACATGTTGTCTAAGTTTTCTCATTCGTATTGCAAGTGCTGTGGTTCAGATTAAATCTATGAGAAAAATGCAACATTTATAGTACGAAATTACTACTAGTTTCTCCAAACTCGTGCGCTAATACATATGAAATTTGTCGTTTCATTTGCTATTGCAAATACTAATATTTATTTTATATTTATGTAAACTTGGAAGAAATTTGAACTAGAAATACAACTAAAACGAGCTCTTGTGAATAAAGATTACATGAATTAAATCATTCCCTTGTTGACAGCGTCTGAATTTTATGTTCCTTATTCTTGATTGCTGCCTATAGAACTATTATGTATTACGACTAAGCTACAAGGTACTCCATCTGTCTAGAAGAACATCTAAAAAGTAGTTCACGTTTGACAAAGCTTTCTAGTGAATAATATTTCATATCTATTGCTCTAAAATCAATTTATTATGAAAATATGTTTCTTAACTACTTTAATAATGCTATTGTATATGCACGTGCCCTAGGCACGTATTTTAAAGAATTATTTAACAATACATTCTAAGATCTAAACCAATGTCCTCATTTGGGTAAAAACAGAGATTGAAAACTCTGACTATATAAGATATATCACAGTTCAATGAGTACATTGTTATCTATGACTCTATGTGCTTCTAGTCCTAACCATATTTGCAAATACATATAGGACCCATCAAATTTGGAAATTAATTAAAAAATCAATATTACTCGGATATGGGTTTTACATGGCTCCCCGCATATGCATTTTTCAGTATATCTCTTGTTACTCAAAGTATGCGCTATTTCATCTATGGACCATTCAAAGTATCTTTATTCTTGGCCATATGGGCTTCATACATCTGTGGAGCACCAGGCTTTGAAGGACGAGTATGCTTAAATATATACCTAGAAAACAGAGGTTAAAAGAACTATAATTTTGTCATTTTTTTCTAGCTAAGATTTTTTTTACCTAAGTTTAACATGTGGTTCAAGGCAGTAGAAATAGACCTTTTAGTGAAGCGAGGATCCCAATGAATACCACCATAAGGAATCCAATTTTAGAGGCATCAACAGTCATATAACAGATCCATGCATGACAATGTAGTAAGGCTAATTATTTGTTGCATCAACCACGTAATATAGCAATTTATATATAACTATTCATTATTGTGTAATAAATGATTAGAATGGCAAAAGAATCACCAAAATTTAATAAACAACTTTAAATGAAACCTGAGATCCACTTGACTTGATTTCATAACAGCGTATTCAAATCTAGAAAGAGATCTACATACCTTCTACGCTCCTAGCCGGTGAGCCTCGCATTGGATAGAACACACTTAGGCGTACATTGCCGCCACCTGGCTTGCGAAACCATCAACCAACAACTATCAAAGGAGTAGTTTATCTAACTGACATCACACACATCACACACTACCAAGATCTCTTTGCAGTCTAACTTGCTACTTTAACATACCACATCTCACCAGAAAATCTTTTGAACAGTTTTGTTTATCGTGAAGAGCCACTTCGTTCTGTAATCAACAAATTTTAAATACTTAATAACAGTGGATAGGACAGAGTCAACATGAAAAAACAAGGTACTGATGTGCTATTTGACTTTAATGTCATAATGCCCATAGACTCAAACTGAGTGTCAGGTTTTCTAACCAGAGTAGTTCCAAGAATACTCAATTAATAATCAACATATAATTTTTTGTCACATTAAAATTTAAAGCAGTCAGTGTAAAGCTCTCTCAAGTCCCTCCTTCACTCTAAACCAATTTTATATAGATGCAATCAGCTTTTTTATGGCCAATATCTGTTGGGTTATGAGGGTGTTACGCTAGCCAGAAAATAAAACTTTTTGACCTCATAAACCAGGATCTACTGCTAGTTATAGGTTATGGGATTACCACTAGACACGCAGGTGCATCAGAAGACGACTCGATGTAGTCGTACGCGTCGCAGCAGGCAGTGCAGTTGCGTGGTCGTCCGTCACCTCAATCCTCTCGTGCGGTGCGTCCTTGCACTCCAAGTGTAGCGCTTCCAAGGTATCCACACATGCGGGGAAGAAGCGTCGCGCCTTGGACTGCTAGGTCCACGCGAGCAACAGGGAGACGTCGGCGTGAGGTGGACGGCGGCTAGATTAGGGTTCCCCTTGGGCGCCCCCACCCCTTGTGGTTATATAGCCCTGCTAATGGGCTTTTCCCAGAAAAGGCCCATTAGCATCCCTCCTTTAGAGTTTCCACTAACGCCCAGCGTTTGGGCCCGTTAACAGTCTCTAGGGCATATCTCCAGCAATCTTCCACTTGCACTAGAGACAATCTCTAAGCCAAGTTTCAATGCTTCATCCCGTTAAGTGTGTGACCCTATGGGTTCACATGTAAGTAGACATGGTCTGAGTACTCTTACTCAACCAATAATTGATAGCGGCCTCTAGCAAGACATATCAACTCCTAAGTACACGTAAAGATCATATCTAACGAACCACCATAACGTTAAGTCCATGCTATTCCCTTTGCCTCATGATATTTGGTCTAGTTCCAAACCGACCACTCTTTCTCGATCTGTGACTCGGAATCCAATTGGTTAACTCTTTAACCTTAGCACGGCCATACATTTCTGGATCCGATCACTCGAGGGGCCCAGAGATATCTCTCTTGTGAATAGAGGGGCAAATTCCATCTTGATTAACCATTACTTGCAGCATGCTTCCCATCAAACCCGAAAACTACCTTTGTAACTACCCAGTTACAGAGTAGCGTTTTATAGTCCCTAAGTAAGATGTTTCACATCTCAAGCGCGTTAGCCTCAGGTCTGAGGACATAGCATACACGTTTGTGTATTGTGAGAATACTTCACACCTTCTCATGGTTGGGTCAGTCCAGCACCATATCTCCATATGTGCCCACATTATTGATGACATCGCCATGACCTATGACTTGTGAAACATAGTCATCGACCAATACATGTGCTAGTCATTAATATCGACCAGGGACAATTCTAGAATAACCACACAAGTATGAGTTTCACAAAAAATTCACATAATTGTTGATCAATACAAGTTGCCTTTCATATGGATATTCAACTGCACAAAATGCTCAAGGCATAAATCATGAATACATAAATTAATCATCTCTATGATTGTAGATATCTAATACCCATAGCCCTCATGTGTGCCTCATGCTTAGGCTGTGGAAGAGCCTTTGTCAAAGGATCTACTACATTCAAATCCGTATGTATTTTGCACAATTTGATCTCTTATCGTTTCACAAACTCTCGAATGAGATAAAACTTCTGAGTACATGTTTGTTCTTCTGGTGATCCCTAGGCTACTTAGCCTATGCAATCGCCCCATTGTTATCACAATGTAAATTCAATGGGCCCGATGCATTCAGAAACACACCAAGCTCAATGAGGAATCTCCTCAACCAAACACCTTCCTTTGCAGTGTCAGAAGCTGCAATGTACTCAGCTTCTGCTGTAGAATCAGACACCATCTCCTGCTTGGAACTTTTCCAGCTAACTGCACCACCATTTATTGTGAACACAAAACCTGATTGAGATAGTGAATCATCCCCATCGGTTTGGAAGCTAGCATCGATGTAACCGTTTACAACGAGCTTCTCCTCACCTCCATAGATTAGGAACACATCCTTAGTCCTTCGCAAGTACTTTAGGATGTTCTTAATAAGCGTCCAGTAAGGTTCACCCGGATTAGCTTGGTACCTGCTCGCAACACTTAGAGCATATGAGACATCTGGGCGAGTACATATCATGGCATACATGATGGAACCAACGGCCGAAGCATATGGAACCTTACTCATGCGGTTGCTCTTTTCATCTGATGAAGGACACTGCTTGTCACTAAAGCGCATACCATGTGACATAGGCAAGAACCCTTTCTTGGACTGTTCTATGTTGAACCGTTTCAACACCTTATCAATGTACGTGTCTTGGCTTAATCCTATTAGCCTTCTCGACCTATCTCTATAGATCTTAATTCCCAAGATGTATGCTGCTTCTCCTAAATCCTTCATAGAAAAACTATTATTCAGTGAAGTCTTTACAGATTGCAACATAGAAATATCATTCCCAATCAATAGTATGTCATCCACATACAAGATCTGAAACACAATAGCACTCCCACTGACCTTCTGGTAAACACAAGGTTCTTCTTTATTCTGACGGAAGCCAAACCCTTTGACTACCTCATCAAAAAGAATATTCAAACTCTGAGATGCTTGCTTTAACCCATAAATAGATTTCTTAAGCTTGCATATCTTTCTAGCATTATTAGGATCAACAAAACCTTCGGGCTGTATCATATACACGTCCTCTTCTAAATACCCATTTAGAAAGGCTATTTTAACATCCATCTGCCATATCTCATAATCAAAATATGCAACAATTGCTAGAATGATCCGAATAGATTTAAGCATCGCTATCGGCGAGAACGTCTCGTCGTAGTCAATTCCTTGAACTTGCCGAAAACCTTTTGCGATAAGTTGAGTTTTATAGACGTGAACATTTCCGTCCATATCCTTCTTCTTCTTAAAGATCCATTTGCTCTCTATGGGTCTAACCCTATCAGGCTGGTCAACCAAGTTCCAAACTTGATTGTCTCCCATTGAATCTATTTTGGATCTCATGGCACTTTGCAATTTCTTGGAATCTGGATCCACTCATAGCTTCTGCATAATCCGCAGGTTCATCATCATCTAACAATAACAAATCCCCACGCAATGTGTGAAGTCTCGTTGATCTTCGTGGTTGTGGCGGTGTCTCCACTGCCACGGGTGTCTCAACTTGCTCTGCTACATTAGCATCACTCGTAGAGTCAGTCCCTACTGGCTCATCTTGAACTTCTTCAGGATACACCTTTTGTCTATTCTTTACTCTTTTTTGAAACTTTCTCTAAGAAAACACCATTTCGAGTAACAAACACTTTGCCCTCTGACTGGTTATAGATATAATACCCTAAAGTTTCCTTCGGATATCCCACGAAAAAACACTTGTCCGATTTGGGTGTTAGTTTATCTGATATAAGTTGTTTAACATAAACTTCACAACCCCAAATTTTTAGAAAAGACAAACTGGGACTCTTACCAGTCCACATCTCATATGGTGTCTTAACTACGGACTTAGATGGTACCCTATTCAATATGAAAGCGGCTATTTGTAGAGCGTATCCCCAAAACGATAAAATTATGTCCGACTGGCTCATCATAGACCAAACCATGTCCAACAAGGTCCGATTACGTCACTTAGACACGCCGTTTCTCTGAGGCGTTCTGGGTGGCGTAAGCTATGGAACAATTCCACAACTCTTAAGATGATTGCTAAACTCATGACTTAGATATTCGCCTCCACGATCAGATCGTAAGTCCTTGATCTTCTTGCCACGTTGATTCTCTACTTCATTCTGAAATTCTTTGAACTTTTCAATTGTTTCAGACTTATGGTTCATTAGGTAGACATATCCATATCTACTAAAGTCATCGGTAAAAGTTATGAAGTATTAAAATCCGCCTCTAGCTATCGTGCTCATTGGTCCACATACATCAGTATGTACAAGTTTCAACAAGTCAGATGCCCTCTTAGGAAATTCTTTGAATGGCGCCTTGGTCATCTTGCCTAGCAAGCAAGCCTCACATGTCTCGTATGATTCAAAATCAAACGAAGTTAGAAAACCATCATCATGGAGCCTCTTCATGCGATTCTCACTTATATGACCCAAACGACAATACCACGTATAGGTAGGACTTAACTCATTAAGCTGAGGCCATTTAGCACTAACATTATAGATAGGTGCATCATCAAGATTTAAAATAAATAACCCATTCACAATGGATGCAAAAGCCACAAACACATCATTCTTTGAGATCACACAACCATTGTCTTTACTCGCAAATGAATAGCCATCCTTCATCAAGCATGAAGGTGACACAATGTTTTGACTTAAACTAGGAACAAAATAACAATTATTCAATTTCAAAATAAATCCTGACAACAAGGGAAGTTGCATCGTCCCGATGTTCAATGCAGCAACTCTTTCATTATTGCCCACACGAAAATCAACTTCTCCTTTCTCCACGCTTCTACTTCTTATCATTCCCTGCATTGTATTGCAAATATGAGCAACCGATCTGGTATCAAATACCCAAGAATTGATATAAGAGTTAGCGAGAAAAATATCTGTAACATGAACAACAAGAGTACAAGCAGTAGCAGTACCTTTACCGCCGCCATCTTTCTCTAAGAACGCCAAGTACTCCTTGTAGTTCCTTTTCCAGTGACTTCTTCTCTTACAATAAAAGCAATCTGAATTTGCAGTACTAGTGCGGGTTGGTAAAAGTGTAAATAAAGCCACTGTATATACACCTGCACTGTGTACACTGCTAGTACTAGTGCGGGTTCACATTCACCCGCACCCTCACTATCGTGTTGCTCCTGTTGTGGACGCCGCCTCCTTCTTGCTCAGCGCCCGTCGCCGTGGGCAGCGCGTGGCGGCAGAGTGGGCACAGGTTGCTCCACGACAGCCACTCTCTGATGCACCTGCCGTGGAACTGATGCTTGTACGTGCACGGCATCACGTGGAGTCTCTTGTCCTTCTTGTAGTCCTTCATGCAGATGACGCACATGCTGTCGCCGCCGGACGACGACCCGTCGTACCTGTGCCTCTTGAGGCCCGCGATGGCGGCGGCAGACGCCGGGACGCCTCCGAAGCCGCGGCGGCGGTGGCGCACTGATTGTTCTTCGCCGGGAGCGATGGAGGGAGGAGTGGCGGTGCCGGTCTCATCGCCGTCTTCGTTGTCGTTAAGGTCGAGGTCGAGGTCGTCGGAGTGATCCACTGCAAGGTGGCCATCGAGGTCGTCGTCGTCGCTCTGGCGTAGGTGGCGGGAGTTGTTGACTTGTTGTTATAAACCATCTGGCGGAAAACTTGGTTCTCCCACTGCATTGGGCGTTCTTCTCCCAGCTCGTCGTCGTCGTCGTCTAGTGGATAGAAATCGTTGTCGCCAGTAGTGTAACTGGACTCATCTGCTGCGGCGGCGCCACCGGCGCCGGGGACGAGCTGGCCGCCGGCGTCATCGAGGCGTCTACGTGCCTCTTTCAGGACCGCCAGATACGAGTGCAACGCATCACGTTTGCGCTGGATTTCCGCGCTCAAGTCCATGCTTCATGCTCCAGAAGGGTTCCCTGCGACGCCGCGCATTGGGCTGGTCGTGCCCGCTTCTTCGCTGGGCACGAAGGGTGGAGGAGTGGCGGTGCCGGACTGGATTTGTGGGACGTGCAGCACTCGAGCAAGTATGTCTCGAGATATCTCGTCGCCAGTGCCGTAGTCATCGTCGAGGTCGAGGTCGAGTTCGAGGCCGTGGTTGTCGGAGCCCGCAGGGTCGTGGCCGACGAGGTCGTCGTGGTCCTGCCGTAGGTGACGAGAGTTGTTGTAAACCATCTGGCGCAACACTTGGTCTTCCCACTGCATTGGGCGTTCTCCCAGCTCGTCGTCGCCAGCAGTGTCATAAGACTCATCTGCTGCGGCGGCGCCGGAGCCAGGGACGAGCTGGCCGCCTGCGTCGTCGTGTTGTGTCTCTCCGAGGCGTCTACGTGCCTCTTCCAGGACCGCCAGATACGAGTGCTGCGAATCACGTTTGCGCTTGATTCCGGCGCAGTCCATGGTCCAGGCTCCAGCAGGGTCGTTCCCTGCGACGCCATGTATTGGACTGTTCGACATGAACGATGTATTATATTTTTAATTTATAAATATAAATATTATTAGTATTAAATAAGTTGTTGCCGTTGCCTGCTTGCTGGTGCGGAGCAACGATTGGTGGATTCGTTTCATCAAAAACGATTGGTGGATTTTGTGGGGGCTGGTGCCATGTATTTATGCACAGGCATAACTGACCGACCGACATATACGGGCAGTCCGACTCCTGTTCGATCGCGGGACGCCGATTGCGTGTCGACTTAGGACTCTGACGGCGATCGACTTTGGTGTCGGTTGGACGGCGGCCGCCGTGGCTAGTTGGTTTCGGCGTCGATCGGATAGGTGCCGGAGCCGGGCATGGGGCAGAGTACTGCGGCCGTCCAGTGGTGGCGCGCGGGCTCCTTCCAGGGAACCTAGCTCTAAAGCTCTATACTGCTGTGTATCGGGAATGTCCTGCTCGAGGTGAACGCCGGCGGGAGTGCATCTGACGGTGGTCGGCAGCAAGACTCCGGCCTATGCTCCACACCGTTCGCACGTGGAAATTCGATTTAGCTACGTTTTATTTGGTTAATTTTATATATACTGCGGTATAGATTTTTTCGTGTCTCCTGAGAATTTTGACATTATCCCATCATGTAAGGCTAACAGATTGTTCAAATCAATGCAAACCTTTATAAAAAATGTGGTGCACGAGATTGTTTATATAGCCTATAATAGTCCAAGGCGTCAAAAAAAAGCCTACAATAGTCCAACATAAAAAATAATGAGTGCACTATATGTTAGAAGTACTGGAAGTATACCTCGCACGTTGCCTTTTCTTAAAAACAAATCTATTATATACATGCATATTGTGTGTGCATATATGAATTTGACTTGCACGTTGTTTTATTGTATCAGATGTGGTACATAGAAAATTAGCAAGCTAATAGAGGAAAAAAAACTAATAAAATACATTGTAGAGGAATGAGTGATGAAACAAATAGCATATGTAGATGACTTGTATTTTAATATATTAAAGATGTAAAATATTTCATATGATAGAGAAGAAATGGATTATTTATAATTAATGAGGGATGACAAGGACTTAGTAGAGAATGATGTGGATACCTTGTATGAAGTGGTAGAGCATTTAGTAATGTTACTTAGTGAGAAATGATGTGAACATCTTGGATGAAGAGAGAAATCCTCTAGTGGATTTAAGCTTTATAAGTTATAGATTGATCGTGCTTCTGGTTAGAATTTTATAAGACATAAACCTTAGAAGTTCATGATTCATACCTCTAACTATACTTGTATGTGCGATCTCTCTTTTTGTATATTTTCTTTCACGGAATGCATATACATACTCTCGAATCTTATCTGGTTGCGATAAACTCACCAATTAGTATCCATAGTTTTTTGCATCCGTATCTATAGTTTTTTCTCCCTCTCCATGACACTTACATGTGACTTCAATATGCATACAGTTGCTTGGCTTTAAGGCTCTTATTTTAGCCTATGCCAACATGTACTTTAAAATTTGAATATTAATATAATTAGTTGCAAAAAAAAGTTATCCTCCGTCTAGTTGGAACTCTCGTGCATTACTTCTCTAATTTAAAACTCTCCTTTACATTATTTGATTAGGAAACAGTTTTTTATGAAATGCTAACAAATCAATAGTCGGCCACTTATCATTTAGCTGGCCGATTAATTGGTGAAACAATTACTTATTACTTAAATGTATACTATTATGCCATTCTTCCGGGCCCCAATTCCTAAACTATTATGCCATTCTCATCCGGTCCAAATTCCCAAACTATGAAACTGCATAACTAGGTTTTTATACTATTAAAGTACCCCATCTCGGTCTAAAGTAGTCATGCCGGAGTCCATTTGCTGACATGGCGCTCTAGCATGGAACCCACATGTGGACCCAACTGTTAGTTCCATGCGATAGCACCACATCAGCTAATGGACTATGACATGACTGCTTTGGTCCAGGATGAGTTACACAAATAGTTTAGAAACCAATATATGCAATTTCATATAGTTTGGGACCTGCATGAGAATAGAAAATAGTTTTAGAACCATCAGTGTAATTTACTGCAATATTAGGTACCTGATTTGATCCCTCCAAAGCATATTATTTACATTTTAGGTGAATTTATAATACTCTACTATAAATACATACGTGAATAAGAGTCTAGGATAATCCTTATGTTCATTAGTCAGAGACGATCTAGATGACCATATCCATTAGTCATATTCACTACAATTAGGAATGCTTTACGGCATCCCAACTTTAACAAAACAATGAAAGGGTGAAAAGGAAATAGGGTATTATACTTAGACAAACTTTGGGCTTCTTAGACAAACTATTGGGCTTATCTTTCCTGACACATTCAGCCCAACGGAGCACCTTAAACCTAACAAGCATCAACTCATATAAATACTCATTAGCCATTGCCTCTCATTTCTCATTCCTTCAACCTCCTTTCCTCAAACAAGGCAACACTACTGCCGCCGCCGCCGCCGCACTTCCGCCCCGTGGAACTTTGGCGTTGTTGGATCATCAACGGCAATGATACATGAAGCGAGCTACAATTTGTCCGCTAGCCAGCCCATGGCTATGGTGCTGCCACGGCGTCCATCGACCAAACCTGCATGGAGATCAAGTGCACAGGTAATTCTTTTGTTCTCCACTCAATCTAGATCTACGATAATGCTAATTTCACATACCGCTTCTAGCAAAGAGAGGCCATCTAACGCTGGCAGACGTTGCGATTTTCAAGTGACTTATTTTGTCTCTGATTCTTTCCCTCGCCTTGTTTTCAATGGGTTTGTGAATCATCTAGCAAAGAGAAGTGGGGAAAATCCTCCTGATTCTCTCCTAGAGAAGTGGGGAAACTCCTCCTGATTCTCTCCTCCTTTGCTCTGGTGCTGCCTCAGCTTGCTTGAACTCCATCCATCTTCGCTAGATCCCTACCTCAACCTCTCCTCGATCGGTACTACAACCCAGTCTTTTGGGTCTGCCTCCACCTTTCCTTCTCCAAAAATGGGAGGGGCAGATCCATCTCCTCCTTCTCTGGCGGTGGCGGAGGTGGGTGGGTGATGCCCACGAGAATGAGGGATGCGGTGGATCCTCATCCTCTCCTCCGGTGGATGCAGGTGTGGGTGATGCCTGCGAGATGGGTGCGGAGCGTTTCTAGTTTGAGGCGTGCAAGATGTTTTAACCATCATTGTCTTTCATTTCCTATTGCTTCTCCCTCCTTCCTGAGGTGAGCTAATTCAGCCACCCACCTCATGGAAGTTTTGTGTTGTTGGCTCATCACTACCACAGATGCTTGATGCTGAGCCGTAAAATGTGCTACGGTGTTTCCTGCTACAATTAGGTTGCCAGCCAGCCCATGGCTGTGGCAGCATTGCCCTACCTATCAATCAAAGCTGAATGGAGATTAGGCACTAAGGTAATTTATTTTTTCTCTACTCAATCTGGTTCTAGGATAGTCTTATGTCACATACCGCTTGATCTAACGGAAAGAAGTGATCCGACGTTGCTAAACGCTGTGCATTTCATGAGTGACTTATTTTTTTGCATGATTCTTTCTGTGCCTCATATTAATGTTCCACGGTACTTTCTTCCAATGAGTAGTGGGGAAAATCCACACGATCTTTTTTTCGGGCACCGCCTCAGCTAGCTAACTTCTATCCACCTTTGCTTGAGCTCTGCCTGTGTATCTTCTCACTCTACGCCACATCCACTTGTTTGGGCCTGCCTCAACCTTTCCTACTCTGGCGTCGGCAGGTGCGGATCCACCTCCTCCTTCGACAATTGCGGAGGTGGGTGATGGTTGTGAGACAAGGGCCGCGGTGGATCCACATCCTTCATCTCTAGTGGTGGAATATGCGGTGATGACTACGAGGCTTCGAGATAGGTGCAGCGATGGGTGTGAAGCATTTCTAGGTTGAGGCCCGCTGGCGCTAGGTTTCCTTGGTGTGTGCCTAAGTTTTTCCGGAAGCAAACTCCCAAATGCCAAGCATCTACATGGTTTGCTTCTAATAAAAAGCTAGGTATGGGTAGAAATATGTATTGAATAAAAGCTTGGGAAATTTAATTAAGTTATCTCAAATAGGGACGATATCCCAGTGGCCACTGGATGAGTGTCCCAAAGGTGGATTGTTGAACAATGGCAGACTTTCCTCATTGGATTTGATACCCTACCTTATTTGTAGATTGGTTGTGAGAGTAGTGTTTGTCAATATTCCATCACCTCGACATCACATCTACAAAACTAGAACAAGATCCAGGCTAGAATCTAAGAGACATGGAGAATGTTCGCAGAAAAAAAGAGATATGGAGAATACCCAAGCATAGGGCCTCCCTTCTTCTGGTCCACAAATCAAAGAGATAACTCAGAAAATAGAGAAAATATTGAGTGCCAACTTTTTCTGATATGAAATGTTGGTCACCATTACCAAGTAGAAGTGGCTAGAAAAGGGTTGTTTCTCCAGTAGGAGAGGTAGATATGGTACCTTTCACAGTGAAAGAAATGACTAGTGTTAGGCAGATCTAGGTGTGGATATGCATGTTTGATGGTATGGAGGAAGATTTTGGATAGGGTAAACCTAGAGATCAATATGCAGGAGCCAATGCTCAAGTTATTAAGTCATTGGTAGTTTATTGTATGAAGTAATAACTGTTGGTGTTCCCTTGAAGTGTTGAGATCGGCCTTTTTAGTTAGATACATCCTTGATGTTTAGTTTGCATCAAATATATGCATTTCTTTGGTTTCGACAGAGTCATGTTAAAAGGACAACACTAGTGAAAGACTGACAATGACACGCTTTGATTCTTTGTTATAATGATGAATTCTCCATACATATATTAACAACTAATTGAGATTTTATATACCTTTATGGCACCACTACCCTGGCTTAATAAGCGACGAACCAAATACATAAACTTGCCTCCATGGCTCATGAATGGTTATAAATTGACAGTTGCTCCTTAGAAGCGTGGAAGCATTTGCAAATAGCTCGGGTACATTGCTGCAGGAGAAAAGACAAGGTCATATACTTTCATTGTTTGCATGTTTAAATGCAGCTGACCATGTTTTAGTGCCCTTGAACTTCGTCTCCCATGTTTATGACAAAACTAAAAGATATCATTATTTTTTTATATGTGTGGCTAGATATAGTAGTAAGTTCATGTAAGAAACCGTTGCAACCATTTATCCACACATAAAAAATGATCTCTTTTTGTCATAAACATTGTAGATTGATGAAGTTCAACATCACTTAAACATGATTAGCTCCATTGAAACATGGAAACGATTATAGTATAATATTGACCTTGTTTTTTCTCCCACGGCTATCTGCTGAATCTATTTGTACATGTGCCACCGTTCTATGTCAGTTGCCGTCAATTTATATATAGTCATTCTTGAGCCTTGTGGGCAGAGCTAAGTATTTATTTCAGAGCTCAAGCTAGGGTAGAGAGGTGCCATCTAGGTACAATAGGTCAATAAATTGTTAATATATGCATGGATAATTTATCATTAGAATGAATAATCAAAGATAGTGTCATGGGTTTGTCTTCACTAGTATCGTCCTTTTTGCATCACTCTGCAGAAACCAAAGAAACACATATATTCGTTGCAAACTGACATCTACCATTATGGGAACAACAACCGTTATTGCTTTATACAATGATTACCAATAACTTATACTAGCATATATAGAAAATGGTCTTGCATCTAAATCTCATGGTTTACCCTGGCCAAAACATGCCTCCATACCGTATCACCATGGCCACCTAGGTCATACCCAAAACTAGCAGTTCTTTCGCTGTGTAAGGTACAATCTCTCTCTCCAACTAGATAAACAACCTTTCCGGCCACTTCGAGTTGGTCGTTGTAATCAACATTTTGGATAAAAAAATTAGCACTCATCGGAGTTTTCTCTCTATTAATTTTCTGAGTAATCACTTGGATTTGGCGAGCAGTCATGGGGGGATTGATGCTGGAGGTTCTCTTTGTATCGTGGATATTGTTTTCGTTTGGGGTTGAGAGGAAGAGGTAGTGGGATGTGGAGAACTAACGCTGGTGCTACTGCACAACCTGGCAATGGTGTAGAATCACTACCGAAATCAACAGCTTTACCGAGTGCCACACTCGGCAAAACACACTCGCTAACGATGCCGTTGGGTATGGCTAACCATTACCCGTATCCACACCCGTGAAAAACAGGTAGGGTATGGATGTACCCATTTCTATCATGTAGGAGACGGTTACACCCAAACATTAACAGGGTAGTGGACATGTATATCCATGGTTACCTGTTTCTACCCGTTTACTCAGAACTCTGATCCATAGAACTCACGAGCCGTCGTGAGGCCTCCACTCATGTTACCGCCTTGAGCAGTCGGTGGGCGTCGTCCACCAGACGCCACCCACCCGCGCCAGCCTCGCCCTGATTCCCAGTCGCACCGCATGCCGCCACTGCTCGCACCTCGCCCGCTTTCCTCTTCCGGCAAGGCAGCAACAGCTCCACTGTGCAATTGTCGCACCACCGAGAGGAATCTCGCACCGAGAGGAGTTGGTCGGTGGCCGCAGCGGAGGGCGCTGGACGGCCACGGCTGTACGCCCAAATACTCGTGTAGTATTCTCGGTGATACCAATACCCGTACGGTTTACCCAATTATCTACTCGGTATGGGTAAGAAGTGTGATACGGGTGTGAGGAGGGTGCAGGGCGGGCAAAATAATTTGGGCGTGGATATGGGGAAGGAACGGGTTTGGCCATTTCTGCACAACAGCATCGTTAGCACTCGTCAAAGATTTTGATGGCAAATAGATATCTTTGCCGAGAACCGACACTCAGCAAATTTAAAAGCGAAAAAACACGTGCTTTGCTGAAATCATGTGATTTGCAGACGCGGGGGTTCAAACCTTCCACCTCACCTCATGTGGAGCCTCATCTACCACTGTATTACACACTCGCATGTTTTATATTATATTTCGGTTCTCCCATATATTTTACTAAACCGAGTGTGAATTAACTGTTTGAGACCCTAAACGAAATTAAATAAAAAAGTTGTCAATTATAAATTTTTATAACTTTTTGAGATCTACAATTTTCCTCTAGGAAGATTGTCCATTCAAGGTTGTTTCCAAAATTTGAATGTCAAATTTGAGAAATTCAAATATATTTTTTCATGACAAGATGATTTTAATATAAAAATTATCAAATACAAATTTTGATAACTTTTTAAGATGTATAATTTTTATTTTGATTGTTTTTCCATCTAAGGTCGTCTGAAAAATTTAAGGTTTTTTTTTTAAATTCAAACATGGTTTTACATGACAAGATGACTTCAAATAGGAAGTTGCCAAATACAAATCTTCATAACTTCTAAATATCTATAAAGTTTTTTCGCCACCGCGCACATCATGGCCATGACTAAAGGGGAGAATCAAGGTGGTCTCTTAGTGCGCACACAAAGTTGAGGAGTTTAGGTGTGCTAGCAGCTCGATGGACTTGGAGATCAGCTGCGAGCTCCGAGGCGAAGATGTCACTGGTCGGGTTGCAAGGTGCGAGGAATGGGATAAGCCGTTGAAGGAGGTTCTTATGGTTGAGCCCTCAGCCCTTCATGCCATAGCGTCATCGGATTCTAGCTAGGACCACTTTGATTCTCCACTTTGGGGAATGGTATGTATACTTTAAGGTGCACAATGTCTGGTTTCACAGTGTAGGAAGTGAAGTACTTCCGTTAAAGATAGGGGCTATATAAACTTTTTTTCTATCTGATTCACATATAGCTTAGAACAGAGGCGAACTGCCATCCAACCTCTGTTAATGCATGTGGTCAGATCCAAAATTCCAAACAAAGGTTTTCACTCAAGTCGGATGAGGGGATAAGGAAAATAGGACGTTGCAGCACGACGAGCTTAAAAGTAGGCTGGGCAAGGGCACAAGGAGCTTCAAGAACGACGGACCAAGTTGCAATTACTGTTTTTTGTTACACAAGGAACCTCCCCATTTCCATTGATTGCAACGGAATTAAATCCTATATATAAGAGTGCATCGGATGCCATTACCATTGTAGTATTATTATTCACTACTGCATAAAATATTTTCAGCAGCAGGCCGAATTGGTTTCTAGCAGCGGGCAAAGCCGTCCGCCACGAACGCAAGGTCATGGAAAATCAGAGATTTACTGCAGCGGACTCCAGGTGCCCGCTTCGGTTAATAAAAATAAATAAATAAAAAGGACGAGCCCAACGCGAACCCATCCAAGCCCGACGTCGAGCCCATCCCGATCTGCGCCACCGCCGCCGGTTGGGACCGCCGCCGCTGGTTGTGGCCGCCCCGACGTCAATCCGTGCGCGTTGCTGCCAGTTGGGGCCACCGCCACCCTGAATCCACGAGCGCCGCCGCTGGTTGGGGCCGCCCCGCCCTCGATCTGTGCGGGCCGCTGCCGTTTGGGGCCGCCCCACCCTCGATCCGTGCCGCCGCCGGCGGTTAGGGCCGCGCTGCGTGACTCCACGACGCCGCTGCTCGCGTGGGGGCTAGCCGGCCCTGGATCCATGCGGGTGGTGAGCTGAGGAAGATGGAGAAGGGGGCCGGAGTGAGGGAGAAGGAGGCCGGAGTGTTGGAGAGGGTGGCTGGACTGAGAGACAAGCGTCGCGGACGGAGAGAGGCACGCCGCACGCGTGAGAGGCCTAAGACGGCTGGGGAGAAGTTGAGAAGTGAAGGAGTTGGCACCCAAACCCTAACATGCCATATACATATGACGATTGTTATCAGGCCACCAGTGGGCTATTTGGGCGTAGCCTTTTACTGTGGTGGGCCTTTTAGGACATCCGATGCGGTTAATTGATTTACCGTAGCGGACATCTTAAGATGTTCGCCCCGGTAAATAGGGCTTTTTCATAGCGAGCATTTTAAGATGCCCGCTGTAGTAAATCAATTTACCGCAGCAGACATTTTTCTCCGCTATAGTAAATAAAAAATGTCCGCGGTGGTAAATCGATGGATTTACGATGGTGGGCACAAAAAAGGCCCACCACGGAGGGCACTTTGGCACCGTTGCGGAAGTTCAATCATGTAGTTGTGATTGGAATAGAAATAGATTTAAGGGATATTATAGCCAGTTTTCCCCCTTGTATATAGTGGCAGGATTTTTGATTCAAGGTGTGAATTTGAGTAATTATTTCTTGGGTTATTATATATCGTAATGGCAGAATGAAATCTTGGAAATTTAGATGCAATTTTTTAGGTGGACATTATGTTGAGATGTAGATTTAAGGATTTTCTTTCTTGTAAGGACCAGTTGTGGGTACTTCTTTTGGTAAAAAAAAGATAGTGACAGTTTTATCATTGTGAATTGATGACCAGATTTAGGAATTTTTGCAGAATTTTCTAGGGATTATATATTTTTTCTTACGCCTTATGAACATATATTTCGGTATAAAAATAAACATTTCGATACCCAGTATTCCTAGCGCCTTTTGAGCAAATACTTTTTTTTTCTCATGAGCTTGCTCTCGGGGTTTTTTTTTCGAATTACACAAGCCAAATATGCACGTGTTGACGCGCCAGTTGAAACGTAAGATACCTACGGGCTATCGCGCACATCCTGCTCTTCCGAGGGCATCAACACATGCCGGCAAAGAGGGCACAAACAGCTACGCGCCAGCCATCCGGCGAGGCACTCCTGATGGAAGCCATGATTGCAGGGCATCACGCACAGGTCGTCGTCTGGCGCGTAATCCATCAAGCAAATAGGGCACTGGGTGTCATCATCCTGGCCTGATGATGATCTCTGGTACTTTCGCTTCTCGAGACTGGCGACCACCCCAGAAGAACAAGCCGGGACGCCGCCTTCAAAGCCACGGTTGCTGTCGACGCCGCCGTCGTTGTTGTATTGATCTAACCACTCCGGTAGGGGAACCAGGACTTCAGCACGTAAAGCCTGAGAAATAATCTGCTCCGACGCCAGCACGTCATCGTGGTCGTCATGGTGTTGATCTGAATCCTCCGGTAGGGGAGAGTTAGCACTCCAGTGGCCCCATAAATCCACTCCAGGATGTCGCCGTTTTCGGGGAGCCTCATGGAAAACTCCATTATCTGATCAAAGAGCTCAGTCGACAATCCACGCTGCAGGATCTCCGTGACTTCCTCGAGGATTGCTGCATCATGCTCAAACAGCTCCAAGAGCTGTAGGCGATCATCGCCGGGCAGGGTGCCACCGTTGTCGCGTGGTGCCTCATGATCAGCACTGAAAACGACGGCGCCGGCGAGCGGACGGCGGCTATCCACAGCCGCTGGCTGAGTTGCATGACCATGCTCTTGGGGGGCGCTTACTTCTCTCGACCGTTCTGTCAGCTGCTGCAGTAAAGCTTGGAGCAGTTGGGTCATGTCCACGTCGACGTCCATGACTGCCTGATCGTTTGCTCCAATAATTCAATTCTGGTGTTTTATTCAGTATATAGTTTCTAATACCTGCCTTCGTCTTAGAGATTGGCCATTGGGTCGGCGATGCCCAAATTTATATGCCCCTCGGTCATCGCCTAATAAAATCAGTACAGATCCGACACGGATCTGAAATAGTTCTGATTACACGAGCCGTAACGGTCTGACGCCCTTCAAGAATACTATTCGGACTCGGACATGACCAGAACTCAGCTAGATCCGTTACGCTGGTCTTCTCGCGTTTTCATCACATCTTCTTACTCCACAAGAAGTTTTTATCGAAAGCCAATTTTTAAAGGTGTCACTTCAACATCTTGCCCTAGCGTTGTCAGTTTTCAGATTCTTTTCTTCACAAGGCATACAGTATTACACTGATAAAATTATTTGACATTAAAACTGTATTTTTATGGTGATTTCTTGCGTCAACTGCCCTAGAAAATAGCTGCCCAGCAATTAAATTCACTAAATTACATTTTTAGTGGAGTCTAACTAAGAGCATATTTGGTTCTAGCACCAGGGACTAGGGACTACCTAACGACCACTAGTCTCAATTAACCCTCAAGAGAGACTAGGGACTATTTCTTTCTCGTCCATATATATACTTGGCAATTTATAAGGACTAAATATTAGTCCCTGATTGAAAGTTCTTTAACCGGCCTCACGTCGCTCTGACCAGGCGACTCGGGCGGTGCCTTCACCCCCCCTGCTTCCAAGCCCTCACTCACCGCCCGCATCCCCGGCTGCCACCAAAGCTGGACGCTGGCAGTCCGACAGAAGGCGAGGACAGCGGCGGCTGGGCCTATCAGTCCCCCGACTTTTCCCTCCCTCTTTCTCCCTAGATATGCTCCCAAGATTGGCATGCTTGGGGGATCCGGCCCCACTGCGCCAGGATTAGCCTCCCCTCGGCCGGATCTGGTGAAGTGGCAGCGTGGTGCAGCGGCACCACGGTGGTATGGCTACGTCGACGGCATAGTAGCGCAGCGGTGGTCGAGGGTCAGCGTCCCTCCACCGAATCTGGTGAGGTGGTGCTGTGGTGTAGCAGCGGCGTGAGGTGGTCAGCGCCCCCTCGACAACTCGACTAGATTGGCGAGGTGGTGCACTGGTGCAGCTGTACAGGGGGCGGTGCAGTGGAGCGACAATGGTTGTGGTAGTCGAAGGAGGCTATGGCGACGCTGTGATGCGGCGATGGCTGCAGTGGTGGAAGACGGTCCTGGAGGTGGTCATGCGGTGGCAGCGAGCAGGCAACGGGGTGTGGGAATGGCCGTGAAGTGGAGGCTCGTGTCAATGACCCAATCCCAATGGGTGAGACAGACAAGATGTGAAGTTGTGTCTTTGGAAGCTCTCTATCTGTGCATGTGGTGCAGTTGAGATTGCAGTGGCGCCGAGACGAAGGTGAAGTTATTGGAGTGGCTTGGTGCTACCAAATCAACCTCGATGGTGAAACAAACCCAGATCCTCGAAGTGTCCAGTGGCGGGAGCGGCGATTCTGCCTTGTGCTTTAAGGTGGTGTGTCCAAGGAGTGTTATGGTGGTGGATGTGGCGAGACCCCACGTGTTTGAGTTGCCTTGGAGGCCTAGGATCCAATACGGTGTTTCGACCGTTTGGACTGTAAGGTGCAGCAACAGTACTTTGGGAGGGGCCCTGCATGGCGGTGGCCTCTTCGACATGGTGCAGTGGGCTTTTCTTCTAACTTCTACCAACAAATGGCCGTGGTTGGGAGATCAATGATCATGTGTGCAGCATGGTGGATTCCTGCGGCTTGGTTACTAGGGGTTGCGGGCGACTTGGCAACGATCAGAGGCAGTTGTTTTTGCTTCGGTTTGCAGCTTGTAGCGGACTGTCGTGGCTAGTTCGGTGTGGGACAGCATTGACAGGCGGCGTAACCGGAGGTGATGGCAGGACGATTACATGGCTTGCAGCGGATCATGGCGGTTAGCCCTGCAAGGCAGTGGCTGACTCGGTGTGTTACATCGTCGGTAAACGATGGCGCAGGTGGTGACGATGGTTTATATCTTCATGTCGCTTTGTTGCCCTTTGTGGCTGTTGCCTCGTGGTGGCCAGTTGTGTTTTTAGTGACGTTGCTTGGAGCGTGTTCCAACCGACCATTGTTGATAGTTTGAGTTTGTTGTTTTGTTGTTCTTTAAGTTGTTGCTTTCCGTCATCATTGTTGTTGTAACTCTATTGTATTGTCCAGTCAGGGTTATTCTTCTATTTAATATAGTCGGCACCTCTTTTGCCTGGTTCGTTTCAAAAAAAAAAAGTCCCTAATCCCATTGGAACCAAACAGACCCTAAGACAAATTTTATTTCTGCCAAAATTATTGTAAAGCTTGATGAGATATAGCCCACTTGAAGCGGACGAAGATAGCACCAGCAGAGGTTGGCAGCAATGGCGTAGTAGGGACATCAGTGACTTGACAACTTTCACTCGTGCTATTTCATGATAGGAGGCTGGGAAGTGGGGATGTGTCGAAGTCACAATTTTTGTTGTTGTATGTTCTTCTCTTTGTTGACGTGGGAGTCTAAGCGTCCTATATCGTTTTGGCTCTATATATCATTCATGGATATAGAGACTTAATAAAATTCATTATTAAAAAAATCAGAGTAGACTCAATGGATGATCAAATTTTATCACTGTGATGAGAATTTTCTAGGGCTTATTATTTCTTCAGCGTTACATCGGTATAAATAAAAACAAATGGATATCCGGTACGTGCACGCTCTCGTTATCCAACTAAATATGCACGTTTGACGCGCCACTTGAAGCGTAAGTAACCTAAGAGCTATTTCTATGGGGCACGTCCTGCTCCTCCGAGGGCAGAACATGGCGGCAAAGTGGGCACAAACAGCTACGCGCCAGCCATCCGGCGAGGCACTCCTGATGGAACCCATGCTTGCAGGGCATCACGGACAGGTCGTCGTCTACCGCGTAGTACATCAAGCAAATAGGGCACTGGTTGTCATCCGCGCGTGATGATCTCTGGTACTTTCGCTTCTCGAGTCCGTGCTTGGGCGCTGCTTACTTCTCTCGACCGTGCTGTCAGCCGTTGCAGTAAATCTTGGAGCAGTTGGGTCACGTCCACGTCGTCGTCCATGACTGCCTGATCGTTTTTGCTCCAGTAATCTAGTCCGCGTGTTTTATTTAGTACTCGGCAGTTCTAATACATGCCTTCGTCTTAGAGATTGGCCATTGGGTCGCCAATGCCCAAATTTATTTGCCTTGGTGATCGCCTAATCCGAAACGAATCTGAAATACTCCTGATCACACATGAGTCGGAACGGGCACGCACTTCAAGACTATTAGTTGGACTCGGACAGGACCTGAACTCAGCTTCTTCGTTACGCTGGTCTTCTGGTGTTCTCATCAGATCATCTTACTCCACTAGAAGCGTTTATCGAAAGATAATTTTTAAAGATGCCTGGGCAGCCCTCCACCAATGTGTCGAACCCCTCTGTCTTCGACGAGTTCCACCGAGCCTTCGCCGGAGCAATCCTATCCATCAAGAAGCAGGACATGGGCGTTCTGTTTCCTCAGCGTGGTGTACCGTTCTACGCTCCGACGCCAGACTTAACACCATCGTAGGTTCATCGTGGTCCTCGTCCTCATTATCGCACAATTGGTTTACTAGTCAGTACGACCTTTGAAGCTCCACCGTTCGAGCCGTTACCTTCTGTTTGTGTTCTGTCCATCTAATCAGCGACGGAACCAGCGGCCGTGCTACCCGGGCTTTAGCCCTGGCTACCAATGCAGTATACGTGCAGCCCCCCTTAGCCACACCTTGATTTTTATGCCTACTTATACAGATTAGGAAGGGCTAAAAATTATTAGAGATGAAAAAATACCTCTTTTAGTTATTGGCCTTCATAGAGACAGACAAGTCACAAGCGGGGGCCACCCAAGCCCAACCGTGAAGCAAACCCTATCGTGAACCATCCCTTCCCAGGGACGAAGCATGGCCGTTGGCTGGCTCCGTCGCCCACCCTCCTGTAACCCACCTATTCACTCGACACTCTAGAGGTGGCGGCGTCGGCGGGGGCTTCCTCTTCCTTCGTCGCTGCTTCTCATGGGACGGGAAGCAGTCGGCCAGGGGCCAGGGCGCTCGCCCAGTCGCCCCAGTGGTGTGGACGGCGGCGGCCAGGGCGCTGGCCCTAGCAACGCGGGTGCGCGGCTGCTGGACGCCGGCGGGAGGACGCAAGCGGCTACAGCGACTACGCGAGTGCGAGGTGGGCACTGGAGGCCACAGCGTGCAGCGCTGCGAAGCTCTAGAGTCTGAACTCTGAAGCCAAGCAGCGAGGCAGGTAGGTGATTTTTAAGGGTCATTTTTAACTATCAAATTGAGTATGCAGCCCATGATGTGTGTTGAATGTTTGATCATGATACATTTTAATTTTTAGATTTCCAGTATGTCGAAAAGAACTTTGGTCAATTACTTTTCAAGTTCAAGTGGCAGTGGCCGTGGATCAACTCCACATACTAATGAGACCACAAGTCAACCAAAGATATCGAGGGAAGAGTTTAGTCATTTAAACCTAATTGCTGACCCTGCACAGCGCAAACCAATTGATTCTTATGAACGAGCAATTAGAGACCAATTAAAGAGAGCATATGCTTTGAGTGGTCTAACCCAACCTCATGAATTTTTATTTCCTTCTAAATGGGTGGTTGGTCAATGGAGATCATTTCAAAAGACTTGGTTTGATGAATTTGATTGGCTAGAGTATAGTGAGTCCAAGGCTGCTTTTCGCTTATATTGCTATCTTTTCTTTAATTCGGGAAAGTCTGAAATATTTGGGAGTTCTGTATTTGCACATCAAGGTTATATAAATCGGGAAAGACTGAAGTGTGATGATTTTATGAACCAAATGACAAAGTGGGTCGAAGAATTGTTGAGGTAAGCATGGAGGAAGAAAAACGATATGAGATTCGTTTGACATCATCTTTAGATGTTGCAAGATGATGAGGGTTCTACTTCACTCAATGAGGGTATGTTCAGAGAGATGGTTGATTGGTATAAGGATAAGGTAGATCTAGTCAATGATGCATATGAAAAAGGTTCTAAACTTTGCCGGATGATATCTCCTGATATACAGGAGGATCTTGCAAAAGCTTGTGCAGAGGAAGTCACAGCTGTCAGTATGGATGAGATTCAAGGTAGAAAATTCTCAGTGCTTATTGATGAGTCCCGGATGTATCAATAAAAGAGCAAATGGCAGTGATTCTAAGGTTATTGGCTCCTCCGCAGTTGCAATTTTGTGCATAGGTTTTATTATAATTATTTCTACAATTATACTAATGCAAAAACAAATGTTGTGTAGGTTTGTGAATGATAAAGGGCAAGTGGTGGAGAGATTTCTTGGGCTTCAGCATGTTCAGAGTTGTACAGCTATTGCATTGAAAGAAGCTTTGCTCAAAATGCTTTCAAGTCACAATTTATCTATCTCTATGCTTCGTGGGCAAGGGTATGATGGAGCTTCTAATATGAGAGGTGAATTTAATGGGGTGCAAAAGCTGATTCGTGATGAAAATCCTTATGCTTTCTATGTTCATTGTTTTGCCCATCAATTGCAACTAGTGGTGGTTGTTGTTTCAACTTCCAGTCCAGACATTGTACAGCTATTCGTGATGAAAATCAGTGTTGTTTATTAGTTTTGCAATTGGTACTTTCGGTATGAATGAACTTCATCTTTTTTTTCATGATGTATTTTGTGAATTTTGTCGTTGGTCGATGTTTTCAATATAAGATTGATTCAAGCTATTATATATATGTCTATAGTGACTTTGTGAGGGGCCATAGTAGAGATAAATCATAGTCGACTATTGTTCAGCCCACCCTAAAATTTTTCCTGGCTTCGTCCCTGCATCTAATTCTCTTGACACCTCGCCACTAGGATAATCGAAATGTAAAGATAATTCTTACTTCCCTTAATGAGACACACGCAATGCACGTTTTTGAAATTTTCTTAAAGATGCCACACCTCAACATCTAGTCCTAGCGTTGCCAGTTTTCGGATTCTTTTCTCCACAAGGCATTCAATATTACACTGATAAAGAAATGTTGACATTAAAAAACTATATTTTTTATGGTGCTTTTTTATGTCAATTGCCCTAGAAAATAGCTGCCCAGCAATTAGATTAATTTCTTCTTTAATGGAGTACGACTAAGACGAATTTATTTCTACCAAAAATATTCTAAATCTTGATGAATATAAAATTTTGCGGGTGGATAATGTTTTTACCGAGATTCTTTCTTAGGGGTCATATTTATTATAAATAATTTAAAATTTAAAATTTATTTTCCAAATGACCTCAGATGAAGACATGCACAATCACAGTTGTAATATACTTAGATGAGATCTAAAACTCTGTATTTGAAACTTTTTTATTTAAGCTTGTTTTGCCAAAATATAATACGAGATGCAAATAATTAATGCAAAAGTATAGCATCATATTGTGTTGTACTGGAATAGAAGGAGCTCATCTGTAGCAGGTCTTGGGTTTGAATTTACTATGGACACACTTTGACCGAAAGTGCAAGACGGACACTATGTGGTGTCAGCTCCATGGATTTAAATAGCAAGCTATATCAGTGCTATAGCTTCTAGAGAGAGCCCGTGCCGCAATAGCTTAGTTGAAGGGGATGAAGATGGCAGCAGTAGAGGTTTGCAGCAATGGGGTAGTAGGGGCAGCACAGACTTGACGACATTCACTCATGGAATCTGGTTGTTTCAGAATAGGATACTAGGAAGCAGCCAAGCAGGGAAGTATCGGGGTCATAGATTTTTTTTTTTGTTGTGTGTGCTCTTCTTTTTTGAGGTGTTAGTTTAATCGCCGTATATCGTTTTGGCTCTATATATCCTTCGAGACAGGATAAACGAAATCCATTATTAAAAAAAACACATAGTAGACTCAATTCATGACCAAAATTTGAGAATTTTCTAGGCCGTATCTTTTTCATTAGCCTTATTCGCATATACTTCGGTATGAATAAAAAAAACAATTCGAGATCCAGTATATTATCCAGCCAAAATAAGCACGGGTTGACGCGCCAGTGGACGTAACCTATGGGCTAACCTCTGCTATGGCGCACAACCTGCTCCTCCGAGGGCAGAACATGGAGGCAAAGCGGACACAAAAGTCGTCGCAGGGTATATTATTTCTGACGAAACAACCCATGCTTGCAGGGTATATCACGCAAAGGTCGTCGCCTAAAGCGTAGTTCATCAGCCTGGTGATCTCTGGTACTTGCGCTTTTCGAGTCCGGCGATCATCCCAGAAGAAACCGGGATGCCTCCAAATCCACGGCCCCTGCTATCGACGTCGCCGCCGCCGCGTGGATCTGACTCGTCCTCCTGTAATGGAATCAGCTGGACTCCAGCGGCTAAAGCCTGATCAACAATCTGTTCCAGCATGCCGTCGTCGTCATGGTGTTCATCTGAATGCTCCGGTAGGGGAGGCAGGACTCCAGCGGCCACAGCCTGATCATAAATCCGCTCCAGGATGTCGCAGACGTCGTCCTGTTCCGCGAGCCACAAAGCAAGCTCCTTTATCTGATCAAAGTACTGCTGATCATCTCCTGAGAATCCACGCTGTAACATCTCCGTGACTTGCACGAGGCCTGCTGCTTCTTGCTCATACAGACGGACACCGTCCACGTCCACGCCCCCCTCATCATCCCACTTGTAGAACTTCGTCGGACCAATAATCGTCATCGTCATCGTCGGTGACTTCATGGCATTGCACACCAGGATCCTGGTCGTCGTAGTCGCCTGCTGCCTCATGATCAGCACTGCCGACGCCGGCGCCCGCGAGTGGATGGCCATCACTCGCCGACCGCTGAGTTACGTGAGCACGTTCTCGGGCGCCGCTTACTTCTCTGGACCGTGCTGTCAGCCGTTGCAGCAGATCTTGGAGCAGTTGAGTCATGTCCTCCGCGTCGTCCATGCCGGCCTGATCGTTGGCTTGGGTCCAAAATACCGGTGTTCTTGTTATACTACGGCCTTCGTCTATCGTCTATGGGATAGGTGATTGCGTCGGCAATGCCTTACTTTATATGCCGATCGGTCGTTGCCTAATAATCAGTACAATTCCGACACGGATTTTTTTTTTGGGGAATCAATTCCGACACGGATCTGGAATAGCAATTCTCATCATACTTGAGTCTATAACGGACTGAGTCGCAAAAAAAAAAAAAGAGTCTATAACGGACTAAGGTATGTCAAGACTACTAGTCGGACTCGGACACGGGACACAGACTCGTTTTCTCGTTAACTCCTCGGGTCCGCCCGTGCGCATCGATCACATCATGAAAACATCTTCTTACTCGACAAGTGTCAGTGGAACTGCCAAACATAGCTCCGCAACTCAGTCAGGTCGTGCCAGGTCTATCGCGACGCGCGCACTCCGCGGCTCCGACGACTCAAGTTCCCGCCGCACACGTTTATGAGCGCAAGCTCCTTCCTCATCTTGGAGGAAATCATGACCCGTCGTTTGAGGATGCATGAGTGATGCCGGAAGAACGGCTCAACTGATCACCATGTGTGGCGGTGAGAGCTTGCCGAATTCGACGTTGTCTTCGTGCTCATGAAGTTGTGCAACGGTAACTTGGAGGTGATGACCGGATTGATGTATCGGTAACGAGGGTGGAGGCCTTGAAGGAGATTCATCATTTGGCTCGGCTCGGAGACGGGGTGGCCGATGTTGCGAAGCTGATCAGCAAGGCGCTTCAGCTTGGTGCAGTAGTCGTCGATTGAGCGGTCGCCTTCCTGGGTGGAACACTGTCCGGCCCGAGGTAGACTGCACGTTTAGCTCGTTGTCGAGGAGCAGACCCTCGATGGCATGCCACACAATGAGAAAGCTGTGTTGCAATCATGCTCTCAGCGAGTGGACATGGTGCTCTTGAGGCCGAACTTGCTGAGCGCGCCATGGGAGCGAATGGATACCGCCTGGAGGATGGCGGATCGAAGGAGGCTGGGTCTACGGGGAGCTTGCGGTCGAAGGAATGCAGCAGAGTGCGTGGGAGGGAGCACCATTGTTGCAGAAGTGGTGGCGAAGGGATTGATTTGATGAACCTTGGACAATGAGACAATGTAGAAAGAGTGCGTGGGAGGGACCGCCATTGTTGCGGAAGTTTGAGTAGCCTTTTTTCCACAATGTATACACTTATTATGTTCGTGGATGATTTTTCTTTTATATTCCTCCCATTTTTTTCAAGAGTGGCTGACATTGAAAAGTCACCGGGACTGGGAGCTCCATTGTAAAGCTGTGTATTGACTCAATGCTGTTCTTGGGATGCAATAAAATCTTATTTTTTCTAAAAATATTCATACTGTAACTTATGAAGTGCTCCATAAAATTGATTTCCAGCGGAGGTTGGCACAACAAAATTAGTGTCATTAAAAGTTATATATATTCATATGGTGGTTTCTTTGTCAACTGCTCATGAAAATAGATGCTGAACAATTAATTTCAAACTAGGATAAATAATTTATACCAAAACTATACAACATTATGGATACAAAACTTTGTGGTGTGGTGGTTGGAGGAGTTCGAGGGTGTTCAGATAACTATAGACAGCACTTTGTGGGAAAAAATAAATACAAGATTAGGTTTCTTTTATGGCAGTGGTGGACCAAGGAATAGACTAGTGGGGAGTGGATCGTGTGATGTCAGTGGTGCACTATCCCCTGATGTTGTAGGACGAGACCATGACTGTTCCTCACATCACATCCGGGCATGATCACTGCGAACATGCAACACACCAGCACCGCAAAGGGGGACGCGCTCAGGGATCCACAGCCGCCAAGGATGGGTGTCTACTTGTAGCGTGGCCTAGCATTGGCCTGCCATGGGGGGGGGGGGGGGGGGGGGGGGGACGCGCTTGATCTTGATCTACAGTTGCCAACAATAGGGGTGTACCCATAGCCTGGCCAAGCAGTGACCTGTCACGCATGAGGGGGAACGTGCTCGGATCCACAGACGCCAACGGTGGGGGTCTACTTGTACACTGGCCTAGCAGTGGCCTGCCGTGGAGGAGTGAAGAAGGTGTCGAGACGGAACAACCCGCGGGCTTCAGGGCAAGACCATAGGAGGTGGCTTGGGTACATGGCGACGAGCCAAGGACAAGGAGACCTCCGTGTGTGTTCCTATGAGGTTACGATAACTACTCGCTCACGGAAGCACTTTTTTTTTTGTATTATTGACAAAACTCACTACTGGACTCGGCGCTTTGCCGAGTGCCGCGAAACACGCAGCAAAGGCCCGATTACGTTCGGCAAAGCCCCCCAGGAAAGGGTTTCACGACAGAGGGGTTTTTGCTGAGCGCCCAGTGGTACTCGGCAAAGATTTTCTACAACAATTAAAAAAATGAGAAAACACACTGAGCCCATCAGCAGGGCCCAGTGAGCCCATCGACGCCGTCACGCCGTTGCTTCGCCGCGCCAAGTCGCCGCTCAACGTCGCATCGCTGCTCCCGGCCACGTGCGCTGGACGTCGCATGTCGCTCCTCGCCACGCGCAGGCTGCCGGGCGCTGCCATTCCGCTCCTCGCCAGGAGCACGCGGGACGCCGAGCCTAGCCACTCCTCGCCGAGAGCGCATGGGCCACCGAGCGCCGCCCCGCCGCTCCTCCACACCTCAGGCATGGAGGCCCGACCTTGAGCTCCTCCCCTTCCCTTGCAATGCGATGGCGGCGCTCCCCCACTCCTTCCTTTCTGGCGCATCGGGATGGGGATGGGGAGAGGGGCGGTCGGCGGGCATGGAAGCGTGTGAGGATGGGGAGAGGCGAGTGGGAGAGAGCGGCGGCCTAGAGAGAGGTGGAGGGACGTTGGGATGGGGAGAGGGGAGTGGGAGAGAGAGGCGGCCAGGAGAGATGGGAGTGGGAGAGAGGTTAGGGTTAGGTTTTAGTTTATATAGGAGTGGGAGAGAGTGGGCCGCCGGGCCTTTGGTGGGCAGCCGGGCTCTCGGCAAACAAGGATTTTTCTTTTTTTAAATTCTTTTTGAAGCTTAAATATAGTTTTGCTTGGCAAGATGACATCAAATGAAAAGTTACCAACTATAAAGTTACATAAATTTTTAAGATCTACAAAGTTTATTTTGGGTGTTTTTTCATCCGAGGTCGTTTGAGAAAAATCAAATTTTAAATTTTAAATTCAAACCTAGTTTGCATGACAGGATGAACTCAAATGAAAAAGTTTTCAACTACAAGATTCTATAACTTCTCAAGAAATAGAAAGTTTGCTTTGATTTTTTTGGTCATTTATTCATCAGACATGGTGGTTCTAACATTGTTCATAAATCTTATATCTCTCTCTTGTTGTTTCATGAAATTTAGAGAGAGAGGTAACTTTTACGAACAACGTTACTATCGATTTGTCAAGTAAAGAAATGAGCCAAATAAACTTTCTAGATCTTAAGAAGTTATAGAATCTTGTAGTATAAAATATTTTTATTTTAAATTAATTAATGCCTCAGAATGTATTTTGAAAAACCGATTTGCCGAGTGCCAATATTTTGATATTCTAGATCTTTATTAGACTAGGAGAAGCTTGTAATGGAACATCTTGAGGTAAGCCTGGTATCAAACTTGTGAAAGTTTGTTCTCCTATATGTTAAATCTGAAATTTATGTTTTTTTAGAGTTGCGGAGCCATTTTTAGTTAACTTTTTATCCGCTGCTTCAAATGAGTTTTCCAAAAAAGTTTTAGAGTGTCTTGGTACCCAAGAACTTGTTCATGTGACGTCTTCAAGCCCAGGTTTACTCCCTGCGAAAACCCTCATTTCTTGAATCTTTTGGTTGATTTCGTGAAAATCTTTGACTGGATTTCTTTGGTTCTTCTTGAGTGGTTTCTAGAAGCCGTAAGTTCCATAGAAACATATATATGTCATGCTCTCAACATATTTCCCATGACGTTTTGCTTCCTTGAGTACCTTCACAATGTATTAGGAAAAGTGCAGGTCCAATTTTGTATTCTCTGGAACTCATTTTGGAACGATTTTGTAATTTTATTGTAGAAGAGAGCTCATTGTTTTCTAGGAAAAACTGGCTAGGATGGTTTCCAAATCTTGCGAGCCTGGTTTTGGTGACTCGGCCCTATTGAATAGGGTTTTGTTGGAGGTGTTGCATATGATGTTATGAATCCATTGTCCAAATTTCATAATTTTTGGAGCCTGTTTGATGGAGTCCATTTTCTGGTTTTGTGAACTTCAAGATTTTGGTGACATCCTTTATGCAACTGATCGTTTTGAAGTTATAGAGCCAATAAAAGAATCAAGATTTTGGAGATCGATTGGTTGGACATTCAAGAGGGGTGAAACTCAATTCTTGTCTATGTTCATATCTGAATTCTGTATCTTTTTGGTCTAGTTCCTAGGTTATCTTGGCTAGCAATACCCAAGAGGTTTGTGGGTTCAAACGAACTTTGATGTCACTGTTGTCCAAAAGCATGGTCATTGTTGTTGTTTTCCCTTAGCCACATAATACTTCCTTGGATATTAGAAATTCACTGATGTCAAGTGAGAGCACTAAAACAGGCTGGATCCGCCCAGCGTGGATTGTCTCAGGACATATGCCTCTTTTTCATTCTTGAGAAAAGAGAGAGGTTTCAGGATCCCATTGAAACCGTTGGTCACCTATTCTGGCCCTTCATTGATGTTGGCTAACTTTTGTTTGCAATTTATATTCTGGTTCTTCATTAATCTTCTTCAATATATAGCGTGCAAACAAAATTGAAGACTGACGTGGGCAAATCTATTAATCTTTGACACCAGGAGGTAATAACAGTAGAAGGAAAAGGTTGAGTTTTAAAGCCAATCCTACAACAAAGAAAAACAGGGCGGCCAACATTATGTCAGGAAACACCAAGATGGATGGGGAGAATGGTGATGGCCAAATTCTGCCCATAAATGCACAGGTGCAGACTATAGAAATTATATCATTTTCTGAATAAGTGACATGCTCAATATGTAATGGGTATTCATGATACACTTTATTGTATATTATAACTGGACTTACTTTTTATGATATTAAATTTTAATATTGTTTCTCTAGTTTCCGTTGAATGTTTAGTCAATAAGATCGCACCTTCTATCAATTACTGATTCTTGGAAGGATGAATTACCCACGCACAAATTAACAATAAATAATTCACCTTTTGTATCAAGATGACACCTGATCTACGCCCTGAAGGACCGGATACGGCGACCAGAGGGGGGTAAATGGGAGCCTCAAATTTCTTTCAAAACTTTAGGTCCTCGGCTTGGCAAACAACCCAAGTAGCAATACACAAACTACGATGTCTACGACCCTATTGAGAGGTGGATGTTCACTAGGAACACAGCGGGACACCACAAAACCAATGCAACGAACCAGAAGCGAATTGGAGACCAAACGGACAAGCAATGATCAAAAACAGTGTCTCGGGTGTACTACCGGTAGTACAGGTAGACCAACCGGTAGTACCGACAGTGACCGGAAGTTCTAGGAAATATTTTTAGCCCAAGTCGAACGTGCCCTTGACTGCCCGTAAATGCACTACCATTAGTACTGGTGTTGCTACAGGTAGTACCGGTAAGGTACCAGACCAATCTTCAGACCCAGAACGCGATTGGAACGCACCAACCGGTAGTACCGACGTTACTACCGGTAGTACCGGTGAGGTACCGGTAGTTCAAAATGGTAGTACCGAAGAGAATCACGTGGCGAAATTGCACTACCGAAAATAACACCGGTTGTAGCACCGGTAGTACCGGTAGTACCAAAATCAGCACGAACAGAATCGCGCGAAAATAGCCTGGAACAAAGAAAATTTGATTTCTCGGTCAAACCAACTCCGATTGTCACAAAATTTTAACCGTAGGTTCGCAAGGCAATAGAAAAGCTACCTCTAAAAGGTCATGGCCCAATTTTACATGAATAAAGAGAAATCAAGAAAGGGATGTGAAAACCGCCAAGAACTCGCCAAGAACACAAAATCACACCGATCTACTTGCTCGTGAGGAATTAGCTCAAACCCTTCGGTTCGATTGATCCTCTTACATCATAACTTTAATAAACGCAAGAAAAACGGACTCAAACATTGCAAAATTGAAGAAATCCGATCATGAAATTGGAGGGGGGAGAGGAACTCGGGATGAATAACTCAAGAACAACAAGAACACAAATTCATCACGAAATTCATATGAAGGTAAAAGCCCAAAGGGCACGGGCACACTATGGGGTGCTCTTCCTACGGACAAATCACTATAAATGTCTTACAGTGGACCTCACACACTCTAAAAGGCTAGAGAATGGGAAACCCTAACACTGGAATGGGAGAGGTGACACTGAGTGGAGGCAGTCCCTCTTGTTTATAGTTTTATTACACAATTTTACTTCTAACCTTAGACATTCTAAGAGAGAACCACCTAGTCAGAGGCATTATGGTTATGTAAAAACCATGTGTTCGCAATCTCCTCCTTGATGAGTGCATTGTCAACACTAACACAAAGCCAGAGAAAACCCACTCAAGTGACCAAAAGCCAAAGAAAAGCTCAAAACGGGTCACTTGCAATGAGCAAAGGAAAACCAACAACTTGGTCCCCAAAGACATGGGCAAGGCACGATGCAACCAAGCAAAACAAGTTCAAAGCACCTGAAAGCAGCTAGACCCTCAAGATAGAGGCAAACGGCTCGACATGTCTAGCAAAATAAATGGGCAACTCCCCCTTAACAAGTGCATCAACCTCACAAATGCATATGAATGCACACTATGGATTTGTGGAATCATTCTCCCCTTATTGGCAAATGCACTTATCAAGCTCTCACAAAAGAAGCTCCCCCTCAAATCATGCTATGAGATGCACTATGCGGATGTACAAAGCTTTAGGAGTATAGCAAGTGGACTAAAAACATGCTCAAGTTGGTACGGTATATGTATTACAATAGGCGCAAGACAAGGCCAATGCTCAAACTGCTCAAATGAAACGAAATATGAATCATAAGCATTTTGACCAATTTTAAGCATATCTCATAAAATGTGTTCACCAAAGAGGATAGCACATAGCACATATAAGCAGGAAATCAACCTAGCTAGCACATGTATGCAGAAGTGAACTACCCCATATAACGATCATACATCATGTCTCAAGGAAGCACTTAACACTTGTAGCTTCAACATTGATCAGAGTTTTACAGCAGATTACAAGGTTATTTTTTTGACATGTGTATGTGAGGGGATCAAAACTGTCCGCCGAAAATTATGTTATTTTTATCATGTTTTGCAACCACGCCGAGTTCATCCCTAAGTGTAAGTGAGAAGCTGTCTCGTCATGAGTGGTTGAGGACTAGCACTACAATGCCCAAGTTCATCTCACTCGAAAGAATGAGAAGTAGTCTCGTGACATTAACGTGGGACAGTAAAAATCCAACTCCAAACCATTTTCATCATAACTTAGCTTAGACATCAAGTTTTAGCATAAAGATATCAAGG
>CM041636.1:50188731-50234520 GCA_023333625.1 Bothriochloa decipiens
TATGATTCAAGAAACATGATACATAGCAACTAAAGCATACATATGAAAGCACATGGATTTCAACATATCTTACACATGCTAGATGTCATCTCAAGGATGAACAGTTTTCCAAGTTTTATCAAGTATTAAGTATGTTCACATTTCAAAAACAGGCTTAGCTCATAACATGTATTAAGATAATCAAAAAGAGCCTAAGCTGCTATATAGCCATCATGTATCCGTAAATCATATCAACAAGAGCATAATCTTAATCAACAAGCTATACAAGTGAAGCTAAGCACATGATATATGATACATGATGAAATGCAGTGCAATATGATACAAAAACCAAAAGAAAAAAAGAGAAACAAAAGCTAGTGTACAAGAGCAAAAACACCCTCAATTAAAAAGGGTAGCATACTCCCAACTCCCCTCTCAAGCATGCAAACTGGGTCTGGTCGAGGGGTTTTGTAAAGATATCTGCTAGCTGGTTTTTGGTGCTAATATGGATCAAGTCTATGGTGCCCTTCTCATAGTTGTCTCTCAGGAAGTGGTACCTCACCTCTATGTGCTTGGTTTTGGCATGGAGCACTGGGTTCTTGGCTACACTTATGGCGCTGGTGCTATCACAGAAAACAGGCACTCGAGAAGACTCTAGACCAAAGTCCCTCAGGGTAGCAACTATCCACATGATTTGTGAACAGCAAGCAGCAGCAGCAACATACTCAGCCTCACAAGTAGATTGGGCAATAGAAGATTGCTTGCGAGAAGACCAAGAGACAAGAGAAGAACCCAAAAACTGACAAGTGCCCAAAGTAGATTTGTGCTCAACACGACAGCCAGCAAAATCAGCATCCAAATAACCCGAGAGAGAAAGAGTGGAAGCGATCGAGTACCAAAGGCCGAACTCAGGAGTGAAGCGGATGTACCTCATGATCTGCTTGACAGCTTGCTGATGAGAGGTGCGCGGTGAAGACTGAAAGTGCGCACAAAGACAGAAGGCAAACTGAATGTCCAGTCTCGTCACCATCAGGTACAGTAGCGACACGATCATGCTGCGGTACTCCTAGTCCATGGCTTCTCCCTCTAAGTCTTCATCGAAGGTAGTGGTAGTCACCATGGGCGTCGAAAGAGGCTTGGCCTCGCCCATGTTGAACTTCTTCAGGAGATCCTTCGCGTACTTGCCTTGGTGCACAAACATTTCCTCCCGAGTTTGCTTGATTTGCAACCCGAGAAAGAATGTCAACTCGCCCATCATGCTCATCTCGAACTCCCTGCTCATCAAATCAGAAAACCTTGCTACAAGGGCATGTGAAGAGCCACCAAAGATTATATCGTCCACGTATATCTGAACAATGAGAATGTCTTTGCCTTGCTTGAGGAGAAACAAAGTCTTATCAACAGCGCCCATGGTAAAACCCTTCCCAAGCAAAAAGGACTTCAACCTAGCATACCAAGCTCTCGGGGCTTGTTTGAGACCATACAAGGCTTTGTGGAATTTGTAGACATAGTCTGGATGCTTGGGATTTTTAAAACCAGGGGGTTGCCTTACATACACCTCCTCCTCTATGTACCCATTGAGAAAAGCACTCTTGACATCCATCTGATATAGCTTGAACCCTTTCGAAGCTGCAAAGGCTAAAAGGATCCTAATGGCTTCTAAACGGGCAACTGGAGCAAAGGTTTCCTCAAAGTCTATTCCCTCTTTCTGGCAAAACCCCTGAGCAACCAATCTAGCCTTGTTCCTAACTATCACCCCATCCTCACTCTGCTTGTTCTTAAACACCCACTTGGTACCTACGGGATGACATTGTGGGGGTGAAGGAACTAGGACCCAAACTTGGTTTCTCTCAAAGTTCTCTAACTCCTCATGCATGGCATTGACCCAATCTACATCAGATAGTGCGTGTCCAATATCGTTGGGCTCAAAATTGGCAACAAAAGCAGAATGTGAGAAATGAGAAATTTTATAGGACTTGTTGCAAGTGACACACTGGTTGAGGTTACCGATCATGGTCTCAGGAGGATGCCGATGCTGAATGTGCATGGGTGTGGACCTTGATGAAGTCACCTCCCCCTCAACTGTAGCTGGAGCTCCCTCAAGTGCAAGAGAGGGATACTGATCGTTCGGCCCCCATGAAGTAGAAGAAGAAGGATCAGGGCCATGAACAGACGTAGTTGTCGTAGGGTCGATAGGGGCAGCCGGTGGAGTCGGCTCGGGAGCACCCCAATTGGCATCGTCCTGCTCCTCCTCCACAAAGATGCTCTCACCCATCTCTTGATCACCTGCACGCTCAAAGACAGGAGAAGAACAAGGTGTGGTTTTGTCGAAGGTAACTTCACAAATCTCCATAACGTGGTTAGTCTTAAGATTAAGTACTCTATAAGCACGAGAATGAGTAGCATAACCAAGGAAAATGCCATTAGAAGAACATGACTCGAACTTATCCAAGTTACCTTGCTTGAGTATGAAGCACTGACACCTAAAGACTTTGAAGTAGCTCACCTTAGGAAGATGCCCAAACCGCAACTCATAAGAAGTTTTCTTTGTAAAAGCTCGAAGAAAGATGCGATTTGAAACATAGCACGTTGTGTTGATCGCTTCGGCCCAATACCGCCTAGGAGTCCTATGCTCATCGAGCATCATCCTGGCCATCTCAACAAGGGTCCGATTCTTGCGTTCAACTATCCCATTCTGCTGAGGCACATACGGAGAAGAAAACTGATGCTCAGGACCCAAAGACTTGCAAAAGGCTTCAAATTGAGAGTTCTTGAATTTTGTGCCATTGTCACTGCGTATAGCTCTCATGGCATTCTTGGGAAGCTCATTTTGAAGCCGAAGAATCAAATCCTGTACATGAGAAAATGCCTCATCCTTGGACTCCATGAAAAAGACCCAAGAGTAGCGAGAAAAGTCATTCACGATCACAAGAACGTACCACTTCTCACCATCCGAGCGAACCCGAGCTGGACCTACAGTGTCCATGTGAAGAAGCTCACCGGGTTGTTTGGTCATCACTTGGTTCACAAGGGAATGAGAAGCAACTACCATCTTCCCATGATGACACAGATGACAAACCAAATCCTTCTCGAACTTTAGCTTATGCAATCCTCAGATTAGATCAAGAGAGCTCAACCTTGCAAGCAAGTCAAAGCTCAAATGACCAAGCCTCCTATGCCACTTCCAAAGCTCAGAAGAAGTGCCTGCCACCAAACACCGAGCGATGCCGAAAGAGCGAGAAAAATCAGGACGAAAGACAAGCCCAAAAGGTACAATCGAACACACAAGATCACCACGCGAATCAAGTATGCGAGAAAGACCCGGCTTAAAACACACTTTGAAACCATCTCTAAGGAGTTGCGAAACCAAAAGAAGATTGAAATGCAAGCTCGAAACCAAAGCAACATCCTTGAGCACAAAGTTCTCATTGAGTCTTACCGACCCACGAGAAAGCACCTTATCTTTACCATTGTCCCCAAATGTGATGTACTCCTTGGAGGTCATGGGGTTGAGGCTGGAGAACCAATTTGAGTTTCCGGTCATGTGGCGCAAACACCCAAAATCAACAAGCCAAATGTTCTCGAAGCCTCCATGCTGCATCAATAGAAAGACATGGGATGAGCAAACGATCCAACACTGGGGTTAGTAAACTAAGGAGAAAATGAGTGCTGGGTCATTTGCCCTGGAAAAGTGTTAGGAAAAACACCATACACACCATGTCCCATGGGTGAGAAGCGATCACCACGAGAGAGAAAACATGGTCCTCTAGAAGTGTAGGACAAAGAGCCACTGCCACAAGACCTTGAGTCGTATTGAGAACAACTTGGACCTCGCCGGGCATGACCATCACGTGGTCTCACAAACTGAGGCCTAGCACCTTGAGGTCTTGCACCTCTAGGCCTAGCATTGCTCCTCTGAGCAGGTGAATCATGCATACCATGAGATGGATGATGCATGTACTGGTGTGAAAGCTCAAACTGACACCTCTCATCTCTCTTCCTCCTAAAGCAAAACTCAAACAAGTGACCATCTCTCTTGTAATACTCACAGTGGTACACCTCTCTCTTAGGCTGTGGGTGACTCACTCTATTGTGGGTATGGTTCACTCCTGGAGGTGGTTTAGCCTTAGGAAGGGGCTTATCAGAGATGTTTGGCAAGGTGTCAAGTGGGTTCCGGAGGTGGTTAGGTTTTGGAATCCACACTTATTTTTGAGGTGGAGCTTTGGGAGGCTCTTCAAGCACTCCATCTTTGACAACAGGCTTGGTAGGCTCAGAGGGCTTTGGTGGGTTGATCTTAAAAAGCTTAGGAGGATTGGTGGGTTTCTCACTTGAGCTCAAACCACTATGTTCACCAACCTTGCCAAAGACATTGTTACCCTTCCCACCTGAAGCAAAGCCTAAACCCGTTGTGTCAGTACCCCTCTTGTACTGACTCATCATCATGCCCAACTGTGGCTCACTACAAGAAAGCCAACTCAACATGTGCTGAAGGAATGTGTTTTCCTCTTCGGTCTTTTTCTTGTCATGCCTACAGTTAGCAAGCTCTAGCTCCAAAGCCTCACAGCAAGCACACTTAGCACTAGAACCAACTGCACTAGACTTCTCAAGGAAAGAGATCCTAGCAGCCTTCTCAGAAAGCTCAGAACACAACTCAACGCAAGACTTGCAAGGACCTGACAGAACAGGTTCAGCTCTAGCCCTATCCAGCTCATCAACCAAGGCTGAATACTTAGACTGCAAAGAAATGAGACTAGACATTTGAACAGCGCATTCATCGCACTCAGTCTCATCTGACACAACAACCTTATCCTTCTTAGCACGCTCAAGCTCATCTAATGCTGCAAGATACTTAGCCTTGAAACTATTGTGTTCTTGAGCAGCACAAATAAGTAAGGCATCTTGCTTGAGCATGGTGTTAGTCATAGAATCAAGCTCAGCAAGAAGGGATTCGATGGTATGTTCTACCTCAGGGTTGGTGTCGGCGTCCTCTTCATTGTCGCCGGTGGTGATGTTGTTTTTGAGCGCCATGGTGCAGTAACCTCCTCGGTGCTCGTTGGCGTAGAAGCTCAAGCCGTTGAACCAATGCTCCACCTCCTTCTCAGCTTCATCATCACTTGGTGGGGAATCACTGTCGGAGTCGACGTCACTAAAGTTCATGACCAGAGTGCGCTGCTTCGCTTGCAAGGCCTCGAATTACTTCTTGTTCATACGCTTGGGGTCGAAGTCCTTCTTGGTCTTGTGCTTGCGGGAGGATGACTCATGCTTGTTCTTGTGCTTGGTGTATTTGTTCTTGCCAGAGTAGCTCTTGTTGGGGCAGCTGGCAATGTAGTGTTCAAGCTTCCCACATTCAAAGCACCCTTGCTTGTTGCCCCCACGACGCCTGTTCAAGCGGTTGTTGTGAAACCGTGAAAACTTGCTGATGACGAGTGCCAGCTCTTCATCCCCAAGAGCCTGCATCTGCTCCTCTGTTGCAGACACAAGAGAAGACAAGGCAAGAGACAACTGTGAAGGGTTAGTCAAAGCAGAATTTGAACTTGTGTTACCTAACATCAAAGCCATGGTTGGGGCAGACGAGTTCTTGATTCTCGCCTGCGTCTGGAGGTCAATCTCGGTGGACTTGAGCTTGCTGAACAGCTCATCCATGGTGAGAGTCTCGTAGTTGGCCGATTCGATGATTGCCTACACCTTAACCTCCCAAACCCTCCAATCTAGAGCATATAAAAGCTTGAGTGCTCTCTGATGATTGTCATAAGGCATAGCTGCATTGTTAGCCCGCATGTTGTTCACAATGGTGGTAAAGCGAGAAAACATCGAATCAATGGACTCCCCATCAACTTGGGTGAAGTTCTCATACTCTCACTTGTATGTCTCTAGAGTCTGGTTTCGACATGGGCTGTACCCACATGGAAGCTTTGAAGCCTCCTCCAGATCTTTCGAGCCGTCACACAATCGGAGACACAATCAAACTTAGAGATCAACAAAGCAGCAAATAGTTCAGCACGGGCAATATTGTTCTCATTGTGTTGGTCAATTTGCTCTTGATTGATACGGGTAGCAAGTATCATATAATCAGTATTCTCAATGATCTCCCAAACACGCGAATCGGTCCCCTGAAGATGGGCCTGCATACGAATCTTCCAATACGAGTAGTTCTCCCCATTGAATTGGGGTGGCTTGCCCGATCGGTGCATCAAAGTCATGTCGCTTTCTGCGGATCATGGACCGATTAAGGTGGAAGTGATCCTTAACCGGCTCTGATACCAATTGAAGGACAGGATACGGCGACTAGAGGGGGTGAATGGGAGCCTCAAATTTCTTTCTAAACTTTAGGTCCTCGGCTCGGCAAACAACCCAAGTAGCAATACACAAACTACGATGTCCATGACCCTATTGAGAGGGTGGATGTTCACTAGAAACACAGCGAGACACCACAAAACCAACGCAATGAACCAAAAGTGAATTGGAGACCAAACGGACAAGCAATGATCAAAAAACAGCGTCTCGGGTGTACTACCGGTAGTACAGGTAGACCAACCGGTAGTACCGACAGTGACCAGAAGTTCTGAGAAATATTTTTAGCCCAAGTCAAACATGCCCTTGACTGCCCATAAATGCACTACCGGTAGTACTGGTGTTGCTACCGGTAGTACTGGTAAGGTACCGAACCAATCTTTAGACCCAGAACGCGATCGGAACACACCAACCGGTAGTACCGACGTTACTACCGGTAGTACCGATGAGGTACCGGCAGTACCGGTAGTTCAAAATGGTAGTACCGAAGAGAATCATGTGGTGAAATTGCACTACCAGAAGTAGCACCGGTAGTACCGGTAGTACCAAAATCAGCACGAACAGAATCATGCGGAAATTGCTCGGAATAAAGAAAATTCGATTTCTCGGTCAAATCAACTCTGATTGCCATGAAATTTTAACCGTAGGTTCTCAAGGCAATAGGAAAGCTAACTCTAAAGGTCATGGCCCAATTTGACATGAATTAAGAGAAATCAAGAAAGGGATGTGAAAACCACCAAGAACTCACCAAGAGCACAAAATCACACCGATCTACATGCTCGTGAGGAATTAGCTCAAACCCTTCGGTGGGATTGATTCTCTCATGTCATATCTTTAATCAACACAAGAAAAACAGACTCAAACGGTGCAAAATCGAAGAAATCCAACCACGAAATTGGAGGGGGGAGAGGAACTTGGAACGAATAACTCAAGAACAATAAGAACACAAATTCATCACGAAATTCACATGAAGGTAAAAGCCCAGAGGGCATGAGCACACTAGGGGGTGCTCTTCCCACAAACAAATCACTAGAAATGTCTTGCAGTGGACCTCACACACTCTAAAAGGCTAGAGAATGGGAAACCCTAACACTAGAATGGGAGAGATGAGACTGAGTGGAGGCAGTCCCTCTTATTTATAGTCTTATTACATAATTCCACTTCTACCTCTAGACATTCTAAGATAGAACCACCTAGCCAGGGGTATTATGGTCCAACTCGAGTTTTCCTGATCCAACGGCCACCACGCCTCCTCATCGGTAGCCTCGCTCCAAAGCGATCTCACTGATGCCGCCACGTGCCGTCCGTCCGCATTGGGACCTCCGCCCGAGTTTTGAGGCCCAAACCTGGGAAACCTGCCGCCGATGGTTTTGAGGACAAACCACCAAACCACCCGCGAGTATTATACCGCGTACGCATCCCCCGCCGATGGTTTTGAGGCCAAACCACCAAACCGTCACCGATGGTTTTGAGGGCAAACCATCAAACCGTCTGCTAGTAGCATAGCCCGTACACGTCCCCCGCCATGTACACTTGCACTTGTCGATGTCCCAAGTGTCAGCCACCGCGGCTGGCCACCCGGCCGTCTAGTCCCTCAGTCCAAGCCTTGCATCCGCCCTTCACCGCAACCGGTCCATCAGCACGGCACCCCCTACTTGACCTTCTCCCGACCGCTGCCACTGCCTTCGGACTCCACACCTGCACATCACGAAGCCAAGAGACACCATTTTGACACATAACCCTATGCCAGGGGATCAGCAGAACCACCGATCCAACCACACACCAAAGTGTTGGCATGTTGATAATCGCTCATCACAACCACAAGGATGCTCCACAATGGTTATGTAAAAACCATGTGTTCGCACAACCTGACATGCAACATAAGGAATATCTGGCAATCCCCACATGGCTACAGCACGACTATAAGTCAACAGTTGCTGACATAGAAGGTTGACAGTGCCTGCAAATAGGTTGCCCTGATGGCATCGGGTAAAGATAAGGTCAGTATACTATTGTCGGTTTTAAGTTTAAAAAATGGAGGTAAACATGTTCCAGTAACTTTATCTCCCATGTTTATGACCAAACGAGACAAGGTGGTTACTTTTTTATGAGTAGCTAGATAGTATTAGGTTTGTGTCAGAGAACATTTATTCGGAAGTGATTTTTGCCTCGTCCCAGGCCTTTTGGGCCACGCAATTTACCGAGGCGCGCAATGTAGGAAGGTCGCTGCGGTAAATCGATTTACCGCAGCAGACATCTTAAGGTGTCCGCTGCGGTAAATAGGTTAAAAGTGTCCGCTGCAGTAAATTAAAAGTGCCTGCTGTAGTAAATCGTGGCGATTTACCGCAGGGGCAGCAAAGACGTCCGTGCAGTGCCAAAACGAAACGCTATGCAAATTCGTTTCTTGCGTAGTGAATTTTCCTTACTGGGTAACGTACCGGTTGTTGGAATGTGTTATTTTGAAGCTTATCTAGTCTCAGCAAGTCGATATTATTGTTTGTGTTATTAATCCCATTCACGGTTACACACATATACATATACAAACAAAGGATACCAGTGCACCACTTCCATTGCATACAAAATTAAAAAATTACGCGACATTGGAAGGCGTAAACTACAACTCGTGCTCGCAGCAGATGAGGCGGCCGTGTTTTCTTCAGAGCCCCTGCTCGCCGGTGGTGGCCTGCACGACCTTGCCGTAGCTGTACCGCAGCGGCATCCTTCGCAGCAGTTGGTAGAGCGCCGTGATGCATCGCCCTCTCTTCTCCCAGTGCCCCAGCCCACTGGTGGCGCTGAGCCCCATGTCTCTGAACCCGCCGCCTCGTAGCCCCTCACCAGCGATGGCGCCGGTGTCATTCCTGGAGTCGCCCCAGTCTCGGACGCCGCCGCCGGCCTCGATGAGCACAGGGCCCGCACCGGACGCCACAGTGGCGACGAAGTTCATGATGATGTCCTCGCAGTTGTGCTCCCAGTCCACCATGGCGCGTGCCGTCGTCAACTCCGGCGAGCACGAGTACATCCACAGGAGGTCAGTGCTGAGGAGCATGAGCTTCGTCGGCACCATGAAGTACCGACCCAGCTGCGCCGACGTGTACACGCACCTCGTGCGGGCTAGGTCCAGGCGGTGCGACTGCGGGAAGAAGCCGACCAGGGGTCCCGATGTGGGACGCCACTCGTCTGCCTGGTGCTGCTAGGTAGCGAAGGCAAGGGACAGCGCCGAGGTGTCAGAGCACATCGTCATCGGCCACGGCCACGGCGGCAGTGCACATGTTGGAGGGCCGTGGGAGGAAGCGCGCATTGAGGGACATCGAGGCAGCGCGGCGGATCACGACGCCGCGGCGGTGGCCACCATGAAGAAGGAGGTGGTCCTGCGTGGAGGGGTTGCACCAGAGCACGACAATGCCGAGGACCAGCAGGTGCGCCGCGTAGGCACCCGCTATGGCGCGGACACCGGGAGGCGATGCTCCGAGTAGCCCGTCAAGTGTGCTGCATAGGCACCCACAGTTTGGTTACATCTCTACACAATACCTAACATATATGTTACATCTTTGACATATTAATAAAAGAGACAATTAACTCTCGCTGACCGAGCAAGATTCTGAAGCAAAAATTTCACCTCTCCTATCAATAGGTTTAGCGAGAGCATTTTAACACGATCCAAGTATGGCAAGATCGAAGAGGACAGGCAAGATCAAGAAGCGGGCTTGTATCTTCTTTTGAGTTCATAAGAGGGCGAGAGGGAAAGGCTATAACTCATTCAACCCTACTGTGTAATGTTCATTGCAAGAAGTTTAAAACTCTGTGAAGTTGTCTGAAACGGGACTTACAGGGTCCCAGGGCTGTGGATTGTGGTGCCTGTTCGACCATGCCATGGCATCATGGGCCTTGGAGTCTTGGAATGTGACATGCTCGGCTAAACACATAGTTCTATTAGTATTGGTTGTTCATCAACTGACGAGATCCGTTGCTTTTCTTGATTTGCTATCCTAAGCCTCGCTCATGGGTATCTGAGCAATTTTTCCTGTTGCTTTTACAAAACTTCACTCTTGTATCATCAACCCATCGCCCATTAATACAATCCTAACATTTTTGGATTCCAAATTCAGAGCAATACCTCTCATCCCTTCTACAAATTCGACTAGTTCTATTCATAGCTAAATCTTGCTTAACTGCAGATGTTGCACAGGAGCATTTATGAGATGATGTAGTTAAGGAAACTGATTAAGCAATGTATCAAAGAGAGACCGTAGGCATTCCTTGCCTCTAGCCGAAGGTTCAATTCGGAGAGAGAGGGAGGACAATAAATGGACCCACTTGAATTTAGGCTTTCATAAAAGATATGACTTACTCTTTACATGGGGCTCACTCCCCCTTTTATACTTCACCATACATGAGGATATTCTACTCACTGCCCTCACAAGTGCGAGCATATTCTTGAAATATTCGAACCTCTACTTAACGTCTCAAGTGTAGATCGGACCTTCTTCTTTGACAATCGTCTTGCTTCATGGGCCTCAGCTGCACCCCATTAGAGGCCCATCAACACGTAGGGGCCCTTTGCCATGAACTCTGTCTTAGGTCCTTGCTGCCATTAGGAAATGCCTTGGGAAACGCCTTTCATTGATAGGTTATATTTGGGTCAATCCGTAAGTTGAAGATATATACAACGTACAAGCAATTGTTCAGCATATGAGTGGCTAGTTTCAGAGTAGTTGAATTAAATATCATAAGCATATAATTTTGAAAAGAAAAACATACTACCAACATAAATCCTTCTTGGGTTTTGAAGAGTTTGCATACGTAGAAGCAAACTCAATAGCATACACCTGATTAGTAAAACAATCTAACATTGCAGTCACCCTTAGGCGCAGCTAAAATATCTTTTATTTGAATAGAAAGAGCTAAAAGGCTTAGCTAGGTTGTTTGATGGACTCAAACCGTTCACAGGAATGATCGATATACCAAGTCGTACACATCAAGTTATATATTTGATGCATCCACTTATAAATTCGATGCATCCTAAAAGGCTAACAGGTTTATTTCTACCAATCATTCTTTAGTTTCATGTCAACAATCTGCCTTATAACTGACATTCCATTTGTTTAGTATAAATTGATTGATATCCTTTTTAAGCATGCAAGTTACAAAAGATTTACAGGAGCGCAAAGAGATAGCGAGGGGACCATGCCTCAGCACTCTGTTGTAGTTCAAACAGTAGTACAAGTAAATATAGGGTGCACAAAAATAACAACAAATAAGTTGACTGCCTTCATGTTGCAGACTAGCAGTAAAGCGGTCAGCCTATTTTCTTCCTCAGACATCCACCAAATATTGAGACCAGATTTTACATGTCTTATTTGAGAAGGAAGCCCTAACTAAAAATCTAAAATCACAGTACCCTTTGGCATTGTGCCTGAAAGATGGCTAATGGACGAAGCAAACCATTAATCTCATCTGAACCCTAGTAGTATCAAGATTAGTAGGCGGAACCAAATATCAAAATAGTATTTTGAAAATGCCACATTGAATATATGTGCAGATAACTTCATGAGGAAGATGAGCAAATCAATGGTTGTCAGGAACCTATTTATTGCCCATGTTTTCCACCAAATTTATATATGGTTAATAATATCTATAATACATATATTTTAGTGGAAGAATTCAAACATTGTTAAGCTAACTGTTGTTGGTACTTCATCTTCTTACATAAATCCCATTTGAGCATAAAAATTCTACTAGTAGTTAGTGTCCATAGTTCTATAGACTCCAGTGGGAATCTTTCAGAGTTCTTGAGTTTTAGATGTACCTTATTCACAAATGTTTTTCTTCATAAATAATTTTATATGCTTTTCTAGTAGCATTCTCTGATTAAATGCACTTACAGAATTTGAAGAATATTTAAGAAGACCCAGAATTGGAGGAATGTTCCGAGATTTAACTAGGGATCAATATCCGCATGGCTTTTTGTAATCCTAGCATTCAGTAATTTGATCAGACACAGTAATCGGAATGTAACTCTGTGTGCTGGTGAGATTGCTTCAAGTACTGGTTTTATCTCCTTCTGGTATGCTCTATGCATACTATTACTGCTGAAAAGTTTACATTCCTTGACAATGATGTTTCATCTTTGGTTTATGATGAACAAGTATAATATAGTTCGATCTGTTATATGTTAATGGGTGGAGCTTCTATGGCAAATTCTATTCTTGCTTAGCTAGTTGTGATGTACAGCTGGCTACGTGTGTGGGCATTCTGATGGAAATATCATCATGAATTGGATTGGCTTGTCGACCTTAGCAATTGCTGGCGCAATGTGTTTTAATTTTATATAGGAGTATATGTATCTCTTTCACTACACAACGGCCCAATGGCTTTCATAGATGGCACATCATCTTTCTTCGCGAAAGAAAGAGCGAGGGGTGGAATTTTTGACATTAGTCTTGGTACTATATATGAAGCCTTTGCAATCATGTAGGACGTACGCCTTCTGTGAAAAGAAACTGTGAATCATTGACAGGGCTCTAGCGCATGTGTGGAGGAGTGATCTGATCAGAGGAGCATCTTTGACATTCTCTCTTTGCCGGGGCAAGTATGCTCATTATTAGAGACTTGAAATAAAATGAGCTGTAACCAATGGTTTTCCTTAAAAAAAGGGGAGAGGTGCAGCCGCACTGATGGTGCACATGGTGATAACTTCTCTAAGCAAGATCCCTCCGGCATGCATCATGTAGAATAGAATATCGCGGAGAGTAATGTATGTACTCCATGGTTTAAGGTGTGATTAGTGTTGCTTGGAGTAGCTTTAAACTACATTAATTGGTCCTTATATGGCATAATTCAAGTCAGCATAAACATCCACCATATGTTGGTGTCCGGTTGTCCGGCCCTGCATAAGTGTATATACAATCAGCAATCTACATTTAATAAATTTATGTTTGGTTGCTTACATTATTCTAGCTAGTGGAGGTATTAAAGGTGTGAGGAGATTCTGCTCTTTGAATCCTTTGGGCTTATATGTATTTTTTAGGTAAAGGATAATCCTTTGCATGTTCTAGCACACTATCTATTTCTTTACCTTTTCCTTAAGCCATGTCATCATCTACTTCCTTACATGTTCTCGTAAAGCTAAGAATGCATTTTCTCCCGTGCATGAAGAAATGCTAATTAATTTTCTAAACGTTGAACAAGTCACGTCAGCTTCATTCACTGGCTGCATGCAGCATCTACGACCAAGCACCCACCTTTATTCAAGAGGTAAATACCATCCCTTCATGTGAATGAATAGCAAAAAGGTCTTTTCACGGCCTTTGTAATATGTTTTTTGATTTCTCATAATTTCTTTCTCGAATACTTTCGATGTTAGTTTATACAATCCCCACAACAACGTTTGAGAAATTCACCTAGTATATGCAACTTGGAATGCCTAATATGACGAAATCTCTTGTATCGACTAGCTAATGCAGTATCTAGGTACTTGAAGCATTGTGCAATTCTACGTACACTACTAAAGAACACACGTAATCACTGCCGGTCCATTACTGCAAGGAAACTTTAACTTTATTTAAACAGAAAGTGAGGCGGGTATCACACTGCCGGATTGTAAGAAAAAAGACTATTACTGCCAGATTTTAAAACCAACCAACAGCCATAGATAATTATCTTTGCTGGTTGGTAAATGGTAATACAATCCAACAGTCTGCCGGGTTGTAAAATTTATGCAATATTTACGGTCGATGGCAATCTATACAATTCATTGCGTTTTATGGATGCCTTTTAAATTTAGTCCCCATAGTTTGTGCAATAATAATGTTAGAAATGATTTGCTGGGTCCTTAATTCCTTGTTAGTTCTTCATGTAATATATTTTATCGAAGAATCCGTGGCAAGAGCATGCCAGGTATGTACTAATAGAGAAGAAGTTTTACAAAAAGTAAAAAACAAAAACAAAATGTACAAAACCCTCACGATCGAAGGAGGCAACAACAAGACCACCACCACATGAAAACACAGCATCAGTGAACCTTAGAAGCAACAATCGTCGAATGGCACCTAGCATGCCACGGAGAACAAGCGAACTAGGATGGGGGAGTAGGTTTTCTACAACGATGCCTCCCAGGAAGGAAACAACACATCCACAAATGTCATCAACACTCAACCATGGTTTTTCAACCAAACTACTAGAGGGGCCTCATAACAATGCCTCCAACGAGGAATGTCATGCCAATGGTGTTGTTGGGGATCGGCCATCGGAGTCGTGGAGCTATTGCCAAACTCATCTCACCAAAATCCGTGCTTTTGCAACTAACTCGACATGAGTGGATGGTGAATTTTTGCAGGAACAAGGGTGATACCTGTTGTGTCGACGTGACTAAGCTCCCTCGGTGGCCGAGGTTGCCTCGACCTCCACAGCGGTCGCCGTGACACGATCTACGGCCAGGGGCAGGAAGCCGGCCGAGCTCCGCCGCGAGGAGCTCCGCCCGCACTAGAGAGGCGCGACCCCCGCAGAGCACGTGACCCCTGCGAGTGCATCCAGGCAAGCGGCTCCCCCGGCGCAGGGGATCGACCCCCACCGTGGCCCAGCGATGAGGTGGAGGTTGCCCCAACCCTAGCGATCGGTGCCGAGCGACGAATGCGGCAGACCACAGCCGCTGCGCAGGAGGCGGGCATGCGACGTCACGTCCGCGGCCAAGATCATGGCGCGTGGCGACGAGGGCCCCAAGACGGCGGCGGCGCGAGTGTCGGCGCCGACCCTTGCTGTGGCTAGGGTCATGCAAGGAGGGCGCCTTCACCTCCACCCGCGCAAGACGGCTTGGGGGCCGCGAGTAAGGGTCCCCGGCCTGCCTGATGGGCTGCGAGAAGGCCCGACAAGGCCAATGCGAGCTCCACCACGGCAGAAAGACAAGCCCCACGGCTCGAACGAGTTGGGCCGACCTCCACCTTGAGGATGAGACGAGGTGAAGATCAACCCAACCTTTACCTCTGTGATGGTGCGACGTGAAGCTCAACCCAATCTTCACCCCTGTGATGGGATGACATGAAGCTTGACCCGACCATCACCTCTGTGATGGGACGACGTGAAGCTCGACCCGACCTCCACCTCTGCGACAGGGAGACGTAAAGTTTGACTCGACCTCCACCTATGCGATGGGACAAGGTGAAGATCAACCCGACCTTCACCTCTGTGACAGGGCGACGTGAAGCTTGACTCGACCTCCACCTATGCGACGAGACAACGTGAAGCTCGATCTGACCCCCATATCAATAACGGGACGACGTGAAGCTCGACTCGATCTCCCCTAGAGAAGCAGGACCAAGATCTCGAGGCATATGATCCGTGACGTCATCGGAGAGCGATGGCACCAAGGACCTGATGGGCCTTAAGGAGGAAGCTCGGGTGGGCCAAGGCCCATCGGGCGAAGTCGGCACGGAACGAGGGAAGACGAAAATGCCCCGAGGAAGGTAGCTTGGGGATAGCATATTCACAGATTATTCTCTCGAATGCCGAGGGTAAAATTGTAATTGTGATTCCTGTTGTATGAGCGAATATAAAAGGGAGACCCCTGCGCATTGTAGAAGGATATGATTCTAGAGGCCGACGAAACCCTAATCCCATCTGGACCCACCGTTGTAATCCGCAAAGTAATACAATTGTGTCATTTGTGCCTCACAAATTGTCTCATCATCTCATTGGACCTTCACCCTCTCATTGTAGTGTGGTGAAGGTCTGCGCGAGTCCATACGGATCGAATTTGCAGTTCATAGTTCGGACCTCCTCCGTCCGTTCATCGTGTTGTGAAGGTTCTCCGGAACTGTGTTACAACAGGTGTGTAGTATGAATTTTATTCCAATCAATTCAATGATGTAAAAGAAGAGATGTGTACAAAAAGATCCATATATAATAAATAATATAAAAGCATAATATTCCAAGATGCATCGCGGATGATATTCCATCCAGGATTTGGTGTGTGAAGTGAACTTCTGTCGCAGCAGTACTCCGCGGCTCCGCCCACACCCAAGCCAAGCCCACCAGACCAGCAAGGTAATCTTTTAAGGACGAGATGGGTGTGCTTGGTTACATATACAACCCAATTACCCAAATAATGGAACTTTGGATTAAGAATTGGGGGGCCTGCGGCGGCTGGCGCGCGCTGAGTAGTCGCGGGTGAACTCCTGGAGCAGCCGCCTCTGCAGGCACTCATCGTCGTTGCTCTCCTCACACGCCACGGCCTGCTTCGCCTCTTCACCCATCATCTGCGCAACAACACATACAGAAGACATCATGGATGCTCAGCTCAATGAGCTGCCTCTAAGCAGCCTACCATCACGACTCACTGGAGTGATCATGATCAAACTGGAGGGGTTGTAGATTCAGTAATTTTTTCCTTGGTCCCTCACCTCTGAGATGGAGAGCTCGTCGCCATCGTAACCCTCCGCCTCATCTTCTTGAATCACGAGGCCGTCCGCTGCTGCCTCCTTGACACCATTATCTTCTGCATGAATGAAGGTCAAGATCGCCAGAGAGCAGCTGGTGCGAGCGAGGTATGTACGTACCTTGGTGAGGCGCCAAAAGACGAACGCCAGCAGGTTGCTGCAAGGGCAGGAGGCGAGCTGCTGCCACAGAGGGGGATAAGCAGAGGACGAGGAGTAGGGCAAGAACTGTGAGAGACCATGAGGCGATGCAACGCCTCATGTTTAGTTGCCAGCGTTAGGAGCGAGGATGCTTGTTGAGTTGAGTAGTGGTGGCTCCGAGGTGCTCTGTTTATAAAGCCACGGCAAGCGATGCAAGTTGTCTGCGTCAGAAATACTTATTGGTGATCAATTACAGATCAATTATTGCATTAGGCTAGTAGGCTTTTATAACCTTCCACCGTTCTCGGTTTGCCAAACAATATGCTTTTGGACAGAGTGGATTGATCTTATAATTAAGCAGTAGTGGACCTAGCCTGATACGGCGAATTTAGACTACAAAATTTTGGCCGAAACAATGTCGACATGTATATCATGAACAAAAGTTGTAGAACGCAAACAAGACTCAAGATAGTACCTTTTAAGCACAGAATCAATAATAATACATGTTTTAAATGAGAATTGTAGTACAATACCTTTCAACTTAAAAGAAAATCTTTCTGCTTTTGGTTAGATGCCTTTAGCTAATTTTCATTGTAAGCATTCTTGAACTCCCTTAATTTATAAAAAAATGTTTTTGTCACTGTGGACCCACAGTTAGGAGCTTTTCAAATCTTCGTAAACATTTTATTGACTTCTCGGTAGTCAATCTCTATCTTTCTTTTTGTTTTTCTTTTTCACGAACACATACTTCGTTAAGAGTGAATAGAGGCCGAAAGAATGGCTTACACAACATAGCTACAGGCAAGCCTATAATGCAAATTACAGAACGACAGAGCTAAATGGGGAGAGAACAAAAAGAAGGACGGCAAGGAGAGAGCCCTCCATCCCAAACCTCATCAACAGTACTGTCCCTGCAAGAAAAAATACAGCAACACATAGGCTGTCAACAAAGAAGATGAAGCCACCGTGGTAAAGCATTCACTGAGAAGAGAAGAGACGAGGCTATCACTACCAAAATTGTGGAATTCTCGTGTTTTTAATTAGCAATAGAACACTACCACTAGTCATAGCACATGGAATTATCACTAGGAGGCATTTAGTAGGGAAAGTTTATATAAAATTTTTAAATGCCAAAACACTAGGAGAAACTCATCTCACTAGGATAAATTTAAAATTCTGTGTGTATAGCGGTGAAGTATTCGCCAGATTCAACCAGTAGTACAGTGTCAAAGAATCAATAGAGACAATGCAGCAACATATCTGCAAGTGGGGGTCATCATATCACGCACTCAGCAGCTACCTGAGGGGAGGGGGGGGACCGAAGAGCTGACGTCGGCTGCAAAGCATCGGCCCAAGCAAAAATGACAACAAAGTATGCACCAAAGAAAGAGACAACAACCAAGTACTCGCTATGAAGAACTGAACGGCTGTGGAAATTAGACACCACACAATGAGGCATGACAGATCAATGCGAAGGAGAGTTGAAACATGAGCAGGCACAACACATCAATTCTGGTGATCGACATGGGAGGTGCAACAGAGGAAGAAGCACAATGAGTGCACCAATGAAGCCTTTAAGAAGGAGATGACATTCGTGGATGCCAACAACGTTAGGAGAAGCACACGAGGGACTTCATCCCAAAACCTACTCACCCTTGCGCCGAACAAAAAATTCAGCAACGCCTCTAGGAAAGTGAATGACACGCTTTCCTCTCTAGCACCACCGTTGTTGAACCAATGCAAGAGAATCCAAATGTCAGCAAGGTACGGTGCTTCTTTCCTATTATTTAGCAGCTAGTCACATTATAAGATATCATCATGATCCAAGTCTAGATGAGGGCTGAGGGGCATATAGGATTTTCGGTCGACTATACAAAATACACATGCATTGCATGCTGAGAGAGAGTGGAGGGGGTTAGAGGGAAGGAGCGGTTGGGGCAATGACTGGGGCACAGTGTGAGGTTGGGGGCGGGGGCAAGGCGGCAGAGGTGGGATGTGCTGCCGTCTGGACTAGAGGAGCGGCGAGCGCAGCGGCGTCGAGAGTTGCGCATGTGAGTCAAGGTGCGGTGTGGTGCACGGGCGTCTGGACGCAAAGACTAGTCATGTCCATTTTCTTTTAACATCTCCTATCCTAGGTACAAATAAGTCTAACTTCCATATATAGATGTACGATCAAAGTAACCCCCTTAACTGCTTAGGTACAAATAAGTCTAACTTCTATAATTCTGGCCCAATTTTCCATATAAAATGCATCAAAGTTCAATATCATTAAATTAGTTTTACCGAATTATAGATATATGGTCTGTTTGGTTTGTTGGGCTCGTGGAGCATGGCCAACAATCCCCTAGCCTCCGCAGCTCAGGCCTTGGTCCAGGCGTCCACAAGCCAACAGGCCCTAGTTTGGTAGGATGGGTTGGTTAGGTGGGCCTAGGTTAGATTGTGTTTGGTTGGCTGCGAAAAGGCCGGCCTACATTGTTGTAACCAATACACTTTGGTAGTCTTCAACATTTTACCTGCATTGGTAGACTTTCTACCCATGCTCGTACTTTGCGTCGACACTAGTTCATTCCCTCACCTCTCTCGGTCATCCCTCTCTCGTCTGCTGCCCTCTCCTCCATTGTCGCGATAGCTGTTGTTACACCTCGCCTGCTCTGATGGTCGATGAAGCGCCGCTCACTGGCTCCAGCTCCATGTGCCGATCTCTCTAGTCCTACAATGGAGCCACGGGACACCCCTACGTCTCCGAGAAGGAGTCGAAACAACATTCTTCGCCCGCTAGGGACCCGAGTGCTGACGGGACGCCGAGGAGATAAATGATGCAAGAAGACGACACTAACTCAAGCTACTCTGCCAACCATAGTCCAAGCAACCAATTCTCTGAATCCCAAGCAAGATTACTCCATGCCCGTCATGCCCTAGGGTTTCAATTGATACCTCCAGATCCCTTTTTGTCATAAAGATTGCTCAGATTCACAATTAGATGTGAAATGGAACAATGATTTGGTGCTTATTTGCTTGGTATTTTGGATAGATTTGATTGATTTGAGATTTTTTGTTCTCACAATGGGATAACAGTGACACTTCAGTCCCTGATATTGTTTATGACTACGATGGGAGTGGTGTGAACTCTGTGGAGGATTCCAAGCATGCACATATGGGTGTCATCCTGGTCTCATGATGTTTCCTTCGATAGCAAAAAAGGGATCTGACGAGTTGAAATTGGATTGACATGGAGGTCTAAGTTAGTGGGTATGAACTATGTAGAAATAAATAATAAATGACAATAGATAACTAAAAATCTCCTGCGTATTAGTACTAATATCATCACAATTGAAATCAATCTATCATCTATATACGGGCAATAATTTTTATTTATTTATGAAACCTCTATTCTAATGAGGTGTCGATCTTCTATTCCACAATTGTTCCCTTCTCTAGTATCTTCTACAATGTTATGTTGTGCTAGTATAGAATTATTTGTTCATTTTTGGTGTGGCTAAATGCATGTTATTTAGCCACATGCTTTTTGTTTAGTGTTATATGGCACTTTCATGGTAAGATTCATGATTCACCTACCAATACTTTTTATTTAAGTATCCTACGAGCGCAGTCCCCCGTTTAAGGGTCACAATAATTGATATTTTCCCATATATATATGTTGTGCTTGATATAAATATGTGTGTCAAATTGAGTTTTTTTCTAAATGAATTAATTTTTCCTCTATTCAGTATTACCCTCACAGGGATGATGCACATACCTTCTGCTTCAAAAAAGAAGTTCATCACTTTCTAGATACAGGAGAAGTTAAAGGGGAGAAAGAGCTTATGCCGAAGGTGACTATATCCACATTTTTAAACATATTCAAATCATTTGTACCCAGTATATCGATATCTTGATCTTTATGTAATCACGTTTTTTTGACAAATAAGTAATAACATTATATTCTCATTTCCTGCAGAAGTTGGCTGATGATCCTAGTGGACAGAGTTTTGATAATTTTCAAACAGTTGTTACTGAACGTTGTGTCCATTGTTATAACACTAACCTGGGTGTGGAATGTGTGTGGGTGGGGTGGAAGTAATTTGAAATAGTTTCAATATCTTATAGCATAGCAGTAAAGTCTTTTCTATAGAGGACCATAGCAGTAAAAGTCAATAATTCCAAGGTTGAGTTAAAAACTTTACATCGTGGTATTAAGTATTATTTGAAATTGTTCATATAGCAGAAAATATGTCAGTGAATAATCATTGCTTCATGTGCAGGTCCAAGGCATTCAATCAAAAGAACCATGTTACTGCCTGCAAACAATGATCCTCCTAAAAGGCCAACAGTTTTATTTCAAACAATTATTATTCTTTAGCTCTATGCTGTTGACAATCTGCCTTATAGATGACATTCCATTTTGTTTGTAGACATTGATTGATATCTTTATTTAGCACGCAAGTTACAAATCATTAACAAGAGCCCATAGACATAGCGAGGGGATCGACGATGCCACGGCACTCTGTTGTAGTTCAAACAGTAGTACATGTAAATATATTGTTAACAATATAGCAACAAATAAACTGACTGCCTTCATGTAGCAGACTAGTAAAGCGGTCAGTCATTTTTATCCCTCAGACATCCACCATATTGAGACCAGATTTTACATGTCTTATTATTAGAAGGAAGCCTTAACTGAAATCACCGTACCCGTTGGCATATTGTGCCTGAAAGATTTCACATGGTGGAAGCAAGCCAATTCTCATGTGAACCCCAGCATAGTATGAAGATTAGATAGGCGGAACCAAATATCAAAATAGTATTTCGAAAATGCCACTTTGAATATACGCTACTCAGATAACTTCATGAGGAAAGATGAGCAAACCGAAGGTTGTCGGAAACTTATTTATTGTCCTGGTTTCCCAACACTAATTTATTTGGTTCATATCTACAATACATATTTTATTGAAAGAAATCAAAATTTTTAACCTTCTTACATATATCCAATTTGAGAATAAAAATTCTGCTAGTAGTTAAGTGTCCGTAGTTCTATAGACTCCAGTGGGAATCTTTCAGAGTTCTTGAGTTTTAGATGTACCTTATTCACAATTTTTTTCTTCATAAATAATTTGATATCCTTTTCTAGTAGAATTCTCTGATTAAATATGCACTTACAGAATTTGAAGAATATTTAAAAAGACCAAGAATTGGAGGAATGTTCCGAGATTTAACTAGGGATCAATATCCGCCTGGCTTTTTGTAATCCTAGCATTTGGTAATTTGTTCAGAGCACAGTAATCGGAATGTAACTTTGTGTGCTGGTGAGATTGCTTCAAGTACTGGTTTTATCTCCTTCTGGTATGCTCTATGCATACTATTACTGCTCAAAAATTTACTTTCCTTGACAATGATGTTTCATCTTTGGTTTATGATGAACAAGTGTAATATAGTTCGATCTGTTATATGTTAATGTGTCTAGCTTCTATGGCAAATTCTACTCTTCCTTAGCTAGTTGTGATGTACAACTGAGTACGTGTGTGCATTCTGATGGAAATAGCATGAATTGGATTAACTTGTCGACCTTAGCAATTGTGCTACACATATAGGCTTGTCGACCTAAGCAATTCCTGGCGCATTGTGTTTCAATTTTATATAGGAGTATATATATGTTTCTCTTTCACTACTCAACGGCTCAATGGCTTTCACAGATGACACATCATCTTTTTTTGTGAAAGAAAGAGAGAGGGGTGTAATTTTCTAAATTAGTTTTGGTACTAGCTATATCTGCAGCCTTTGCAATCATGTAGGACGCCTTGTGTGAAAAGAAACTGTGAATCGATCATTGACAGGGCTAGCATGTGGGAAGTGATCTGATCAGAGGAGCATCTTTGACATTCTCTCTTTGCTGGGAAGGTCAGCTCATTTTTCCAGATTTGAAACAAAATGAGCTGTAACCAATGATTTTCTTTTTTAAAAAGGGAGAGGTAAGTGGCACTGATGGTACATGGTCTTGACTTCTATATAAGCCAGCATCACACATGTAGAATATAACCTCGGGTGTATGTATGTAACTCCACGGTTTAAGGTGTGATTCGTTGCTTGCAGTAGCTTTAACCTACGTTGATCCTTATGTGGCATAATCCAAGTTAGCATAAACATCTGTCATATGCCGGTTGTTTGGTTGTCCTGCATAAGTATTCTAGACTTTAAAAAGTTATGTTTTATTTGGTTGCTTATATTAAGCTGCACCTGATAACCTCCATATTCTAGCATTCATCCAAGATTTATGGTCAACAGCTATACAATTCATTATTGTGTTTTATGATGGCTTTTTAATTTGTTCACCATAGTTTGTGCAAAAATGTTATTATAATCATTTGTTGGGTCTTTAATTCCTTGTTAGTTCTTTGTGTAACATAACATGACTCAGTTTTTTTTTTTACCTTTTAGATTTAGAAAGGTATGTGAAGCATTAATTTTATTCCAATCCAATGATGATGTAAACGAAGAGATGTGTATAAACAGATGATTCTTGTAACAAAAGTGTATATTGCAAGATTCATCACGGATGATATGTGTTCCATCCCTGATTGGTCTGTGAACTTCGCAGCATGCACTACCCCTACAAGCCATGCCCTCCAAACCAGTAAGGAAATCTTTCAAGGATGAGATGGGAGTGGAGTCCTGGGGGGCTGCGGCCGAGATGCTCGTAGAGGAGCAGCCGTCTCTGCAAGCACTCGTCGTTGTTGCCCTAGCTCCTCACACGCCACAGCCTGGTCCACTCCTTCTCCCATCATCTGTGCAAGAAAACGTACAGGGAGACATCTTGGATTATCAGCTCAAACAGGAGGGAGTTGTAGATTCAGTTGTACTTTTTTGGCCTCACTCACCTCTGACATGGAGAGCTTATCACCATCGCCGGCCGCCTCATCTTCTTGAATTACGAGGCCAACAGCTGCTGCCTCCTTCACACCATTATCTGCTGCATGAATGAAGGTCAAGATCGCCAGAGTAGCTAAATAAGAAACAGCTGGTGCTGAGTGTAGTATGTACGTACCTTGGTGAGGCGACAGAGAATGAACACCATCAGCCGCAGAGCTGGACAAGCAGAGGAGGAGGAGCAGGGCAAGAGCCGTGAGTGGCCAAGAGGTGATGCAGCTGCGCCTCATGCTTTGTGGCCAGTGCCTTTAGGAGTGAGGATGCTTTTTTTTTTGTTTTTTTTATCAGTCAACGGGGCACCTGATTTTCATTGATCATTTGGCTCTCAAAGCCTGATAGTACAAATACATGTTTTATATTTCTGGGCATAGTTTTGCGCACACCTCGCACTACACGTCGAAATTGAAAAAACCAAAACACAAAGAGAAAGCAAAGAACTCCCATGATAAGCATGTAGTTGTGCACCAAACAACACCACCACCAACGGCTAACTTCCGGCGACCTCCACTCCCACGGCGACTGTGAAGCTTCGAGTCAACTGACAGACGACAGTCGTGATTACAATGTCTTTGAAGCACATCCAGGCCCCAGTTGACGCCCACCTACGCCCATTACCCAACCTTTGGAGGGGAACGGCGACAGCGGTGGAAACCACCCGGCATTTGATATTCTAGCACCAAAAGTGATGACATCCTCCAGCGCATCCAGACCGGCATTTGATATTCTGGCACCACCGCGGTGACATTCTCCAACGCATCCGGGTCCACGTACCGCCATCCAACGCCGTCCGTGGGGAGGGCAATGGTTGGAGGGCCGACAAAAGAGGCGTGAGAAGATCCAAGAGAGGGGATCATGGTCTCGTTATCGGCATTTGATAAGACAAGGCAATCAAGGATCATGGAGAAAGGCAGAGCTAGGACACTGGCGGTGAAGTACGTTGGTTAGAACTTGTGCAGAATTAGGGAGAGGGGTGGTAGAGTGACAGCATGGGGCAGCAAAGATCTCCCAAGCAAAGCCTCCATGAAGGGAACGACATTGAAAAATGCAACCATTGCTTGTCTGGGGTAACCGGTTTAGGTTTTCACCTGGAGATCAAGCCCAGCAAGCAAGAAGTGATGAGGCAAGGTCGGGGAAGAGTAGCAAGCTCCATGGTGCGCAGCCCCGCCGCCGGCAAGCCCACGGCCAAACTACGCATTCCACATCGCTGATGACCCTGTAATGAAACACGAAGAATAGCATGGGCGCGCGGCCCCACCGCCGGCTTGCTCGTGGCCGAACTGCACGCCCTGCGCCTTCCTCGTTGCAGGGCTTTCCCAGCTCAGCCGCAACTTCCTGCAAGCCTGTGGTGGCACATGCACACCAGCTGCCCGATGGCGACCTCCCTTGCTACTCGCCGTTGAGCCCCAAGAGGTGGCGGCCCTGACTGGCAGGGGGCAGACCCAGCCGCCCATGCTCACCCCCGCGGCTGCCCATGTCGGATGTCGATGGTGGATCGGGGCAGGGCTCGCAGGGACCCCTCGCAGGATGCAGGGGGGATAGCACCGGGCCGTCCCCCACCGCCGCTGGCGCAGAGGAGCAGGAGGCCGCCCGGCCATGGCCGGAGAGGGTAACTCCGGGGGAGGAGGCCAGTGGTGGCCCTGCGCCACCCAGCCGCCGGACCCGACCAGGAGGCGCCACAGCAGCGTTGCCGTTGCCGCCGGGGCCCCGACCCCGAGGACGCCATTCGTGGCCTGCCCGATGAGCAAGGCCCTGGGCTGGCCCCTAGCTCCCGCCGTTCTCCGCCTAGGTGGCGCCGGTGACTAGCAGCAGGCCACCGCCTCGCCGGCCGTGCCCACCACCAGCAGAGGGGGGTGCTCGGGGGAGGACGGGCCACCAGACCACGGCCGCCAGCTAGCCTGCGCCCGCACGCGCCACCGGAGTCACGCCGCCGCCATGCCCCAGATCTGCGCTGGGGGATACTAGATCCGTGCCCGGAGGCCATGGATCCGGCGTCCCCATGTTCGCCGGTGACCTCTACAGGAGAAGAAGGGGGGGCGGGCACGGAGGAAGGAGCGGGGGAGGGAGGAGAGGCGTCGCGGCCGGCCGCCTTGTTGAGTGCCGTCAGCCGCCGCCGCCGCTCACCGGGGAGCAGTGACGGCGGCCGGAGAGAAGGCCACACGGAGGAGCTTTGCGGCGGCGGTGGATTCGCCCCTCCCGTCACCCTGAGAGACGACGCGGAGGGGTACGCGTTTTCTAATATTTTCAATTAGTGAGCCGAGGATGCTTTTGTTGATGAGTTGAGTAGTAGTCGCACCGAGGCGTTGTATTTATAAAGGCACAGCTGCTAGAGGAACATGGGCATGGAGGCGAGCAACAAGCAAGACGCAAGTTGTCTATGCTAGAAATACTGATTAGATGATCAGTCAGCGGACTAAATATTTCATTAGGCTAGTAGGGTTTATAACCTTCCACCGGTGTACCAAACTATATGCAATTGACGTACGACGGACCCCAGCCTGGAAATGGAGGTAGATCAAACTCATAAGACATAATTTTGGCTGAAACAATGACGACATAACAAAAGTTACAGAACGCAAACAAGACACAACATCTTAATTACCTTTTATTTTATAAGAAAAGAATCAACTCCAAGAGAGAATTATATTAGTTTCATAGTTTGGAGTAAACTATGAATGTGTAGCTGGTCTTTGGGTTGCCAAAACGTCATGCCATAACTAATACTGGTTGTTCTGCTGTTATTTGGGCAATATGGAAACTAAGAAAAGAAATTGTTTTCCAGGGGAGTTATGTGGACAGGTATGAAGAAAGTTTTGCTGAAGATTGTGAGATTGCTGAGAAGATGGGTGGCTATGCCAAAGCAGGAAGTCAGGAAACAAATGGAGGAGTTGGCAGATCGGCTGGAGGTCCGAGCATGCTTACCAGAAAGAAAGGTGACTTCATCAGGGACCGGGCCATCGGCTGTTCAGTTTCCGGTTCTGTCTGACAGTGCTGCGTTTGATGATTGTGTGACCGCTGATGGCAAGAGTTCGGTTTATCTGGATGTAAGGCCCTTGTGGCCATATTGGCGGGCGCGCCTGAACACGCTTTTGGACCTAAATGCTTGAACTTGTGCTTTTGGTAATACAAAAGCAGGGAGTTTCCCTTTTCTTTAAAAAAATGTTAGTAGAAAACCTCTATCAACTTAAAAAGACAAATCAACCAGGAGCTTTTCTAATCTGCATAAACATTGAATTGACTACTCCGTAAATCTAGTTATTTAATAATTATTAGCTAAAAAGGTAATCGAACCATAGATTTGTAATGGCTTAATAGCAAGACATAGTTTCCAAGGCCTCTGCTGCACATAGGGAGGCCTCCATCATTGGGATTGTGGCCATCGCCTCGGCAGAAGTCCTCGGTTGTGCCTAGACTCCCCGCCTCTACAGAACATAGGGCTGCCGCTACCGACCGCCTCCACCTAATCTGCCTCGTCCTTGCCGAGATCTTCGTCATCGCTCAGGTCGGTCTCACAGGATTTGACTTCACACCCGCTAGATCCAATGAATGGCGCACTAGATCGACTGTGGGGTACAGTAAGACATTGTGCCTCCATCACGGGGCCTTGGATTCAATTTGGAGCCATCATCGATTCCTCCTTCCCATCTTGTCTCTTTTCTTTTTTTTTCCTTTGTACTTCGACTTTAGCATGTTGGTATTTAATTTGTTTTTAATCTTTTTTGAGCGTCTTTTCTTACACGAATTGAAGCGCGCAGGAGGATTCATCAGAGGGGAGGCAACAGTTGTTTATTACATGTCAAAAAACATTACACCCATCCCATCGAATGTTGCGGGACATACATGGATTATTAAATATAGACGAAATAAAAAACTAATTACACAATTTGCGTGCAAATTGCGATATGAACATCTTAAGCCTAATTATTCTATGATTTGACAGCAAAGTGCTATAGTAACAAAGGTATTAATGACTAATTGATTAGTCTTAATAAATTCATCTCATAGTTTACAATCGAGTCCTGTAATTAGTTTGTATCCTAACACCCCTTCCGACATCCCATGAAACATTTGACGTGATATTTTACAGCTTTACAAAATGGAACTAAACAAGGCAAGCAGAAGTGTTGTCTCTATAGATATAGATATAGATATAGATATAGATATAGATATAGATATAGATATAGATATAGATATAGATATAGATATATGTGGTCAAGTCTTTTCCTTTAATTGGTTTGGTAATCTGATCATAACTCTGCTGAACTGAACACATCATCCATTCCAAAAGACCATGTATGTCTATCGCCATTGGCAACGTAGACCATGCCAGGTGTCTACCTCATACTGTAGTCCATAAAAAATAAATGTAGTAGATTGGATTATGAATCATTTCCTAAGAATTCCTACTAATTGATAAACCTCCTTTCTTTACACCGTCTTTTTTGTAGCACTTGAAGATATCATGATACTAGTATGCTATAGTAGACCATGCATGCATGTATCTCTCTTTCATCAGCAATGAACTATAGATAAAATATGACTCCTTTTTTGCATTGATGTCAATCTAGCTATACCAGATCATGCATACATGTATCTCTAGCATTAGCAATATATAAATTGTAGATAAAATACAAATATTTTTCAGTTCAGAAAGAAGTATATTGTTTTTTGGACTATATGTTTGAAGCACTTTATAAAGAAATTCATGCCATCTTTAATCTAACTATAGACATTCAGTTCTATTGCTAGTGATGTGGTTTGGGTTGTCAAGTTTCCATAGGCGTATTAGACTCCTTTTTGCATTGCCATTTTTATATAGATATATAGAACCCGGAGACGTTATGACATCATTATATCCAGCCAATTTATAGAGATAGACCTTGGAGGCAATGACATCACTGCATCTTGCTGTAGCCGCAGACAATGTATATATGTCATCTCTACTGGCAATGAGTTAGCTACTAGCTAGCCAAACTAATAAATGTAGTAGATTTTATATATTGGTTTATACACCTTTTTTTCCAAGATATGATTGCAGATGGCCATATCTTAATTATTCAGGCACCACTACTAATAAAACCTTAGTTAATTTTATAGATGGAAATTAAATTACTAATTAATGTACTTCCAACAGAATATCTATTGTGATATGATCGCGATCGAATGATATCAACGCGTAATTTATACTGTTAATTCTGTCAATATCTACTGAGTGCTAACAATGAATAGTCCTGGAGAGAACAGCAACCATGGCGACTGCCAGAAATTAGCTAGATGGCCTGGCTTTTTCATGCATTTCGCTTGCTTATCTGTGTGAGGCTCTATTGTGGCCAAAACGTATAGTGAACCGGGTACAGTTGTATAGAAGAAATTAAAAAGTTACTACTACAAGACACTAACAGACTAACAGAGGAAAAGAAATTTTTGGAAATAGCCTAAAGAAGAGTTACTTGCTACCACTACAGGACAGTAATAGACTAACGGAAAGAAAAAAAAAAGAATCATAGAGAAGATGGTGTGGACGCGATGATCAGTTGGTGACTAATTAAGAGTTAATGTGTTGGCCACCGTCCTCTTCTACAAGCTGACACAGCAGTGAGCACTGGCTTGCCGCTGGGCTGCGCTGCCTGCGCAAGTTAGGGAGATATAGATATAGAAAAAGATAGAGATACACACATATAGATAGAGATAGAAACAGTAAGAGATGAAGAGACGCCGCGTCTCTAGCAACTATGCAGGGCAGCGGAGTAATGCCACCACGTCTCGGCTGGCGGTCACGCCAGAAGAGGAAGACAGAGATGGTTGGCTTGTTCATGTGTGCTATGGCCTGCGGCTGCATCCGTTAATCTCTAGTACTTTTTTTTCCAGCCCTTGTCGTATTAGTATTCTTAATCATGTACTTCGGTCTTTAACCTGTCCACCCTCACCACCAAAGTAAAAAAAAGTTGAATATTAAAAAAAAAACCATACAAAGAGTTTACCCTGCTAGCTAGTCCATTTTTTGAGTTATAAACTATTTCTATTGTTTCAAAAAAATAACCGAACAGGTGATAGAAATGGTGTTCATATATTCTATACCATTTTTATGTACGTTTTCAGTGAAAAGAGATGATGTCTAACAAGATTTACAACTTATTGTCGTATGCAAGAGAAAAACTAATTCTTCACGATGATTGAGGGTAATGGCTATGTCGAAATAATGAGAGCATGTAAGGTATGCTCTACTAATTTCGAATACTTTGCAGGACACCTAGACATCCTGGCCGACATAGTTATTATGAATGCCGTTTTGTTTTGCTCACGCAAAACCGATGCTAGAAGTACACCATAACGGCAACTAACGGATCCCTGTCACGTGATCTCGCCATGTCGGATAAGTAAATATAGCAAAAGAAATGTGTTACTTCAATAGTCCGAGTAAACTTGCCTACAACTACATCGTTGGTACATTGCATGGTTTCCCATGCAAAACATATCGTTTTCTATGGAACACATGTTGATACGTCATAGGCCCTCTTTGGTGGGAGTTAATTTTTGAACAACTCTAGCTCCGGTTCCGCTAGGTTCTAGGTGGATCTCTATGGAACATGATAATGGGAAACGACTCATCATTGTGAAGCTCCTGTGAGCGCGGGAGTCATTTTTAAACTGCAAAGGGTGGTGAAGCCTCCATTCTGCGGCTTCTCCCGCTAAAAAATGTTATCTTCTTCCCTTGGTTTGTAAACCATGATTTAACGACCCTATATAAAGGCTACATTTTTCCTTTCTCACACTCTAGGCCATATTTCCACCATTTCTCCATTATTTTCTCCAAAAGTTTATAGTACTGTAAATAATTACCCACTGGGTGGAATTAACCTAGGGACCTATTTCTAAAATTAGAATTCTAGAAAGTAAAGACACGAAAATTGGCGTTTTTTGTGGCCTATTTAAACAACAAACACCATCTCAGTTCTCAGAACAGAAGAAGCGGAAGAAAGCCAAAAGGGCCTTCCTTCCTTCCATCCGCTTCCCGGGCGACCAAACCTCAAGTAGCGGAGAGTAAATCTAGGTACGCATGCATGGACTTCACTCCAGTCATTTGATAGCTCCATGTGATTAGCTTTTTTTTTTTCTTGTATAGTTGATCTGTCAGTCATATGAGTCATAGTAGTGGAGAGAGATATGTGGGGGTGCTAGGAACCAGGAAACGAGGTCTCTCTTCCTCCTACTACATCGCATCAGTTTTGGGTCTCTCCTGGTCGACCACGCTGCCGTGCCGACTGACTGCAGGGGCTCTTAACAGCGTTGCTCTTGGTTTTGGTTTGGTCTTGGTTTTCAGCAGACACGGACTCTCACAAACGAGGCCTGGCTGTGTTCAAGTCAAACGTCTAGCTAGTGCTCGTGCGTCTCTTCACACACTCTGTCTCGAGGAGAGTAGATTTTATTCAGTTCATCGCTGTGTGAATGAGAGTATGTATGAAGTGCATTTCTTGCGTTTTTGTTCCCTTCTGCTGCTGCTGCCACCTGCCAGCGCCAAAGGAGATTGAGATAAGATTAAAGGGATGCGTTGAGTTCAGCTAGACAGGCTCTCTGTTCTTCCTCTCCATAAAAGAAACAATTAAATATTTATGATTTTTCTAGCGCATTGGACTTTAGATTTCCTTTTCCATCCTCTGGAAATCTTGCACGCAGGTCTACGTGATGCGCACATCCACGGACAACCAAGATCTGTCCTTGCCTTCAACTGATGCTTCACTAAACTAATGCCACAGTTAGCTAATCTGCCAAAAAAACAATTAATACTTACCTAATTAAGCAAATTAATTGTTGGTACCTATTTTAGTCATTCCTATTTTAGTCATTCCTTGATGTTGGCTAGACTTTTGTTTGCAATTTATATTCTGGTTTTTCATTAATCTTCTTCAATATGCAAAAAACATGACTGAAGACTGATATGGAGAAATCTGTTAAATCTTTGGCCACCAGGTGGTCATAATACAAAGAAAACGTAGAGTTTCAAAGACAATCCTACAGAAAAAAAAACAGGGTGGCCAACATTATGTCAAGAAACCCCAAGATGGATGGAGCAAATGGTGATGGCGAAATTCTGCCCATAAATGGAAAGGTGCACACTGTAGAATTATCTCATGTTCTGACTAAGTGAAATGCTCGTTATATAATGGCTATTCATGAGATACATTCTTACATATTAAGCATTACTGGACTCAGTTTTTATCATATTTTTTTTATTGTTTCTCTAGTTTCCATTATTGGTTGTCTATAGTCAAGAAGACTACACCTTCTATCTATCACTGATCGACGGAATGATGAATATTATCCATGCACAAATTAACAATAAATTCATCTTTTGTATCAAGATGACACCTAATCTTTGCGACAAAAAGATGACACACAATCTACCATCGCTTGTGGAACGTACGGTATAACTGCCTGTCCCCAAATGGCTGAATAATGACTATAAGTCGAACGTGGCTGACCTAGAAGGGTGGGAGTGCATGGAAATAGCTCGTGCTGATGGCAGCGGGAGAAAAGATAAGGTCAGTATACTGTTGCTGTTTCTAAGTTTAATACATAAAGGTAAGTAGGTAACCATGTTCCAGTGAATTTTATCTTCCATGTTTACGACCATACAAGATGGTTATTCTTTTATGCGTGGCTAGATAGTATTAAGTTTGTGTTACAGAACACACAAATAGAAGTGATTTTTGCTTGTATCAAAGTGTTCGAGTGAGATCATAGATTTAGTTTACATTCACACTTATGTTGTTTTGAAGGTTATCCAGTCTCAGCAGCTATTACTTGTATTACTACTATCTTTCATGGATAAACATATTCATATACAAATGAATGGACTGTGTATTTTAAACTTTGGTTAATCATGGTAATATATTTCACAAAGAATTTACCTGGTTTCTTCACAAACTTTGGTAAAGTGGAATGTCAATGATAGCGCAATGCATTTTTTTCAAGAGACTTGTAAAGACAAAGTTGGACTCTTGTACGCAAAATGAGACATGAGTATCATATAAATATATCATTCCCTGCAGTGCTACATATAATAATGCAAGTTGTGTTTGCTTCCAACTATTAAAATTATAAATGGTTTCAAATAATGAGCTTCTTGTGTGACTGCCATGTGGAAGGTTTTTTTATTATGATCTAGCAATAATGCACACCAGTACGTTCCTCTTGTTTTCATGAGTCACACGATAGTCTTGCAGATATTTTCATTTTCAATAAAGCATAAAGGTTTGGTGCTGTGATGTCATGCGAGTACAGAAAACTTCCCCAATTTCTAATAATTGGAGCATCAGTGTGACACAGTAAAGCTCAAGGGGATTGATTTGCTGTATTGATTAGACTGCTTTCCCTATGTCTCGAGGCTTTTAAGTCCACCTTTACTTGCTGTATTGATTTGCTGTAGTAAAATGTAAAGCACTAATTTATCAAAATAGTAGTAAACTGCTTGGCCACTGGTAAATTTTCATTGTTATATAGTGGCAGTTCCCTTGCATGCATGACTGGTATCACATGCTGACAGTTGCATGACATGGTTCCCTAGGGCGGTGTCTGCTTCATTTTATGTCAAACTGTTGTGATTAATAATTTATATAAACTAGGTGAATACACTAGCACTTTGTTGTGAGAGTTTGAAAACACCAATTTTGGAAAAGCTTAGGATGAAAGAGGTGAGCGTTAAAATAGTACCCAATCCTAGCCTGACTGGATTATGTTTGTAGTGCAAAATACATGTAGGTTGAGTGGAAAGGAGAAATTAAGATGAATGGAAGTATTTTGTACAGTGCATACAAATGATGTTACTGTAGGAAGAAATTTATTTTCTAAATGGAAGATATGTATTAAAAATAAAAGAGGTATTTTTATTTAAGTTCTACATTGAGTACTCTTTCTCCCTTTTTGATGCAATTGACTATGGTAATGTGATGATCTGGTATCAGTTTTTGGGCTGTCTTCACCGTGAGAGTTTGCTGTGAGGGTTACACAAACCTTTGAATTTGTAGTATAATTGAGCTCATGTATTGCATCCACATGTATCTGTTGTATATATACCTAGCTCCTTGGGTCAACAGATGGAAGAATGATGCGAATGATGATAAGAGGTTTTCGAAGTATGCTGGGGAGTTGAAGTGTTATTATTGTCATTGTTGGCAAAGATTATATGGATGTAAGAAAATAAGAAAATAAACATAATATGATAACAATATTCGTTTAAAAAGCAAGTTATGTTATGTTGGCACCTAGGGAGAACCTCTATTTGTTTGTTTGGTGATGGTCCATGTTTTCTTTTGTAATGAGGAGAACAGTATATTGTAGGATGGAGGGAGATAAACCTATATGTATCCTCATTCTGCATGAAACACAATAAGAGATATAAAGAATAGCAATGGTGCTGGTTTTATGATTTATTATTTGTAACATATTCAACTTTATTTGTAACATATTCAATTGAATCAGTAGTTGTGCAAAAATATGCATGAGAAATGAATAAAAGCATATCAAATGCAAGGACCATCTTGTGCAAACAAAGTATGTAGGAAAAGGAAATTACAATATACTGCCTCTGTCCCCGAATAAATAGATTCTTAGAGTTGTCTTTGTCAAACTTTTTAAACTTTGACCTAATTTCTTGAAAAAAAAATGTTGTTACTCTTTCCTATAAAGTTTGACTGGCACAAATTGTAGGAGTTGATTTATTCAGGGACAAAGTGAGTATGTGCATGACATTTGCGAGTAAAGGAAGGAAGGCTGCATGAATATCCATATTTTGTGCATGTGTGGTTGGGATTTAGGGAATCAATATGCCTAGTTGAATTCTACTGGCTGGAGAGGATTGGGCTAGAGGATAGTGATACGTCAGGTTGGTGGGTGGGGAATTAGGGGAGCGAGCAATCAAGAGGCAAGACAAAGCTAACAATGAATGATTGGCTAGACATTATAGTTGCTTTGGATCATATGACTGAGAAATTGGAGTGACATGGAGGTCTAATAGTTGAGCTTTAGAGGGAAGCAACTGCAGTTAGTTGGTATGAACTACATACAAATATGTAGTAGATAATATTGAAAAATAGGAGTGACATGGAGGTATAATATTGAGCTTTAGTGGAATTAACTAAGGTATGAACTATATAGAGATATATGGATAATGGATAACAGTCCTGCAATCTAGTATTTCTATCATCACAATTGAAATAAATCTATCATATATTTAAGTCCATTTTTTTATTATTTTTGAAACCTCTATTGTTATGAGTTCTCGATCTTGCACTCTACAACTGTTCCCTTTTCTATCACCTAGTATGCTTCATTTCGGTTGCTTTCATTGGGATTCTATATGTACAATGTTATGTTGTGCTCATACAAAGTTATTTGTTCATTGCTGGTGTGTCTAGATGTTAATTTAGTTTCATGCTATGTTTAGTGAATTATGAAGGTTAATTTAGGTAAATCATAAATGTTAATTTAGGTAACATAATATTCATGACTCAACTAACAAATATTTTTAATTTAAGTGACCTACCAGTAAAAAAGCAGTCCCTCTTTTAGGGGTCACAAGAATTTATATGAGCTCACTTGCAGGGACACATATCTTACATGGATTAGTTTTTATAATGAATTAATTTTTCCTCTATCCAGTATTACACTCACAGGGATTATGAATATACCTTCTGCTCCAAAAATGAAGTTCAACACTTTCTAGACACTGGAGAAGTTAAAAAGAAGGGGCTTCTACAGAAGTTGGCTGATGATCCTATTCAAATCATTTGTACCCAGATCGATACCTCGATCTTTATGTAATCACTTTATGTTCTTATTTTCTGCAGAAGTTGGCTGATGATCCTAATGGACAGAGTTCTGGTAATTTTGAAACAGTTACATTGTGTCCCTTGTTATTACACTAGCCTGGATGAATGTGTGTGGGTGGACTAGGGGTGCTACATTAATTTGAACTAGTATCAATCTTTTATAGCATAGCAATAAAGTATTTTTTTTCTAGAGGAGGATAGCAGTAAAGTCAATAATGACAAGGAGCATAGCAGTAAAGTCAATAACACCATGTTTGAGTTAGACTTCACTCCCTTCGTTCTAAATTATAAATTGCTTTGACCTTTTCGGTACATCCATTTTGCTATGAATCTAAATATAATAATATATGTAGATACATAGTAAAATGAATGAACTAAAAAATTAAAGTGACTTATAATTTGGAATGTAGGGAGTACACCGTAGTATCAAGTATTATTTCAACTTGTTCATTTTGGAGCAAAGATGTTAGTGAATCGTCATTTCATCATGTGCAGGTTCAAGGCGTTCCACCAAAAGAACCATGTTACAGCCTGCAAACAATGATCCTCCTAAAAGGGCAATAGGTATTTTTCTAACAATTTTTTTAGGTTCATATTAAAAATCTGCCTTATAAATGATGTTCCATTGTTTTACTATACCTTGATTAATATCTTCATTAAGCACGCAAGTTGTAGTTCAATGCCTCGGCACTCCGTTGTAGTTCAAACAGTAGTAGAAGTAAACATATATGGTGAACCAAGATAACAGCGAATAAGCTGACTGCTTTCATGTAGCAGACAAGCAGATTTTACATGATATTACAATCAACCTGTTTTCTCCCTCTGACATCCACCAAATATATGAGACCAGATTTTAAATGTCATATTAGAAGGAAGGCCTAACTGAAATCACCGTAATCTTTGCATTGTTCCTGAAAGAATTTGCATACATGGAGGAAGCATATCTTTGTTATGTGAATCCAAGCAGTATGAAAATTAGACAGAGGGAACCAAATATCAAAATCATATTTCAAAAGTGCCACATTGAATATATGCAGATAACTTCAAGAAGAACAACGAGCAAAGCAAAGGTGTTCAGAAACTTATTTCTTGCCCTTCTTTTCCAACTCTAATTTATTTGGTTAATATCACCAATACATATTTTAGTGGAAGAAATCAAATTTCTTTTTAATCTAATTATTGTTGGTATTTCATCTTCTTACATAATTCCCATTTGAGAATAAAAAATCTACTACAACTTAAGTGTCCATAGTTCTATCGATTCCAGTGGGAATCTTTCGGAGTTCTCAAATTTTTAAATGTGCCTTATCCACAAATTTTCTGTCTTATAAATAATTTGGTATGCCATCCCAGTAGCATTCTTTTATTAAAAGTCCATTTATAGTTTATGCAGATTATTTTAGAAGGCCCCTTGTTGGAGGAATGTTCCGAGATTTACCTAGGGATCAATGGCCGCCTGGCTTTCTGTAATCCAAGTTGGAAGATACATTCTGTAACTTGTTCCATTCAGGGCACAATAATCGGATGATATGTAACTCTGCTGGCGAGATTGCTACAAGTACTAGTTTGTATCTCCTTCTGGAGGTATGCTCTATGCATACTATTACCGTTAAAAAGTTTGCTCTCCCTAACAACGATGTTTCATCTTTGGTTTATTTGAAGAACAAGCACAATATATTGGATCTGTTATATGTTAATGGGTTGAGCTCTATGGTAAATTTTATTCTTGCTTAGCTTGTTGTGATGTACAACTAGCTACATGTGGCATTCTGATGGAATAGCGTGACTCTGTATAACCCTAGTGATTATAAGTTTGATACAAGAAAATTCTTGTCGACTGTTTTAGCCTAGATATAAAAAACAAAGATGTGTGGGGAAAAAACTAACATGCAAGTTTGCTATCCTACCACAGAGTTTTTTTTGTGATTTATAGTACCACGGTATGTGATGATCATATGAAAGATGAAATAAAAAAAAAACATCTTGGGGCCAGCTGTCAATCGTCCCCAAGATTAGGTGATACTTGTCTCTCTTTATTTATATCTCTATTGACACAGTAAAGGTCCTGTGAAACTAAAGAGGTTTGAGCTCTGAGACCACAAAACAAATCAACCAACAGATAAAACACAAAAAAAATCAGCTTCACCAATTTTTGTGAATGTTTACTCAGAAAGCATATGAACGTGAAATGCCTCACGAGATGAGACATTGGTAGACACAGATAGGGTAGGGGTGTTCTAGGGTTAGCAAGGCTACCTAGAACGTCCACAAATCTTATCGAGAAACTTTCAGAACAGCAACATGACAGGGCTACAAGAATTTATGGCTTAGAGAAGCAAAAAAAAAGTAGATGTGTTGCTTTTTGATCGATTTGATACACAGTGTTGGCTGTGACAATCCCTCATATTTATGGAAAAGAGTGACCTTATCTTGTTTTGAAATGTTTAAAACTTCAAAAATGACACAATTCCTAATTAATTTGCACCCAGACTGCGCCAAATTGGCTTGGCAAATCGGCTTGGCAAATCATTGTCCTTAGATGCTTTGCGAACTTAAAAACATATAACAACCATAAAGCATCTAAGGCCAATGATTAGAAACAGTACACGGTCATCTAAGGCCAATGATTAGAAACAGTACACGGTCATTTTATTTCTATGTGCAATATTTGTAGATATTTTCCATATCGTCATACCTTTTCATGCTCCTTGACACACGATTGGGTAGTATTTCTTAAAGTATTATATCTCCCCATTGAGTGAACTGGGTAGATGATCTTCTTGTAGCATGCCCACTAAAATCCAGAAGACGATCCTGTCCAGCAAGTATAAGACCTTCTCAACATGGAGACGACTAGCCAAACTTGTTGCTCTTTAATTTGTTCCAAGAGATAAAATAGTCTTCCCAACTAGATAGATCACCTACCAAAACCAATTTATTCTTTAATTTCTTTCAACACGAGTGAGCTTTGTCTCTCCCTTATCACAATTTCATTCTGTTTAGCTAATATACGTATGCATCCAAATTTACCTCAATCAGAAAAATTGCTTCCTGTCCATAAACTACCTCAAAATAAGTATAATTTTAGTAGCACAGTGTCAAGATGTATGATGAGCCCATAAAGTTTCAGACAAATTTAATTATGGTTCGACCTCCTAGGATTACCCTCAATTTATTTTTGACAGGTTCGGTCAAGATCTTTGTTACTAGTAAGACTGAGCTTGACCATTGTCCTGTGTGTAACATATATATGAATTGAGAAATTTAATTTTATAATATGATTCATCAAATTCAAGTCTCTCTTTTCAAACAAAAGAAGGTACCCTGATTTCTAATCAAAATTTGATATATGACAAATAAATGTGAATGATATACTTTTTTTTGAAACTGTGATGATATGCTTAGTAATGAAAATACCTCCTTGTGTTACATGCTCTTCAAAGGAATAGATTCAGTCCACAATTTGCAAAATAATATATATCCACCAACACGAAATAGGAAAAATTTGGTAATGCATTACCAAGTGTACCAAATACGCATTATTGCCAAGCCGTTGCCACTCTTATTCGTACCCCTTATAGTAGTGAAATTCTGCAATCAATTGGCCATCGTACAATTACTAGGCCAACTAAAAGCTAAATGCCGCAGAAACCACTTCATCTTTGGAGCCTATTAATGCAAACCACTGATGCCTTCATATACTTTCTCCCATGGCCATACTAGCGTGTTCGAAATCTACACTATTATCTAGGATCATGTAAATGAGCAACAATAATAATCTGCTTGATGAGAAATGTAAATATAATACCACTCGACCAGACGCCTCTATTTTGATGATCGTGCCATGCACATATATGCTACTATTTGCGGTCAATTTTTTTTGCCGAACAGGATTTCATTCATTCATCAAGAATTGATAGAGTTACGTCTTCCGTATGGCGATGCAAGCTGGGGTTTCATGCCACTCCCGAAGCCTAATCTCATCTGAGACTTGCTTAGCTAAAACATGGCGACTCGATTACAAGTTCGAGGCGCATACAAGAAATCAAAATCAAGAAAGCCTGAACTAAGCTCGATAATATCCCTGATGATTGGTGCTATGTAAGAAAGTTGTCTTCCCCTTAGTGCCCACAGCTTGACCAACTGCTGACAGTCAGTCTCAAGTTGCAGTCTAGCTACCCCTTTCTCCCTGGCAAACTGGATCCTGTCCCTGATGGCGAGCGCTTCCATCGCCATATAGCGTCAAGTCCATGGGGGTGCCAGCGATCATGACCACCAAGGAAACATTCATCTCAGACCGGAGAACAACCCCCGACACCCCCTGGCTCATATTTGCCGCAAAGGCCGTGTCCACATTGCATTTATACCAGCCTGCACTACAGGAAACGCTAGCTTTGTCGACTGCTAAATACTTTGCCGACTGTTTTTTGTCGACACTCGGCAAAGAGCTACCTTTGCCGAGAGCCATGGTGGGCAGTCGGCAAAGCCGGCTTTGCCGAGTGCCTGGCTTTGCCGACTGCCAGACACAAGGCAAAGCCTTGGCTTTGCCGAGTGCCAGGCAGTCGGCAAAGCCTGGCACTCGGCAAAGGCTGCGAGTCCTGGACGCCATCCACGCCGTCACCTTTGCCGACTGCCATGCCGTCAGCAGTCGGCAAAGGTGGCAGCCTTTGCCGACTGCCAGTCTGTCAGGCAGTCGGCAAAGGCTCTTTGCAGAGTGCTGACATGAGGCACTCGGCAAAGTTTTTTTTTGTTTTCAATCCTAGTTTTTTTCTTTTGCCTTGCTATAGTAAATACATTCTAAATTCCATGTTTGAGGTAATTTTGATTTGTTTTGCTATATTCCGTTAATTTTTTCTATTTCTTTGATTTTTTTCGGCAACTACAGATTTGAACTGCAAGTACATGAAATATTGGAATCCGGTGATTCAAAAAATGATATTCATGATTTTTGGAGCATGTTAAGGCCGTATGCAGGGCCTCGCATGAAATTTCCCCCGTGTTGGTGTCGGAACACGCCGAGTCACGCGTGTGAAAAGTATTTTTAAATTTTATAAAATCCAAACAGAGTCCGAAAATGACGAAATCTGACTACATGTCTCGCCATCACATATGAAGGCTATGGTAAAAAATTGAGAAAGTTTCAAGCAAGTTGTGACGTCGCGTGCCTAAAATCCACGCATCTCCACATCTGATCACAAGGTGATCACATGTGGAGATGTCTAGGTTGTAGACATCCGACGTCTCAACTTACTTCGAACATTCTCAAATTTTTATCATAGCCTCGACATGCGATGACAACACACCTCGACAAGTTTCGTCATTTTCGGATTTCGTTTGGATTTTATATAATTTATAAACACTTCTACCATACCTGGATGGTCGTTTTTCGTGGACAAGGCGTGTAAAAGTTTAGGTGAGTTTATGGACACGGCCTCAAAATACACTCTCCAACGTGAATACCATTTTTTGAATGGCTACGTCTCATTATTTTATGCACCAGCAGTTCAAATTTGGATTATCGTGCAAAATACAAGTAAATAAAATAAATGAAAAAAATATAGTAAAATACTATAAAAAGGACCCAAATTCGAACATGTACTTCGATACAATATACTTGGGCTACAGAAAAAGTTTGAATTCAAAATTCAAAAAAAAATGAAATCTTTGCCGAGTGCCGTAGTTGACAGTCGGCAAAAAAGCTCTTTGCCGAGTGCCGCCGACGTGGCACTCGGCAAAGGAGACATACTTTGCCGAGTTCCTTCTACGTGGCGCTCGGCAAAGTGCCCTCTTTGCCGAGTGCCGCCGACGTGGCACTCGGCAAAGGCGACGCTCGGCCACCGGCCGCCCACCCCGGCTCGTTTCCTAGAGGTGCCGGCCCTCAGATGATGCCGTATCCACCTCCGGGTGGCCCTTCTCCACTGTATCCACCTCCGCGTGGCCCTCCTACACCTTACTCGTGGCCGGTGGGCGGAGGGCGGCCGTACTGGTCGGCGCCGCGTGATCCAGGGTGGGTTCCGTGGAAAAACCCTGGGGGCTCTGGGGACGGACAACCTGACGGCTCCGGGGACGGCGCGACGAGCTAGGTACTTGTCGCTTGTCTTATGCTCCTGGACTTGAGTATCGTCGAAGTCTCTGTCATGTATTTCTTCTCTTCGTGATAGACCTAGACTTGTTATGTTGAACTTCATGTGTTGGACCTCGAGTTGTGGTGTTCGACTCGTTGCGTTGAGTTTCATGGTTGTAATGGACTTGTGGTGGTGATAAGAGATGCTATTGTGAGATATATGTGTTATTGTGATATATATGGTGACGGTGGTGATAAATGTGATGAAATTGTGATATAAATGGTGCTACTTGTGGTCCTGGTGAAATTGTGATATAAATTATGATTTTGCAATGTTTGAATGCAAGAAAACAGGAAAAAAAGGAGAAAAAATTTTGCCAGCTTTGCCGAGTGCCAGCGTGGTACTCGGCAAAGGGGTCATGCCTTTGCCGAGTGTCAGCACTCGGCAAAGAATTTTCTTAAAAAAAAATTTTTTCTTTGCCGAGTGCCGGCACTCGGCAAAGGGGTGATGCCTTTGCCGAGTGTCAGCACTCGGCAAAGAATTTTTTTTAAAAAAAAAATTTCTTGCCGAGTGTCGGCACTCGGCAAAGAAATTTTCAAAAAAAATAATTTTTTTTCTTTGCCGAGTGCCCCGCCGTCAGCACTCGGCAAAGCCACCCGTCAGGCTGACGGCGCCACGTGGCTTTGCCGAGTGCCGACGTGGCACTCGGCAAAGCCTTTGCCGACTGCATGCCACGTGGCACTCGGCAAAGCCGCCTTCGCCGACGTTTTCTTTGCCGACAGCCCTTTGCCGACTGCCACGTGGAATTGCAGTCGGCAAAGCCTTTGCCGACTGCTATTCTGCCTTTGCCGAGTGCGCATTGCAGTCGGCAAAGAGAGCGAACCCTGTAGTGCTGCTGGCGGTGGCCGCTAACTTGTTCGGGCAACAATTGGTTTTATCACCTTCTTCTCTTGGGAGATCAGTCATTGGTCATGCCCTAAGTCCACAGCCCACTGCACAGCTGCCCTCTGGTGGTGTGCTCTCTCGCCATGCCTCCATTTGTTCCATTGAGTCCACTGCGCATACATTTTGATGGTGAACAGGCTTCTGTCCCTAATGGAACAGAAGCCCGGGTTTAAGATATCTGTTGCCCAATAATGAGGATGCAAACTGGGCAGCTTAACACCCGTGAGCCGTTTGACCTCTTGCCAAAACAATGTCGTGATTGTGCATTCTATTAAGACATGCTTGATTGTTTCTCTTTCAGCACCACACAAATCGCAAAAAGCCAGTGGCTCCACATGACGATGGTTCAGAATTGCTTTTGTCGGTAGAAATTCATGAAGTACTCTCCACCAAAAAACTCTCACCTTTGGTGGCACATCAAGACTCCAGATCCTCCGCCATGAGGCATTTCCTAAACCTTGTGGTGGCACCATGTCTTCTTGCAAGTGTTCATCAGCTAGCTTCCTGTAGGCAGATTTCACAGTATATTCACCATACTTCTCTAACTCCCATGCCCAGCGGTCCTCCTCCTGCTCTCTGATTGGGATACGAAGGATGGCCAGTGCATCAACAGGAATGAAAGAGTCATGTATCAGTTCTTCGTTCCAGTGTCCGGTCTCAGTCATTAAATCTGAAACCAAGTTAAATTCTTAATCCGCTCTTGGAGTAAGAGATCGGGCATCAAAAAGCATGGGAATCCATATATCTTGCCATATATTGGTCGAATTACCATTGCCAATTATCCTAATCGTACCTTTCTGTAGAACTTCCTTGCCGGCCAAGATAGCTCTCCATGTATGACTAGCATGTTTCTTACATGTACTTGTCATAAAATCCGTGTCATGAAAATAGCACCCTTTTAAGACCTTTGCACAGAGACTATCTGGTCTTATAGTGAGTCGCCACCCTTGCATGCCCAACATGAATTTGTTGAATAGGTGCAAATCTCGAAAGCCCATGCCGCCTTTCGACTTGTGATGAGTGAGGCACTCGCAACGAAGCCAATGTATACGGCGGTTCTCCACTGATCGACCCCACCAGTAGTTCGAGATAGCAGCCTTCATTTTCCAACAGGTGATCTTAGATAGCTGAAAGCAGCTCATAGAGTAGACGGGGATAGAACTTCCTTTCCAGCGTTGCTCGCGTGCGGACCACTCCAAGAACCAATAACACCTTTAAGCCTTGCAGGCAAAAACTCAAAAGACCCTGCATTAGACCGCCCAACAGCAGTTGGAAGGCCCAAATATTTATCGGCAAATGCCTCTGTCTCTATGTTCAGCTCATGTTGCACCTGCTCCTTTACTTGTTATAGACAATTCTTACTAAAAAAGATTGCTGACTTATCTTTGTTCACAAGCTGGCCTGACCCCTTGTTGTACATATCAAGGATCAACTAAATCCTAGCGGCCCCTCTCTGCGACGCTTCTGGAAAAAATGATACAATCATCTGCAAAGGGAAGGTGTGAAATCCATGGAGCGTGGATTCCCACGCGAACCCCTCTGGAAAGACACACTGGACCGACAGTCTTCAGCAAACACGATAGACCCTCCGCACACAACAGAAATAAGTATGGGGATATGGGGTCTCCTGGCGGATACCTCGTGTTGGTCTAATACTTTCTGACAATGCTCCATTCAATTTGATCGAGAAAGATACAGAGGATACACATTTCATTACCAGGGCCACAAAACCGTCACGAAATCCCAGTTTCAACATCACACCCTAAAGGTATTCCCACTCGACCCGATCATACGCCTTTGCCATGTCCAATTTAATGGCACAAGCACCAGTTTTCCCTTTCTTCCTCTGGAGGTAGTGCGTGCACTCATAGGCCACTAACACATTATGAGTGATCAGTCTGTCAGGCACAAAAGCACTTTGCTCCTCAGCCACTATTTTGTCAAGCAAGCCCCGCATTTTATTAGCAAGAACCTAGGAGCATAATTTATGAATCACATTGCACAATGATATTGGACCGATCTGCATCATCTCCTGTGGGTGTTTTACTTTTGGTATGAGCGCAATTGTTGTTTTGTTAATATTATCTGGCATTTCCCCACCATTGAGAAAATCCATGACTGCCCTAGTCACACCGGGATCAAGCAGATCCCAATGGAATTGATAGAAACCCGCCGAGAGCCCATATGGACCTGGAGCATCACTTGCACCCATCATTGTGATGATTATAATAGTACGTATGCTGATATTTTCCTTGTTGCTATAATAATAAAGCATTAAAATTCAGTGATGCAAACCCATGTGGGTATGATGGAAAAACTTCTCAACTTTATTAAAAAAATGATTACTTCTCTCAGTAGTTCGAGTAATACAAAGGGTTTGCACTTGCACAGTTGCACGTACGACAAGCAGTAACATGATTACTGTTATTTTACAGATGCTTGCCCCCAGGTTTTTCATCCCCTTCCGGCCTGCTCGCGATGCCCTAATAAACTGATCGAAGCCGCGTTTGCTATGTTACAACGAAAGAATAATCCAGACTCCAGAGCCATGGATAGGATTTACATCCAAGCGGACGTCCGTGGGCAGAGTGTGGCGGCAGAGAGGACACGTATTGCACTTCCCCAACCACATCGTGATGCACTCCGGGTGGAACTCGTGCCCGTGGAAGCACGGCATGATCAGTGAATCATCATTTCACACCCTCTCGCGCTCTTCCGTCGTGGCGTCGAAGGCATGCTTCTCCAGCCCGGCGACCGCCACGTCGGACGTGGGGACGAAGTCGTCACCTAGCTACCTCTTCGGTGCCGCCGTGCAGTGCTTGTCGGAAACGAGCTATCAAATCATGGAAGGCGGTCCCCATCACCCATGCCGGGAAATTAGTCGTTGCTTCATGGTTGATGTACCTCTGAGCAATCTCCACGCTTATGGTTGGGTCGTCATGGTCGTCACTCACCTCGTCAAGAAACAACTCTAGTGTGAGCGCAACAACCAGATATACTTTCAACTCAAATTACTGAAGAATCTCACAAGTTTAACAAGTATCAGGTAGCTAGAACTAGGGATCGATACATAAGGCGGGCGATATCACCCCTGCCTCCCGGACACAGCCGATCGAGCATACAGCTCTTCTCTCTGTTCTTTCTTACGCTTCAAGCAGAGCCACCCCAGCGTTTATCTACGCCTTCGACTTGGAC
>CM041636.1:50234530-50265995 GCA_023333625.1 Bothriochloa decipiens
ACTTGGACACCCAGCTGTCGGAGTGATACTTCGGGTTGGGCTTCGTACCTCGTCTGGGCCTGGCTTCTTTCAACCCACCAGAGGAATCAGGTCCATCAGCCTTTGAACTCTTGTGTCCCAGGGCTCTCTTCACATTCCTGACATCTAGTTCTTCTTCTTGTTGCAAATCGTGCTGCTGCCCAGATTCAGGCTGAAGAATCCAGAGCGTAGAGCCGTCAGCAGACTGCGCCACGCCATTTTGTCGATGCTGAAAGTCAGGGAGCGGTCCATGGCTTCGTCGGCGGCCAGAAGCACACGTGGAGAACAACCCGAACCCTACCCAGGACAGAGCAAAAAGCCTGGATGGATGGATTGAGGAGTTGGAATATATATATATAAACAAATCCTCTCCTCTGCTGTGCTCTGCCCGGCTGTAGATCGAGTCTGGTGTGGGAATATTGATAGTGCCATACTCGGACTCGGTTAGCGCGTGTGAGAAATTAAAAGAGGATGAGGCTTATAATTTTTTACGTGCAGCTCAACGGCCATGAGCGAGAGAATCCAAACGTCACGTTAGCGACTAATAATGCAGAAAATTTGATACTCCCTCCAGCCCCCAAAGGATGTCGTTTTGTACTTGGCTTGGGTCAACATCGAGAATATAAATCATAATAAATAATTTTTAGGTTATTGATTGAGTTTGAAAATGTAAAAACTATATTAATAGATTTTTCTTAAAAAATGCTTTTTATAAAAGCATCCATATGTCATTTTGTAATAATTATTTTTATAGAAGTTAGAGATTCAAATTATGTCTTGGAGACTGTACCATTTGTCCATAACGACTTCCTTTAGGAAACTAGAGGCAGTAGTTTCTATATCATGTATTTATTTTTTTTGGAGAATATACGCATTTATGCTGCTATGTGAATTTGCACAAACATGGCAAAGAATTTATTGAAGAGAAAAGAAGAAATAAAAAAAAACTTTCTAATCTAGAAACCAGGTATCCTTGCCCCCTCAAAGCCCAAGATGCTATCAGATCGGCACCGCGTTTGGGTCATCGGTGTAGTTTACACTACAGCCCTCGCCATGTAGCAAGTGTCAAAGCCCATCTGCTCCTCGATGACCTCACCGTCAATGGCTCCGGTGATGAACCAGAGTCAATGGCTCCGGTGATGAACCAGAGTCCATGGCCTTTGGACAAGGTAGAGAAGCAACAAAAGGAGACAGGCTTTAAGGCCCAAAGCAAGAGGTGGAGGTACAACCCATAGCGCCAACTTTGGAGGGGCAGCAGACTGTGGCCAACTACTGAGGGCCTACCAATGCCGTGAAACGTGGGAGCCTTCACCACATCAACGCCCTTCTTCCCCCTCATGCGCAGCTCAGGTGGAGCATCTACAACTTTGCAGTGGTCATGGATGTGAGGGACGCCAGTCATCGGCGACTAGCAGATCTTTTTGGGATTGTGGTCACCAGCGGCTCGCAGATCTATAGGACGGCAGTTGTTTCTGCCTCACGAACTAATGGACAACCTCCATGGTGTCATTGGAAGATGGGAGGGAGAGAGATTGAAGAGGACGGGGGCGAGAGGATGGAGTGGATGGACACAATTTATTATGGTCCCAAATGTATAGTCTTGCTGATGTGGTATAGGACGGCATTGTACGATGTAGTTTCCAATAGTAGTGTCTTGTTGATCTGGCATGTATGGAAACTGTAGTTTGGTCTCTGTATTTGGAGCCTATAAAAACATCAACATTATCCGAGTCTGGATCAGCGGTATATATTATTTTTTATTCACATGTCCAATCCTATTACCCAGTTTTGGTGCTTCAAAGTTACTCCCTTCATTACTTGGTACTAAGAGATCTAGCAAAGGGAACATAGGGCCACATTCATCATCCTCGGCCGCGCCGCACCATACCTCACCCACACCCAGCATTGCAACCTCCGCCGCACCTTTCTCAAAGCCGCTGGTATCATTGCCGCCTCAGTGTTTCCCTAGGCCAGTCCAGACGTCGCCAAAAGGAAGATCCACCTTGCGCTCGGCCAAGCTGCACTGCACCTCACCCATGCCCCCACGCCATAGCGCGCCTCCATTGCACCTTGGACGGATCCGCTCGCACCACCCTAGGCCATGCCACACCATGCCATGCTGACAGCAGCGAACCTGCGGTGCTGCCAACCGGATCTGCATCCCGGGGCCATGGAGAGGAGGGGCCAGATGAGCATGGACTGGAGCGACGCATAGAACACTGAATCTGCCTAGCTGTTGGTCAGATCCGCCTCACCAACGCCCAAACCTGTTGCAATGTCTGAGTGTGGAGAGGAACTAGGAGGACGGAAGTGGGTGGCAGGAGGGTGAACGGGCAGTTTGGAAAGAGAGGGAGTGTTGTGTGGCTGGTGTTGCTTTTCTGTGTATTGGGCCATATTTCACAAAAGTTATCACGGGCCATGGTGGCAATGAAAATCATTTTCACCACCGATGATGTTACGAACCACGTGGTGATATATTACCGCAACAGGCTTTTACAAATCGATGTTGAAAATGTTCTGTTCTGAAAATATTAGTGATTTGGTCTTGCTGATATTTTTCCTTTTGGCATAAGAAAGGCATTCAGTGCTGTAAAGTCACATGGGAATGGAAAACTTCCCGCTTTATTAAAATGGTTACTAGTATCAGTATTTCTGTACTACAATTTACAAAGGTTGCACGTACAGCTAACAAAAGAACGTAAGAACAAACATTATACATAATTAACTTAAAAAAGTATGGAAAAATTTCTCTGCTTTATTAAAAAAATGATTACTACTCTCAGTTCTTCCCATACAAAGGTTGCACGGTACGACAATTTGCAATATTACAAATATTTTATTGATGCTTCCCCTAACAATCTGACGATCGAAGCCGCATTTGCTATGCTACAACGGATGGATAATGCAAAACCGCCTTGGGTAGGCTTTACAGGTCATCGTCGTCGTCCATGACATCGTGTGTGGGAAAACCATGGTGGAAGAGAGGGCACGTACAAGGTTTTTTATATCGGTAAGAAAAATTTTTCAGTCCTCGGCAATAATGTGAAATTTCGGAGAATGCAGTCCGGGTGGAACTTGTGCCCGCGGGAGCATGGCACAGTGTGAGGTTGGGGGGGGGGGGGGCGCAGGCGAGGCAGCAGAGGTGGGGTGTGCTACCGTCTCGACTAGAGGAGCGGTGAGCGCAGCGGCGTCAAGAGTTGCGCATGTGAGTTAGGGGGTGGCGTGGTGTGGTGTGCGGGCGTCTGGACGCATACGCTAGCCACACCCATTTTCTTCTCACATCTCTTCTCCTATTGTCCAAGTTGGGTGCCTCAAATTAATCCGCTTCATTACTTCGGTACAAAGAAGTCTAACTTCTACAATTCTGGCCCAATTTTCCATCTAAAAATGCATGAAAGATCGATATCATCAAATTAGTTTTATCAAATTATAGATGTACGGTCTGTTTAGTTTGTTGGGCTCTCGGCACCTCAGGCCTTGGTCCAGGCATCCACAAACCAATAGGACCATGTTTGATTGGATGGGCTGGTTAGGTTCGCCTAGGTGAGATTGTGTTTGGTTGGTAGCAAAAAGGCTGGCCTACATAGTTGTAACCAACACGCTTAGACTTACTGCACTTGCCCGTACTACATACTAGTACTTTGCGTCGACACCAGTTCATTCCCTCACCTCTCTTGGTCATCCCCCTCTCGTCTGATGCCATCTCCTCAGTTGTCGCCATAGCTGTTGTTCCACCTCGCCCCGCTCCGATGGCCGACGAAGTGCCGCTCGATGGCTCCAACACCATGCGCTGGTCTCTCCAATTGTGCAATGGAGCCACTGGACACCCCTACCTCTCTGAGAAGGAGTCGCCGCCGCGTTCTCCGCCCTCTAGGGACCCGAGTGCTGATGGGACGCTGAGGAGCCAAATGGTGCAAGAAGATGACACTAACTCCAGCGACTCCGCCGACCACAGTCCAAGCCAACAGATATCTGAATCCCAGGCAAGATCACTCCCTCCCCATCGTGCCCTAGGGTTTCAATTGATACCTCCAGATCCCTTTTTTGTCGCCACAAATTGCTCAGATTGACAACTAGATGTGAAATGGAAAATGATTTGGTGCTTATTTGCTTGGTATTTTGGGTAGATTTGATTGATTTGATATTTTTCATTTTCACAATGGGATAACAGTGAAACTTCAGTCCCTGATACTATTTATGACTACGATTGGAGTAGTGTGAACACTGTGGAGGATTCCAAGTGTGCACATATGGGTGTCATGCTGGTCACAGGATGTTTCATTTGAGAGCAAAAAAAGGGATAAGACGAGTTGAAATTGGAGCAACATGGAGGTCTGAGTTAGTGGGTACAAACTATATAGAAATAAATAATAAATGATAATAAATAACTAAAAAACATCCTGCGTATTAGTACTAATATCATCACAATTGAAATCAATCTATGATCTATATAAGGGCAATAATTTTTATTTACTTATGAAGCCTCTATTTTGATGAGGTGTCGATCTTCTATCCCACAATTGTTCCCTTCTCTAGTATGCTTCATTTAGGTAATAAGTGGTTAAGAGGGTGCTTTTATTTGGATTGTATACCTACAATGTTATGCTGTGCTCATATGGAATTATTTGTTCATTGTTGGTGTGGCTAAATGTTATTTTGGCCACATGCTTTGTGTTTAGTGTTATATGGTACTTTCATGGTAAGATTCATGATTCACCTGCCAATTACGTTTTATTTAAGTGTCCTATGAGCGCAGTCCCCCATTTAAGGGTCACAATAATTGATATGCTCCCATATATATGTTGGGCTTGATATACATATATATGTTAAATTGTGTTTTTTCTAAATTAATTAATTTTTCCTCTATCCAGTATTACACTGACAGGGATGATGCACATACCTTCCGCTCCAAAAAAGAAGTTCAACACTTTCTAGATACAGGAGAAGTTAAAGGGGAGAAAGAGCTTATGGCGAAGGTGGCTATATCCACATTTGTAAACCTATTCAAATCATTTGTACCCAGTATATCGATTTATGTAATCACATTTTCTTGACAAATATGTAATCACATTATATTCTCATTTCCTGCAGAAGTTGGCTGATGATCCTAATGGACATAGTTCTGGTAATTTTCAAACAGTTGTGACTGATCATTGTGGCATTGTTATTACAATAACCTGGGTGTGGAATGTGTGTGGGTGGGGTGGGAGTGCTACATTAATTTGAACTAGTTTCAATATTTTATAGCATAGCAGTAAAGTCTTTTCTTTAGAGGACCATTGCAGTAAAAGTCAATAATTACAAGGTTGAGTTAAACTTTACATCGCAGTATTAAGTATTAGTTGAAATTGTTCATATAGCAGAAAATATGTCAGTGAATCATCATTGCTTCATGTGCAGGTCCAAGGCATTCAATCAAAAGAACCATCTTACTGCCTGCAAACAATAATCCTCCGAAAAGGCCAACAGGTTTATTTCTAACGATTATTATTTCTTTAGCTCTATGCTGTTGACAATCTGCCGTATAGATGACATTCCATTTTGTTAATATACATTGATTGATATCTTTATTTAGCACGCATGTTACAAATGATTAACAAAAGCCCATAGATATAGCGAGGGGACGATGCCACGGCACTCTGTTGTAGTTCAAACAGTAGTACATGTAAATATATGATTACCAACTTAACAGCAAATAAACTGACTGCCTTCATGTAGCAGACTAACAGTAAAGGGGGGTCAGTCTTTTTTATCCCTGAGACATCACCAAATATTGAGACCAGATTTTACATGTCTTATTAGAAGGAAGCCTTAACTGAAATCATCGTACCCGTTGGCATATTGTGCCTGAAAGATTTCTCATGGAGGAAGCAAGCCAATTCTCATGTGAATATGAAGATTAGATAGGCGGAACTAAATATCAAAATAGTATTTCCAAAATGCCACTTTGAATATACGCAGATAACTTCATGAGGAAAGATGAGCAAACCGAAGGTTGTCAGAAACTTATTTATTGCCCATGTTCCCAACACTAATTTATTTGGTTAATATCTAAAATACTTATTTTAGTGAAAGAAATCAAATTTTTTAACCTAACTGTTGTTGGTAGCTCACCTAACCCCATTTGAGAATAAAAAGTCTACTAGTAGTTAAGTGTCCATAGTTCTACTGATTCCAGTGGGAATCTTTTGGAGTTCTCAAGCTTTGAATGTATCTTATCCACACATATTCCTTGTTATATATAATTTCATATGTTTTCCAGTAGCATTCTCTGCTTAAAATCCACTTATAGCTTATGCAGATTATTTTAGGAGGCCCCTCGTTGGAGGAATGTTCCGAAATTTGCCTAGGGATCAATGGCCGCCTGGCTTTCTGTAATCCAAGTTGGAAGATACATTTGGTAACTTGTTCTATTCAGGGCACAATAATCGAATAACATGTAACTCTGCTAGCAAGATTGCTTGAAGTACTAGTGTTATCTCCTTCTGCAGACAGTATGCTCCATGCATACTATTACTGTTAAAAAGTTTGCTTTCCCTGACAATGATGTTTCGTTTGGTTTATATGAAAAACAAGCATAATATAGTTGGATCTGTTATATGTTAATGGGTGGAGCTCTATGGCAAATTTTATTCTTGCTTAGCTTGTTGTGATGTACAACTAGCTACATGTGGCATTCTGATGAAAATAGCATGAATCTGTAAGACCTACCATTTATAAGTTTGATACAAAAAAAACCTTGTCGATTTAGCCTAGATCTAAAAATTAAAGATGCGTCGGGACAGAACTAACATGCAAGAATATGCTAGCATACAATTGGCCTGAGTGCATATTATATTTGAATTGAGGAATTTAATTTTATATGATTCATCAAATTCAGGCCTCTCTTTCGAAACAAAAGAAGTACTCTAATTTGTAATCAAAATTTGAGATATAACAAATATGTTAATGATATGCTTTGTAATGAAAGTACCTCCTTATGTTTCACGCTCTTCAAAGGAATACATTCAGTCCACAATTTGCAAAATAATATATATCCACCAACACAAAATAGACAAAATTTGATAATGCGTTACCACAGCAGCAGGTACCAAATGCGCATTTTTTTCAAGCCATTGGCACTCTTTGCACCCATTATAGTAGTGAAATTCGGAAATCAATTGGCCACCATACAATTGCTAGTCCAACTAAAAGCTAAATGTTGTAGAAAACTGCTTCATCTTTGGAGCCTATTATTAACGCATAGCACAGATGCTTTCATATACTTCTCCAATGGCCGTACTAGCTTGTTTGGAATCTACACTTTTATCTGTTTTAGCACTAGGATCTTGTAAATAAGTAACAATAATACGTTTTATCTGCTTGATGAGATGTAAATATATAATACCACGCGATCAGACGCCTCTATTTTTATGATCGTGCCATGCACATATATGCTATCACTTGTGATGATTATAATTATAATAGTACATATAGGGTCTTGTTGATATTTTCCTTCTTGCCATAATAATAAAGCACTAAAATTCAGTGATACAAGTGGGTATGATGGGAAAACTTCTCAACTTTATAAAAAAAATGATTACTACTCTCAGTACATCCCATAATACAAAGGGTTTGCATTGCACATACGACAAACTGTAACATGATTACACTTATTTTTTAGATGCTTGCCCCAGGTTTTTAATCCCCTTCCGGCCAGCTCGCGATGCCCTAATAAACTGATCGAAGCCGTGTTTGCTATGTTACAACGAATGAATAATGCAGAGCCTTGGATTGGACAGATTAATCGTTGCTTCACGGTTGATGTACCTCTGAGCAAATCTCCTCGCTTATGGTTGGGTCGTCGTCGTCGCTCACCTCATCAAGAAACAGCTCTAGTTCTTCTTATTGTTGCAAATCGTGCTGCTGCCCAGATTCAGGCAGAAGAATCCAGGGCGTAGAGCCGTCAGCAGACTGCACCACGCCATTGTCGATTGTGAACATCAGGGAGCGATGCATGGATTAATGGGCGGCCAGCATCGCAGGTGGAGAACAGCCCAACCTAGCTAGGAGCCTAGGACAGACGGATGATCTGGATGGTTGGACTTACATACGGAGGCGTTGGACTGTTTCTATCTGTATATATTTAAGTATCGTGTCCTGTGCCTGGCCTGGGCAGATCGAGTCGGTGTTCCAATATTGCTAGTGCCACTCGGACTCGGTTATCGTGTGACTGAGAAATTAAAACAGGGAGCTTTTACGTGCAGCTCAACGTCCATGAGCGAGAATTCAAACGCAGCCAACAAACCAGACACCCATTTGCCCATCACGGCCTCATCCACCAAGCCCAACTCCACCGCGCTCATAGGCGGACCCAGGTAGACAGTAGAGCCCGGGCAAACCTTAGTGTAGTGATTATTTGCTAAAGAAACAATATTTTCAATCCTTCAAATAACATAATATTCCATTGCGTATTCGTCTCATGAGCCCGGGCACCTGGCCGGGTTAGCCGGGTGTTGGGTCCGCCTATGACTGCGCTCATCTTCCTCGCCCGACTCCACCGCACTTGTCTTCCATGCCTCCACCTGGTCCGCCGGCGGCCCGGCCGGCATGACCTCCCATCAGCCGGATCGAGAGGTCCGCTGCCGCTAGTGGCCCTCCTTTTCCCTAGTTGGCTTGACCTCCCATATCCCCCATAGCCATCATCCTCCTCCTGCCTGCGTGTTGTCTTCCTTGCCTCCGCCTGTGCGTAGCCCTCCTCCTCCATGCTCGGTAGCTCTGGTGCCAAGTCCACCGGCAGCTTGGCCAACACGACCTCCCATCGGTCATCATCCACCATCCTCGACCACCAAATGTTTCTCACTCTACACTGTCATAAGGAAGAAGGGTGAAAATTGTATGTTGCAAGCTTTTATTTCAAGTGTTTTAGATATTTTTAGGCATGTTGCAAGTGTTTCTTGTGGATGTTGTAAAAGTAGATTGGGATGTTGTATATTTGCAATGGTTGTAGATATATGTTGTAAGCTTCTATTACTAATGTTTCATATGTTTTCCCGATGCATGTTGCAAAGTGTGTTTACTTGGATGTTGCATAATCGTTTCACACATATGTTGCAAGTGTTTTATCTAAATGTTGTGTATGCTTTGGCTATGCTCAAGTATGTTTTAGGTGTTTTTGAAAGTGTTTCATATGCATGTTTCAAGTGTTTCATATGCATTGTAACATATGTTTCACATGCTGTATCTGAATGTTTCAAGAGTAGACTGGGTCTTTGTTGGTATTTCTTAGCGTAAGCAGATAAATCCGCAAACGCACAGAGTACCGTTGTAGCTTTCATCCGAAAATATTTAGGGTATCGTAATTTCCACAAGGAATGGAGTGTACTAGAGTGAAGCAAGAACGTTCAAGAGAAGAAGGTAGAAGGATATTTTTTGTAGGACGAGAGGGTTTTCTTAGCTCAGCCCAAGGTCACCAGATAATTAAAGTCTTGGCTTACTGGACTCACTCACTTCAGAGTAGCTGTTCCTTTCTAATTCTCGGAAAAAACTGGGAAGAGGTAACTGGGGTAAGGCAGCTAAAAGCTCTATGGAAACACCAACCCGAACGTGGTGGACTACAAAGGCCTTGTCGGGTCTGTCACCCCCGGGGCTACCACAACTATCCGTGGGGTTGGGCGTAAACTCAGGTAACTCGCTAGCCCAGACTAGAGCAGAGATCCCGTAAGCAAGTAGTAAGCACTAAACTTTAATTAAATAGATCACTAGGGAATTGCAAAGAAAGATTACAGATATTACTCACGAAGGGGTCGGCTCCGTAGAGGCACAAATTGGAGGAGAACCTGACAAGCTGGCTCCGCCTCCGCTCTACGCCTCCTCTCTCTTCCTCTTTTCTAACTTGTATAACTAGGTGAGAGCACCTAGAGGGACACTACTACTAATAAAATGATATGGAAATGAAGCTCAAGTGTAGAATATGAAGTATATGGCTCAAACTTGTAGTGTAGAGTGTGTTTTTCAATGGGAGGAATGACCCTCTATTTATACTAGAAAGGAGGGGGACACTTTTGCACTTGACCCCTTGCCAAATGACGGTTGCATGCATGCAAACCGACATCACTGTGACGGTAACTTAATTGCCAATCAATCAGGGGTGAAAATCGGAAGAGAACCGATTATTAATCCTGCGAACCGGAGGTGAACCAGTGGATTCTGGGTGTTGTCAGCATTTCTGGGCGATAATTGCGGCGCCGACCAGCTGAACTGGCTGGTCCTCGCGGTCCACCCGCGCGCAACCCACCTGGACCGGAAACCACCTTGCCTCGGCTAATCAGCGGCCGCCACCTGTTTAGCCCGGCCGGCCGAAACCGCGTCCGCCCTGCGCCCGGGCGCCCGCCCGCGCCTCCAAGAACTGCATGAGTGCGCGCGGCGCGTGAGGGGGCGCCACGCGGCAGCACTGGACTGGCCCGTTTGAATCTTCATCTCCCGCATTCGCCAGAGCGCGGTGGCGCGCATGCGTCGTGGCCGAGCCACGTGTCAGACGGGGGTAGGCTGGCCCCGTCGCAGGTCTCCTGCTTGCTGTCAGCAGCAGTGCCATGGGCCTGGCAGAGCGGGCCCCGCTGGCAGCGGCTGCTACAGTCTGCGGGTGATGACGCTGGTTGTAGGGCCCAGCCTGCCGTGTGGCCAGCTCTACTTCGGTGCTGGCGTTGACAACCGGGGGTGCTGACGTCAATGATGATGTCAGCACTTCTTTTTAATTTTAAAATTTTTATATCTTTTATCGGAAGCTTCAAATATAGCAAATAATATGTCTATTTTGGTCAGCTCGACGAGCCCGTGATAATGGTGTGCTCCGTTTCATCGTTTGAGATATTTTTATTTTATGATAAATTATATTTCCTGTAAAATAAGTAGAGAACACCAAAACTCGTAGAATTTGTTAAATAAATAATATTTTACTATGATGTATCATGGAATTATATAGTTTTGACGGTCAAATTATATGCAATAAGGAGCGCCAAGAGTCTTGCATCTATCACCTCATCTTCTACTGCCTCACCTCGGTGTATCCTCCTCCTATTAGCGCTGGTTGGGCATCCGCCGTCCCACCCACTTCTCGGTGTTGTTGATGTCATCTGGGGTGGTGCAGGCCCCACGTGGGCACACATAGCAGCATGGGAAAATGACTCGAGGTGCAAACATCTGGATTCCCCATCCATCGAGACCTCCGGGTGCTAGCAAGCCCAATTTTGCTTGGCCTAGTCACATTAGGGCAATCACAATGCAGAAATTAGAATAATTTATATACTCATTAATTATGTCTTCATGTAGGAATTTTTGGGACATGGCAAGAAATTTATTAAAGAGAGAGAATTAAAAAATGACAAAAAAATTCTCCTAATCAATAGACCTATTCTTCACACCCATCAAAGCCCAACACACTGTCGCATAGCGCGTTGGGGGCATCGGTTTAGTTTCTAAGGCCCTCGCCATGTAGCTGGTGTCACAGCTCAACTGCTCTTTGGGGACATCATTGTCAATGAAATCGGTGCAAGACCATAGTCCATCGCCTTTGGATCTGGCAGAGAACCCATAGGAAGAGACCGGCTTGAAGGCCTAGGAGCAGGAGGCAGAGGTGGAGCCCACGACACCTATGTCGAATGGGAGCAAACTACGGTCATCGGCCGAGGGCCTGCCGATGCCACGAAAGCTGATGTGGGCGCCTCCACTACAGCAGACATCAACACCCTCCCCTTCGCGCACAGCTCATGTGGGCATCCGCTCATGTGCGGTCATATTGCAAGGCGGTTGCCGATGCCTCATAGACTGAGGGACGAACACCATGGTCTCATCAGAATTTGGGAGGGAGAGAGAAAGGGACAAGGGTGAGAGGATGGAGTGGACGGAAACAATTTATTATGTGCCCACATGTAGACACCAGCGTTGTATGGGATAATTCCGATAGTAGTTTTTCGCTGATCTGGCGTGTATAGAAACTATGAGTGAGGTTTGTATTTGGGAGTAACCTTTTTAGGACTTCAATGGCATACGAGTCTTAATGAGCAGTATATATGATTTTCAATTCATACATCTAGTTTATTATTGCCCAGTTTTGATGTCTCAAAGTTACCCTCTTCGTTACTTTTTTTACCGAAGTTAGCAAGGGAAAGCCCAGCCTATATTTTTTAATTTTTTTAATAATGCAGATCTATTTAAATTTGCTCCTACGTGGAGTCGAGCCCAGGTCTACTGGGTGCTACTTAGGTGCTCTAATCACCCTCCTCATTACTTAGTACTATGAGATTTAGGAAAGGGAAGATAGGATTCCCCCTTCCTCACCATACCTCGCCCACGCCCAACATCGCTACCTCTGCCACACCTTCTCAAAGCCGCATGTATCATTAACACATAAGTGCTACCCCAGGCTAGTCTGCATATCGCCGAAAGCAAGATCCATCGATCTCGCACTAGCCAAGCTCAAGCTACATAACTGCAACTCACCCATACCCCAACACTGTAGCCTCATTGCACCTTCCCTGGATCCGCCTACACCACCCTAGGTTGAGCCACACCGTACCATGCTGATAGCGGATCTGCCTTGCCGCCAAGTGGATCTGCCTCACAAGGTGGCGTGGAGGAGGTGCGAGAGTAATAAGGAGGGCAGTAGCATAGAGAAGACCGGATCGGCCTAGCTATTGACCAGATCTGCCTCACCAGCGCCCAAACCTGTTGCACTGTCTAAATAGGGAGAGGAACTAGCTGCAAGGAAGGAGGTGGTGGGAGGAGGGGTGACCGGGTAGTGTAGAGAAAAGAGAGGGAGTGTCGTGTGTCCGGTGTTGCTTTTATTGGCCTTAGATCATTTTCACCAATAATGGTTTGTATAGCGGTCAGGGCATTGGCAATGAAAATCGTTTTCATGACCAGTGACGTTACGGACGATGTGATTATATATTATCGCAAGGAACTTTTACAAACCGGTATTGAATATGTGCATTTGTGAAAATATTTTTTATTAGTGATTGTGTCTTGCAGAAAATTTCCTTTTTCTCCATTTTTCCATAAGAGGAGCATTAAAATTCAGTGCTGTAAAGTCACGTGGGAATGGAAAATTTCCCGTTCTATTAAAATGGTTACTGCTAGTATAAGTATTTTTGTATTACAAAAGAGTTGCACGTACAGCTAACAAAAGAACTTAAGAATAAATATTGGACATAATTAAGTTAAAAAAGTACATGACTACAAAAAATCAGTATTTTTCTCTTAAAATTGAGTGACCATGTGGGTATGGAAAAACTTCTCCAACACTTCATTAAAAAATGATTACTACTTGCAGGACTTACCGTAATACAAAGGGTTGCACGTACGACGAGTTAAGATTACACATGTTTTATGGATGTTTCTCCACTAATAAACTGATCGAACCAGCGTTTGCTATGTTACAACAAATGAATAATACAAAGCCGCCTTGGATAGGATTTACAGGTCATCATCGTCGTCCATGACTTCTGTGGGCAGAGCGTGGCGGCAGAGAGGACACGTATTGCTCTTCCCTAACCACTTTGTGATGCAGTCAGGGTGGAACTCGTGCCCGTGGGAACACGGCATGACGGTGACTTCCTCTCCGTCGCAGAAGTTCTCCAAGCAGATTGCGCAACCTGTGACGGCGCCGCGCTCTTCTGCCGTGGCGTGGAAGGCTCGCTTCTCCAGGCCGACGACCGCCGCGCCGGACGCGGGGACCAAGACGGCGGCGCCTTCCTCGCTACTACCGCCGCGGTGCGCCGCTAGTAGTCTTTGGACAGTAGCCATCATCGAATCTCGGAGGTCCTCGTAGCTCCGAACGACGATCTCCTCGCCGCCTATGCTTAGCTCGTCGTCGTCATCGTCGTCGTCGTAGTCACTCGCGTCGTCGTCGAGCTCAAGATTCCAGAGCAAAGATCCGTCTGCGGACTGCGCCACGCTATTATCGATGGTGAAGGTCAGGGAGTACTCCATGGCTTCGTGAGCGGCAAGCTACGTAGGTAGAGAACAGCCCGAACCCTAGCTAAGACGGACGGATGGATTCATGTATTAGGCGTTGGATTTGTTTGTATATACCCTACCCTTTCCCCGGCGAACCGGTCCGCGTAGAGAGTCGTTGTGCGAATATTGCATATATGGCAGTATGGCACTCGGACTCGGTTAACGTGCGAGAAAAGAGGAGGTTTAATTGTTTTTTTCATGCAATCCACCGGCAATGTGTTGTATAAGCAGCCCAACGACCTTGAGCGAGCGAATCCAAATGTCAGCAAGGTAATACGGTGCCTCTTTCCTATCACTGGAGGCTAGTCACATTATTAGATATCATCATGATCCAAGTCTTGATGAGGACGGATCGGTGCATAGGATTTTGGGGTCGATTAAATAAAATACTCATGCATTGCACGCGAAGAGAGAGTGGAGGGGGTCAGGGGGAAGGAGCGGAGGCGGGGGCGAGGCCGACGAGGGTGGACTAGAGGAACGGCGAGCGCAGTGGCATCGAGAGTTGTACGTGTGAGTCGGATCGTGGCGTGGTGTGCGAGCGCCTGGACGCATACTCTAACCACACATATTTTCGTTTCACATCTCCTATCCTATTGCCCAAGTTGGGTGCCTAAGTTACCCCTTCATTACATTAGTACAAATAAGTCTAACTTCTACGATTCTAGCCCAATTTTCCATATAAAAAAACAACAAAGTTCTATATCACCAAATTAGTTTTACCAAATTATAGATGTACGGTTTGTTTGGTTTGTTGGGCTCATGGAGCCTCGCCAGCACTCCTAGCCTGGGAACCTTAGGCCTGGGTCCAGGCGTCCAGCAGGCCAACAAGCCCTAGCTTGTTTGGTTGGACGATGGGATGGTTAGGTTGGCCCAGGTGAGATTATGTTTCGTTGGCTGCGAAAAGGCCGGCCTACATATATAGTTGTAACCAATACGCAATGGGTGCCATCACCCTTTTACTAGCATCGGTAGACTTACCACCCTCGCCCGTACTACATACTAGTACTTTGCGGTGACGCCAGTTCATTCCCTCACCTCTCTCGGTCATCCCCCTCTCGTCAGAGCCCTCTCCTCCGTTGTCGCCATCGCTGTACTGTTCCAACACGCCAGCTCCGATGTCCGACGATGCTCCGCCAAATGGATGCAGTGCCTCACGCCGGTCTCTCCAATGCTGCAATGGAGCCACGGGACACCACTACGTCGCGAGAAGGAGTCGCCGCCGCATTCTCCTCCCACGGCCTCGTTGAGTTTTAGATGTACCTTATTCAAAAAATTGCCTTTTTATAAATAATGTGATATGCTTTTCCAGTAGTATTCTCTTGGTTAAAAATCCACTTACAGCATATGCAGATTATTTTAGAAGGCCCTTGTTGAAGGAATGTTCCGATATTTAAAAAAGGATCATTGGCCGTCTGGCTTTTTCTAATCCTAGTTGGAAGATATAGTCGGTAATTTGTCGTATTCCGGGCACAATAATCGGATGACATTATTGGATATTTAGTCATTTTACACCATGAATTAATCCATAAATATGATAAGAAAAATACTAACGCTAGTATGATGCGTGCGACAGCCTCATAATCGCTACTGCTACTGGTATTCATTAACATAAGCAAAATAACAGCAGCAACGAAATGAAGCATAAACAGGGATCTCAGTTTATACCCTAGCGTGCTACTGCCGGTACCCGCGGCCAGTACAGCACCATTGTCGCCTGCAGGTATGGCTGTGAAGTTCGCCGCACCAGTAGCAGCGGCGGCGTCGCCGGCATCTCCCACAGTCGCGCCACCACGCGTCCTCGTGGCCACCATCTTGCTGCTGGACGGAGACAAAGTCGGGGAAGGCAGCAGCAGCGTGTCGGAGCAGTCGCGCCCGTGGACGCTCTCCAAAAACTTGATTGCCCGCCTACCCGAGCAGGTAAGCTTGACGGGACAAGTTCTGGAGGCCTGCTCACCAGAGCCGCCTGTGCTCGCAGGGGATCTGGCCGGAGGTGCACAGGAGCGGCTCAAGCTCGAACAGTTGAGTGGAGGCGGCTGGTCGGGAGGGAACACACGTTAACCCTAGTCTCCGACAGAAGCGGCGCCCCTGTCGGGAGACCGTTGGATCTCCCTGGCGGCCGGGTGGGCTGGAGCGGCGGCTAGGGTTTGCCTCGGCCGGATGGGCCGAGTGGCAAAACAAAGACCTAGGCCAGCCAGCCCAAAGCCTCAGGCCCAAGCCAAGCCAAGCCAAGGCTCGGCTCGGCGGCGGCGGCGGCGCACGCGTGTGGGTCCCAGGTTCTCCTCCTTAATCAGCTTATGTGGACATCCCAATGCTCACTATTTAAGTTGATTGTCCTCTAGGTAATTAGTCAAGTTGGTACTAATCATCTTTCCACTTAATCACATAATTGTGGGCCTTTGAGGTTTACTGATTATTTAGAATAAATAATGGGCTTGGCCCAATTATCCTAACAGACATATAACTCTGTGTGCTGGTGAGATTGCTTCAAGTATTGGTTCTAAATCTCCTTCTAGAATGCTCTATGCATACTATTACTGCTAAAAAGTTTGTTTTCCTTGAGAACAATGTTTGATGTTTGGTTTATGATGAACAAGTATAATATAGTTCAATCGATCTGTTATATGTTAATAATGGGTGGAGCTTTGGCATATTTTATTCTTGCTTAGCTTGTTGTAATGTACAACTGGCTACGTGTGTGGCATTCTGATGGAAGTAACATGAATCGGATGGTCTTCTTCTGCATATAACAGTAATGGTGCATGTGATGTCTGCACCAAGACCTTGTGTCTCTAGCCATGAGCGCAGCACGCAGGACACATGTCACGGCAGGAACCTTGCCGAGAGTGCCATACCCAAGACATGCCGACGAGGTCTCTTGAGACCTGAAACCCCAAATTAATAGATACAGCTTCCCTAAGACACCTACCTCTATTAATTATTTTCGAGTTCAAAAATATCATGCTATTCGCTATTTTGTTTTTGTGATTGTAAGCTAGATTGATCACGCTTGTTACACAGTTCTTACAATGGTCTGCACTTGCACGTATGACAAGGAGTTACATGATTACAGTCCTTACGCTATTGATGCTTGCCCTATAGGTTTTTCATCCCCTTCCGGCCAGCTCGATCGTGATGCCCTAATAAACTTATCGATATGTTATTACAACCAACGAAGTAATGCAAAGCCGCCTACAGGCCACGATCTTCCATGACGTCGTCTGTGGGCAGAGCGTGGCGACTGAGAGGGCACGTATTGCTCTTCCCCAACCAGTTTGTGATGCACTCAGGGTGGAACTCGTGCCGGCGGGAGCAAGGCATGATGGTGACCTCCTCGCCGTCGTCGAAGTTCTCCAAGCAGATCACGCACCCTGTGACGGCGTCCCGCCCTTTCACCGTGGCGTGGAAGGCTTGCTTCTCCAGGCCGGCGACCGCCGCGCTGGAGGAGGGGACGAAGACGGCATCTTCCTCGCCAGCGCCGCCCCGGTGCGCTTCTTGTGGTTCACGGGCTAGCAAATCTCCGAGGTGCTGCATCATCGCCTCGACCTCCATGTCTACGCTTAGGTCATCGTCGTAGTAGGCAATCTCCATGTCTACGCTTAGGTCATCATCATAGTAGTCAGAATCACTTGCGTCGTCCATGAGAAACTCTGCTTCTTCTACATCTACAAGATTCCACAGCAAAGAGCCGTCTGCGGACTGCGCCACACCATTGTCGATGGTGAAGGGCAGGGTCAAGGAGCGCTCCATGGCTTCGTGGTCGGCCAGCAGCGCAGGTCGAGAACAACCCGAACCCTAGCACAGACAGATGATCTGGATGATGGATGGACGGAGGCATTGGATTGTTGGTGTATATATATCCTGTCCTCTGCCCGGTCCGGGTAGAGGAGGTGGCGTGCGAATATTTCTAGGCCCACTCGGAATCGGTTAGTGCCAGAAAAGAGGTACTTTAATTTTTAGGTGCAATCCGACTAGGGGCGCTGTATATGCAGCCCAACGACTATGAGCGAGAAAATCCAAACATCAGCCAATGTACGGTGACGAAAATTTTGTTAGAGGACATCTGGATTTAACGAAATTATTGGCCAATTTTTCATAGAGATTATTATTACAATGTGTTGGTCCATTTGGATCATGAGGAATGATATAATTTTTAGGAACATCCTTGATTCTATTTGTCGATGCAAGGACGTGTTCAAGAAGGAAATTGCCTTAGTTAAGATAATCGCAAAAGCGGATATTCAACTAGCTTTAGATTTATGGATAGTTTCTCATTTGTAATTTTCCTTATTTTCTTTCGTACCTTTTTACGTAAGACTTTGTACCGGCTTGTACCTGTTTTGTTTCATTCAATAAAATCCAGTAGGGGTTTCACCCCTCCCGTTTCATAAAAAAACGAAATTATTGTCCAATTCACACAATCAATGTCAAGATATGCTCAATACCATTATGAAAACGTTGGATCCAAGCCTGAGTTGAATCTTGGCGGCTTCCTCGAAGTTGGACATCCGAGTGTGGCCACTCTACGTACCTGGCGTTCTCTTCTTCTACCTTACACTCACTAGGCGGCACATGATGGAAGGAAGCCAAGCCGCAACAGCATCAGGGGCAGCATATTTGGTGGTGATGCAGATGCGCGCCAAAACTCTGGTGCATCATCAGGAGACCCAAGTAGGTGATGCAATTGCTATCAGGAGTGAGGTTGAAGCAGAACTTTAGGAGGCTATGCCATAGGTTTCGGTGGTGTTGGAGAGAACATGGATGTGTACGAGGAGCGCAAATGGTGTTGGAGCACACATGCTTGGTGGATTCGGCCATCGCTTCGGTCCATTGAATTCGGTCTTTGGTTCCTCATTGGCAAGATAGGCACGCTCAGCTCCAAAATGGACTGGACGCCGCTCAGATCTGGGGGCTAATTAGAGGGGATCTAGGGTGATGCAGGAGAGTGCATTGAAAGGGAGCAGGGGGTGCGGATGTGGGTGATAGAGCAGGATTGATTAGCCATGCTGCATGCCATGCCCGAGGCATGAGCTAGAGGTGAAGGGAGCGGTGGCGATCATGTCGACATGGGCAAAATAGATATTTCCCACCTTTTCCCTCCTAAAATCTAAGACAATGAATAAAATAATTGGTGCAGTGTGTTACGACAAATATACATGCTTCCATAGTGGTATTCGGCATATTTCAAAGTTGCTCATTTGAATTGGCCAATTCCATTGAAGCCAGCGTTTTGCAACAAAATTTGCCAAAATTGATCGGCCTAGTCATGTTAGAACATCATCTGAATCATGATGAGCGGTATATATGATTTTCTTTTCACACCTCTAATCCGATTGCCCAGTGGTTGGGCGCCTCAAAGTTGCCCCCTTCATTACTTGCTACTATATATGTCGTCCAACTTCTACAATTTTAACCGAATCCACTCACTCCACCCCTAATCCATGCCACCCTATCCGGGCCGCAGCTCGCTAATATATAGCTACTATGAATAAGCAAGGCAGAAGAAGTGGACATGGTTATGTAGTGTTGGATCTTCTGACTTATCAAATTGCTTCCCCCCCCCCCCCCCCCCCCAACACACACACACAGAGAAACAAATTTTGCCTTCACTCTCCACCACTGTTGTGAGGAAAAGAGAGAGGGAGTGCAATTGAGAAGAGACATGGAGTGTCGTGTGGACTCTTGGGCTATTTTCACCGGTTAATGTTTCATGTCACAATCCAACGGTCCTAATAAAAAATCATTGTCACCACCAATTCTGTTACAAACCGGTGCCAATATATTATCATGAGTGTTGAAAATGCTATATTGTGAAAATATTTTCAGTGGTAATATGATCTTTATTTGCTGATATTTTCCTGTTTGCGTGATATATATAAAGCATAAAAAATCAGCGTTGTGAACTCATGCGAGGATGAAAAACTCCGTGCTTTATTAAAAAAACTTTTATAAGTACTTCCCGTAATGCAAGGGTTGCAAATGCAAGCTAGCAAAAGAACTTATTGAGAAATAATACCATACATAACCTAGAAGAAATTACATTATTAAATACTCCCTTCGTCTCAAATCGTAAGTCATTACAAGAATCTTAGAGAAAATTATAAATAAAATTACATAGATTTGTAACATCAAATAGGTATAATATAAAAATATAATGAACGAAGAATCCATTGATGCTTAGTTGACATTCTAATGGTTATTATCTTATTATATAAATTTTAATAAAACTTAAATTGCTTTGATTTTTTAAGATTCTTGAAATGACTTATAATCGGAGGGAGTATTTTTATTCTTGCGGCCAGCGTGATGCCTACATACACACAGATCGATCTACTTGTGCTGCGGGTCGACGCCCTCTGCTAAGTCTATTTGTGCTTTATTTGTTTACGAAAGCAGGTCACAGGCTCACAGCCAGAGCTGCCGTCTGCAATGTCGCAGTGCCACTGCATTTGGCTCATTTGCTCAAACACGAACGAACTGTTCACGTAATTCGCAAGACTCGATCGAGGAGCATATACGAGGCCACCATGCTTCGACAAAAGAACAGTGCAAAACATTAGGAATCAAGGGCCCGTGACGTCTGTAGGCAGAGCGTGGCGGCAGAGAGGGCACGTGTTGCTCTTTCCCAACCACTCGGTGATGCACCCGGTGTGGAACTCGTGCCTGCGCGAGCACGGCATGACGGCTACCTCCTCGCCGTCCTCGAAGTCCTCCAAGCAGACCGCACACCCTGTGACGTCGCACCCTTCCGCTGTGGCGTGGAAGGCTTGCTTCTCCAGGCCGGCAACCACCGCGTCGGACGCGGGCACGACGAAGGCGCCTACTAGCCTGGCACCGCCGTCGTCGTCGTGCGCTCCTTCTCCGAAGACACGAGCTGCGGCAGCTTCGAAATCGACCCCCAGATGCGGTGCCAGGAAATTGAGAATCATCATAGGATGTACTTGTTGCATGGCGGCCTGAACGATCTCCTCGGTTGGGTAACCAGACTCCAGGTCAAACTGGTTCGCCTCGGCTTGGCGGCCGTCGACATCGTCGCTGGCCAAACTGTGCTGCCCGGATCTAAGCTGCTGAAGAAGCCAGACGAAATAGACGGTGCCAGCGGATTGCGCTACTACCCCATTGTTGATGGTGAAGGTCCGGAAGCGCTCCATCTCGATGATGGCTTCGTCAGCGGTCAGGGAGTCCTCCGGCATGTCCATGTCCAGGGCTTATTCGTTAGCGGCCAGCTGCTAGGGCTGCTGGTGGAGATAACAGCGCAAACCTAATAAACCTAGGAAGGCTAGGACGGAGGGATGGATCATGGATGGATGGATGGAGGGCGTTTGATTATTATATATATCCTGTGCCTGGTACTGGTCGAGTCGGTATAGATCATGACTCGGACTCGGTTAGATCAGGATTCAGAAACCATAAAGCAGCAGTTGTTACGAATTTACGATTCCGAGTGAATAATGTTTCCAAATTCCGACTTTTTTTTTGAGAAAAAAGGGTTGGATTTTATTGATATAGAATTTTTACAATCAGCACCAGCAGCCCCTTGACTGGACACTCCTGAATAAACGCAAAATTACACATATGTCCTTGGTAGAAGCATCCAGCGCCCATCGTCGCCGTCGACCGTCGTTGCCACAACCTGGAAGATCTCCACCTCCCGCAATGAAGAAAGTAATCCAGAACGAAGCTTACGGCCGATACCCAAGTCGACGAAGAGTCTTCAAGTTTCACGGCCATCAATAGCACACCAAAGACATACAGTTTAATCGTTGAACGCAAGGGCCAAATCCCATGTTCACTGGGATCAGACGCCGGTCGGTTCGCCGGCCAACCCCAGTCGACATGCAGCGATCCGTCAAGGGGAATGGAAGAACACCAGCTTGTAACAAGTAGGTGGATGAAAAACCTGACAAGGCCACCAAAATCAACAGATCCAGCATCTTGGAGGGAGCAAAACACCCTCTGATCTCCATGAGCCATGTCGATGGGATCAAAGCCGACGGTGTAGCTAAGGGCGAAGACGTAGCCGGAGAAGAGAAAACCACAGAAGGATCGAGCAACGACGCATAAGAAACCAACAAGAATAACCTCATCGGTGCTAGACCCTCCGATTGAAACACCGAAGCCACGCACCTCACACCCAACAACCACCGTCAGACTCCAATCGCCCCCAACATTGAATCCACCAGAGAAGCCATGAGGGAAACAAAAGATTCCCGGCAAAACTCTCACCGAGAAGACACCCAACCCTAGACCCAAAACAAACCTCAACAAACCCGCAGCAGCTGCAACAACGCCTGAGAAAGAAGCCGACGCTGACAACACCGATGCGGAAACCACTTCACCGGGCATCGATCTCTTAATCCCTCCACCTCTCACGGTGCCGGAGAGGCCACCGGAAGAGAGGAGAGATCAAGATCGACGCCCATTCCTAGAATCTCCTGTGGATTCGCCTCCTCGCACTGTAGATGGGGAACGAAGTCTCCAGAGGCCGGAGAGTCATAACCAGTGAATTTGCAATGGGCCGTGTAAACAACCCACCAATGACCATTAGGTCGGCGGTGGGCCTTTGCCCAAGATGACCTCTTTCCTTTCCGCACCTCCGATCTGATTACCCAAGCATGCCTCAGTCTCTAAAAAATTGCCTCAATGTTTTCCCTTGGACCCTTTATTGCAGGTACTAAGGATAGTCACAATACAAACTCTATCATAGAGTCTAAACCTATTTATTACCATGAACATTGTGGACTTAGAGTTTAAAGAAGACTTGGAGTCTTGTTTTTTCCTCTCCCTTTAATAAATATAGTGCCACATTAGCAAAATACCATAAATAAGCGGTAATAAATAGTCTTAGACTCTATGATAGAGTCTTGCATTGTGAGTGTCCTAATAAGTCCAACTTCTTATATAAATAATACACGAATGCTACTTTCCAAGCACACACACACGTCACACCGCATCCACTGTTCAATCATTCCTGCACCCGACCACCACCATCTGATCACTTCCGCCGTATCCACCCACACCCCACTCTCTTGTGTCCAACCGCTCCCATGCTAACGAAGAATAAGACAACTACGGCTAGAGTTCTAGCGGCGGCGGTTAGGGTTCAATGCCATCTCTTTCTGATTGTCCCTCTCTTTTTCTCAAATTCGACGAGCTTTGAAGGGGCTGGAGGGAGGCAGGGGCTAGACGGTGTTAGGGTCATGGCGGTGTAGGAGTTGGGTGGGTCATGTTGAGATAGGGGCACCCATGGGTGCCATTGCAGTAGTGCAAGGGGAGGCAAAGTAGGTAGTCGTTGCAGAGCGCCAACAAGACCGCCGTGATTGGGGTGAGAGGAGAAGAAGGACAGGAGTGAGGAGTGGGGCCTGGAGGTAGGCAATGCAACCAGCAATGTGGAGCCATCATTATTGGAATCTCAGGCTTTGCTGAGTGCCAGGAGATTTGTCGAGAGCCAAATCTCGGGCACTCGGCAAATCTCCTCTTTGCCGAGTGCCAGGACCAGGCACTCGACAAAGAATTGCACTTGGCAAAGGCTTCTTTGTCGAGTGCCATGGAGTGCTTGGCACTCGGCAAAGAATGAAAGTAAACTTTGTATATCTTGAGAAGTTATAGAATGGTGTAGTTGAAAACTTTTTCATTTGAGTTCATCTTGTTATGAAAATTACATTTGAATTTTAAAATTTAAAATTTGATTTTTCCCAAATGATCTCAGATGGAAAAACACCCAAAATAAACTTTGTATATCTCAAAAAGTTATGAAACTTTGTCATTGAAAACTTCTTCATTTGAAGTCATTTTGTCAAGCAAAACTATATTTAAGCTTCAAAAAAATTAAAAAAAATAAAAAATCCCTGATTTGCCGAGAGCCCCCATCTAGCCCTCGGCAAATTGGCCCGGCAGCCCACCAAAGGCCCGATGGCCCACTTTCTCCCACTCATATATAAACTAAAATCCAACCCTAACCTCTCTCCCACTCACATCTCTCCCGGCCGCCACTCTTGCCCACTCCCTCTCCCCATCCCGACGCCCCTCCACCTCTATCCCGGCCGCTGCTCTCTCCCACTCCTCTCTCCCCATCCTCGATGCGCCTCCATGCCCGCCGCCCGCCCTTCTCCGCATCCCCATCCCGACGTGCCGGAAAGGAGCGGGGGAGCACTGCTGTCGCGTCCCAAGGCAGGGGGAGGAGCTCGAGGCCGGGTCTCCATGCCCGAGGTGTGGGAGGAGCGGCGGGGCACGGCGGCCCGCGCGCTCCTGGTGACGTTGAGCGCCGGCCTGCGCACGGCGAAGCAACGGCGCGACGGCGAGCAGCAATCCGGCGTCGACAGGCTCACTAAGCCCTGCTGATGGGCTCAGTGTGGGTTTTTTATTTTTTTATTTTTATACAAAATCTTTGCCGAGTGCCCGAGAAAAGGCACTCGACAAAGACCCCTTTGTCGTGAAACCCTTTGCCGGGGGCCCTTTCCGAGTGTAATCAGGCCTTTGCCGAGTGTTTCGCCACTCGGCAAAGCGCCTGAGTCCAGTAGTGCATGGGCCGTTGGCGTGAACAAGGAAGGTATGAACGGTGGTAAGAACGAGCTCAGAGGATGGTGATGGGCACTAGTAAAGTTCATAAAAATGACATATCTCTTGTGGCCCAATTAACAAGTTTGGCCACTATCTGTAGTTTGGGAGGTAAAGACTTTGTGCGTCTATTTGGCGTGAGTTTGAGAGCTTAAATGTGCAATTTTGTAAGTTTGGGAGCGACGTGGCACTGCTGTCAAATTTAGGTGCTAGATCCAATGTGTCAGATCCATGGTACTCCCTCCATCTCAAATTGTTAGTCATTACAAAAATCTTAGAGAGTAAAAGCATCTCAAGTTTGACCAAGATTATAGGGAGAATTATAAAGATCTGTGGCATCAATTAAGTATCTTATGAAAATATAGTTAAAAAAGAATCCAATGATGCTTAGTTGACATCCTAAATGTTATTATCTTATCATATAATTTGGTTAAAGTTGAGATGTTTTGACTCTCGAAGATTCTTGGAATGACTTACAATTTGAGACGGATGGAGTGGCATAGTTAGGATGGCACATTGGTAGATGGAGCAGAATGAAAACCACTTAGACCAGTGTTAGAGTGCATGACAAGTTTTGGAACTCAAAATAAAAAATATTTTCTCAGTTCCAAATTGCAAATTGTAAGTCATTTTAAATTTTTTAGTGCGTGCATTTTACTATGTATTTAGATATAAAATATATCCAGATAAATAACAAAATACATACACCAAAAAGTCGAAGTGACTTAAAATTTGGAACAGATGGAGTATATAATTTCAGGACCTAAATGATATCATATTTCGAGTTTAAGGACTGCGAATTTATTTTTACTTTATTTTGAACATTTATACATTAAAAAAAATTTCTACAAAATCTTGTCTGTCAAATTAGAATGTTTGACTCACCACCGGCCGCGAGTCCCCGCCTCGCACACTTCATCTCGTCCCTGGCCGCGCAGAGCACTGGTCGGACGCCGGCCGGCCGGACACGAGCTCGCGAAGAGCTCAGTAGTATATTACAGCTCTTCCCTTCTGAACGCAGCGTCCAGCCAGAGGAGAAGAGCTATAACATACTACTGACGCAGCTCATTCTAGCCAGAGGAGAAGAGCTATAACATACTACTGACGTAGCTCATTCTAATACTTCCAAAGCGGTTTAACATGGGCTGGTTTCACGGGTTATTCAGTTTGAAGCCGATGTGCCGGCCGGGCGAACCGTACCGTCATACGTATCCTACCTGCCAGTGCCACTGGCTGGATGCTGCGCTTTTGTATGGTCACTGTCAGGGTCACTCGATGGAAAAACCGCGTCCTCTCCTAGGCCGACCCTAATTCCTAGCTAGCCAAAGCCACCAAGCGTTTTCGCAGGAAAAAAAAAAAAAAAAAAAAAGAAAAGACGTTGAAAGCATGTGCTGATGTGCAGCTAGCAAATGCCTGCGCGCACTCCAAAGAAAAACTGCCTCTGAACTCTGAAGTCTGCAGCCTCAACAAACGTACAATAGGAGTATATTGTTGATGGACGAGTCATCCATGCGACCATGCCTGATCATGGATGCATGACAATTAACCAGACACAGTCAAATGATGCATGGCCAAACGTATACCTCAACACACTTTGCTGTCAAACATAGTATTGTAAACTTTGGTCTACATTGCAAAGATGTACGCTTTGCCGACGCGTAACAAGATATTTGGACGGATGTACATGCCGACCACCATTTGAGACACCAGCCGCCAGCCACTCAGCTCTGACCTGCCACTAGCTACTCGCTGTTTGCTGAATTGCAATAACGACCGACATTGATGCGCATGGCGACCACCGTCTGTTTTCAGAATTGCACTGACCATCATGCGTGTTTATCATCTATCAGGCTACACTGTCTACGGTAGGATCGAAGTACCCAACAACAACAAGGCTGGCCAAATGAACTGAACTCCCCCAGCTAGCACGAAGATACACGGAAGTCACTGATCGATCGGACGCATACAAGACTGCAACCTGATCTGATCTACAGACACAGTGCGCAAGATGATCTGTCGCTCTATCCGGCCGGGATCGGATAGCCGGACCCAGACGTGCGCGGTGGATTATTGTTTGAGGGCAAAAACCAGCAAAAAGTGCTCCCACCCACTATATATCGAAATATCGTCAGTAGCAGCTAGCAGCTTTGCAAGTGGCCGGCCTCTTTAGTTGTTCACATTGACGAACTGCCTGCCGGAAAAGAAGCGACTGCAAATAAAGTGGCTGGCCATCCAGCGTTTCCATCTGTTGCCTTTGCATATAGCAGTATATATATGTACTATAGATACAGCATCTAGCTTAGCTAGTGCAGTGTGTTGACAATATGCTTGCTTTAACCAATAAAACCCCAACAATGCATTACGCATGCGCAATATAGTACTATACCCTGCTCTAATAAACTAGAGCCGGAAACAGCCAGTACAGGAGGGCTGAGTAAGATCAGTGCTGCAGTAGCAGCACTGATGGATAGAGCACTCACTGTGCTGATCAGCTTGATCAGATAATGGAGGGGGCACTATTGGGCATTGGCCACTCGACCTGCACAAACCAAAAGCTAGCATTCATGCCTCCATTTCAAGAATGCAAGTAAACAAACAGTTCGATGGCTGCCTTCCCTTTTAGTATCAGTATTCAGTAGCAGAGTGCTAGAGTATATATAGTAGTAGGCTAGTACTGAAGCAATGCTAGTGGACCATCTGGCAATAATGCAATATGTAATTAAACTCAGCACCTGTATAAACTGCAATAGGCTCGTCAACCTTGGCAAGCCATGGCACTTACGTATAGTAGTGCTTCACTTTCTTAAACTAATTAATAGTATATCGCTTTGGTTTGAGATTTGACTACAGAATGATTCAAGGGCTTTCACAGAAACCACGGCATCTTTCTTTCTGAAAGAGAGAAATAGCCTTGTTTTTAGTTTGATATTATACTAGAATAGTATATGCTCCGTCCTAGTGTGAAAACTGAAAAGAAACTGTGTCAATCGATGATGCATAGTGTGGGGGCTGATCTGATCACATCAGAGCGAGGAGCATCTTTGCCTGTCTCTCTGCCGGGGCAGCTCTGCTCATCCAACACATATGAAATTGACCTGTAACCAATCATTTCCATCCTTTTTATTTTCTTAAAAGAAAAAAAGAGAGGTGTAGCCGCATGGTGCCATGGTGTGTTGACTTCGACTAGCCAGCTCCCTCCCGACCATGCATCATGGAATCTACGAGGGAGCAGCTAAGATGTATTGTAAACTCGTGTACAGTAGTTTAGTACTGTAGACTGTGTCTGTGTGTAGCAATTGTGGCTACATTAAGAGCTTGTTTCCTTTTCTTTCGGGCTGGTAAAAATAAAATGCGAGAGGGGGTAAACTGTTCACAAGAAGGAAATCATCAGAGAATCTGACAGGGGTCACACACAGAGGTCACACACAGAACGATCAACCATGAGGCAGACAGGGAGAGACATTCTGGCGTGCTCAGTGAAAACAATGTGTGTATTATCGAACTGGATATCGATCACACACACATCCAAACTAAGTATCGATCACACACACATCCAAACTAGTAGAGCTAGCTAGCATACACACCAGCCTATACATAATATCAGTGAGAAATAAAACAACCAAATCACTCTGTACTAGTACTCTAGCATGGACCTGCACAATCTTTATATTACCGGGATATACCTACCTAGCTAACAGCAAGCATGATCAGCCTGGCACTACTAGTACTTAGGTAGCAAACCATGTATTAACACACACTGACACATACAGATTTGCAATACAAACCGATTCATGCGAACCAGATGCGATTCCATTCCAGCCTGAGGATGATCAACATGTTCCCAGGTTCCATGCAAGCACTCTAGTACTAGTACTATACCAACCCAAACCATAGGCGATATGCATGTCTTCGGTCTTCCTCCTCACGATGACACGGTCACGACTTGCCCTTGTGCTGCGTGTAGATGTAGTCAAGGTGCGCGTCGCCGAGCAGCCGCCTCTGCAGGCACTCATCGTCGTTGTCCTCCGCACATGCCACAGGCTCATCCTCTCCTCCTCCCATCATCTGCAGAGACAGGGCACCATGGAAGCCAAGCTTTATATATTCGCCTACCGTCATGACTGACAGGCCCAGCTGACTAGCTGAGATCGAGTTAGTTATAGATTCAGTGCTTTGTCTCACCTCGGAGACGCCGGTGAGCTCGTCGGCGCCATTGCCCTCCTCGCCATGCTGAAACACGAGGCCGGCGGCGGCTGGCTGCAGCGGCAAGAGGCGAGCCGCGGCCACGCAGTGGGAAAAGCAGATGATGAGGAGGAGTAGGGAAGCAACCGCGGGTGGGCAAGAGCTGCTGCGGCCACGCCCCATGTCGGCCTCCGAGACGTCAGAAGCTACACGCTGCGTTGTCCAAGGGGAGGGAGAGTGGAGTAGTCAGCAGCGCCTCAGCGGCTGTTGTCTGTGTGTTGCTGGCTGGGGTGCTCGTGGTCATACATATGGTGGCGCCGAGGCCTTCTATTTATAATGCCAGAGGCAGGCCAACAGCAGCTATGGCCGTGCCATGGAACCATGATGCAGTCGCTCGGAGCAATTTGGCTTACAAGTCGATCGTGGACACACGCATGGTTTGCGATCGGACGGACGCGCAATGGAGTCGGCCAAGCAAACATTAGGTTCATAACGCGTGCGTACAGAGTTTTGGTTTGGTCGTATTTGTTTTTTTTTTTATCAACAAGGTCTCCAAACAAGTATGCAAACACATTTAAGTTCTAAATAAACTAACTAATTTCGCGTGTGGCATGTGTGACACCTCAGAAACCTGAGATCCAAATTACTAAAGTTTGGGGACCTAGAAGCAACCTTATCACAAATTCAAGAACAATTGGTATTTTTTTTTTACTCTTGCATTCGTCATACCTTCCATTGTTACGAGTGCGCCAGAAAAATACTGTCACAGGCCCGAATAAATAGATACCTTTTTTTACTAAAAGTTCATTGCACAAGAATTTGGTACAATGCAGATTAATAGACCAAAAAAAAAAGAGTAAACATAATAAGTTGCAATTTGGTACGGACGAGTCCACTTTGTATAGACAATTACAACCTGATCCGTCGCACAATTTACCACCACTCTCAGCTAACACAGCATTAACTATTTCAAGGAAATAGAAAACCATAGCTATAGTTAAATTCAAGAAAAACAAGTCTAGTATCTGGAAATTTACCTAAAGACATTCAACGTGTAAAATAAACTTCCACTGCCACAAACCTGAGTTACCTTAAGTGGTCAAAGCTGCCAAGAAAAGTGCCTAAACTACCAAGGAAGTGCTCATTTGCCACAAAAAGTTAAGAAAACTCCGTCAAGGATAGAAAAACAGGGAAAACTAGTTTCTTTAGTGGCCTTGGCACTCAAGGATGATTTTTTTAGAGGCTGGCCGCCAAAGGAACTTCGACTACACCTAATTTTCCAATATGTCAAGAAAATAGCAAATCACACTGAAAATCCAATAAAGTCCTTCACAACAATAATGAGGTTGTCTAACACATGTGTTGGGACACGTTCCCAGCAGATTTAAGACGAAGAGGGACAATTGGACCAAAACAAACCTCCTCTTGATATAAAATGGTAGGATTATAAGGTGGGTCCAAAGACAGGTGGCGCTGCAGCTACCAAAGGACAACCACCCTTTATTACACAGGGGGCGGTGGCCTTTTATAGTGGCTCCCCAGCTCAAGATTGAAAGTACAAGCGTGCCCACAATAGAAGTTTTGAAACCCTAGATACTGACCCTATTACACGTGGGCCCTCTAGGGCTAGGCTGGTCCACCATTTCCTGGCCACGGCCGCGGGCCGCGGCCCATTACCACGTGCGAGAGGCCAATTAAGCCCACTACTTGTTCACAAGCCCCCTAGCTCGACCCCACGCATCGTCCTGATGAAGGCAGTCTCGGGTTGCCGCCTCCTCGCGCAGAGCCTCCGGGGAAGTCGAGGTTCCGTCGATCAGCCTCCGCTTGAGCGACGGTCATCGCCACCAGACCTCCGCCGTCGATTGACTCCACCTCAACGTCACTGTCTTGGGATGTCACCACCTACGCTGGCCTCCACGGGAGTCGAGAGCTTGGTCGATCAACCTCCGCGAGCATGGGAGACGACGCCGCCGGACCTCCGTCGCCGATCGACTCCGGTCCCCCGAGGTACATCCTTGGCAGAGGTCCTACCTCCGGAGGCCTCTCCTTTGGATCCTGCGGACACAGATATGAAAAAGAATACTGGATTTGTTGGTTAGACTCCAAGCGGAGGTAATAAGCCTCTCCAGCCCTGGGGCGCATCCCCAACATTCCCCCCTTGAGGGTTAGGTCCAGCGGAGGCGGGTCTAGCCATCAACACGCCCCTGGCCGTGGAGGCTGTGCTTACCTCCGACCCCCTGGCTCGTTGAACATTGGACCGGAGGCTTTGAGTTTTACCGTTGCTCGGTTTTTAATCTTAGGCGTTGATATTGAATCGGTTCATTTGCTGCCATTCGATTCGTGGATCGTCGTGACCGTTGGGCTGAGAAGTCGAGGCGCCACTTTGTTGCCTATATAAGGGGGTAGGTGGTGAAAACGACCCGCACTCCCCTTTGTTTGCCATCGCGTAGGTTTCCTTACTCGCTTGTTGCCTCCGCATTTGCCTTTGCCTCGGCATCCTGTCACCGTGGCACCTAAACGTCCCTGCTGCGCGCGTCGTCGTCCGTTCTCCGGCCCGTATTCCCAGTTCCAGGGTGAAACGACCTTGATTTCCGCGAAGGGAAATCCACAGTGTCGGAGTGTAATATGACCATTTAAATCACATTACCCGATAACAGTTGAATCCATAGTCCATACATCGAACAAAAGAGTGCAAATAGAGGGAGTTACAATAACT
>CM041636.1:50266005-50276387 GCA_023333625.1 Bothriochloa decipiens
AGGTTTTGTCGAAAAAATTTTGTAGTTCGAATTTTTGGGTTGTTACACAGGGTGTCAGAGTCAGAGGCTTCCTTGATCTTTATGAGCAGTGCATGCTGGCTGCCGCGGAGGCTAAGGATCTTGAAGAGTCCTTGTCGAACGTCAACGCTTCTCCAAGTGACCTGATGGCTCCGAAGGTTGATGTGACTAATGCAGAGGTCACTTATTCTTTTGGTCGAAGCCGGATGACTCAGGATATGATTGCAGAGCTCGAGGAGAGGGGCTTTCTTCCTGTCGGTCGTGGACGGCCTCCTCGTGGGGAGACTGTTTCAAAGCCTGAGAAGGATGAAGCCATTGTGTTTAGGGATTTCTTCACCTGCGGCCTCCGTATCCCGTGCTGCAACTTCCTCCGGTATGTTCTTGAGTGGTTTGAAGTGTAGTTTCATCACATGACTTCCCATGCTTTCCTGAATATGAGCAAGTTTCTTTGGACTGTTGAGTCTTATGGCGGAGAGTTGAGTATGAATACCTTTGTGGAGTATTACAAGTTGTAGAAGCAATCACGGTATGTTGGTAACAAGATGGCTCAGTTTGCGTCTTGTAGCTTTATGGCCAAGAGGAACCTGGGCAAGGGTAGGGAGAAGGTTGCAATCTCTTGGTGTCAGAGGGGGAAATATGAGCCTGCTGACTGGTTGGATTTCTGGTTCTATGTGAAGACTCCCAGTGTTACCCGGCCTGAGGAGGGTGGAAAACAGGTCACCCAGTTTCTCTATGCCTCCGTGATGACGCGGATGAACCCGCTAACCAGTGTTAAGCCCGGGTCTGTCAATTCTGAGAAATGAAAGTCTTCCATGGAGGCTTTTACTGCGGCTTGCCGCTATTCAGGTGGTAGGGACCTTGTGGAGGAAATGATCACTTCTGACTTCTGGCCTTTGCTTGGTGGTAAACACAGAAGGAAATTTGCGATGCGTAAGCTGGATCTTCTCATTTTTGGTGTTGCTGGTGGGATCCCCTGCCCACACTTGGGCATTCGACTTCCTGAAGGAAAAAATGCTACTCAGTTTGTTCTAGAGACAGAACAGAAAGCTGTCAAAATTTTAGGTGAAGTTTCTGAGAAGGAGTATCTCGCTCGGAGGTCTGAGGCCGGCATCATGCCTCGCCTCAACAGGGTTTTTGAAGAGCTTGGCGTTCACTAAACTGAGCGTGAGCTCCCTGAGAAGATCAAGAAGAAGAGCGAGAAGAAGGATTTGGTTTTTGTCGGTGCTGCTACGAAGGCCGCCGAGGGGAAGAAAAGAAAAGCTGGCGCTTTGACGCGCGAAGGCTCGAAGAAACAGAAAGAGGCCTCCGCTGAATCTGCAGAGATGGAAGACGCTTTTGAAGATCTTTATGGGGAAGAAGGGAACATCATTGCCAATCCAGAGGTGGGGACTGAGACTCTGCTGGAGGCTAACACTTTGGCATTGCCTGGTTCCAAGGGCCCGTCTCGGTGGTCTTCGTCGCCTGCTGCTTCCCAGGAGGTGTCCCGTGGTTTAACAATTGGCGCCTCCGGTTCGCCGTCGGTTTGGCCTATCTTGCTGCCTGCTGACCCCCTGCCTGAGCATGTTGAAACGGCGGCCCCTGAGCTTTCTGTGAAACCCTTTGCTACTGCATATCTCAACGCAAGTTCTGATGAGGATGAACTGGAGGAGGCTGGTGTTGCGGCTCATCATGCTAAGAAGCCGGCGGAGATTGCCCAACTTGGAGCGGAGGTTACTGAGGTCCACGAGGATGCCTACACCTTGAGTCAAGGTAACGTTCTTACTTGGAGTATGATCTATGTGGATTTCCTAACTTTGAAGGTTTCTTGTGGTTATGCCTCTGATGGGGAAGTTTCATTGCTCGGTGAGCATGTATATGCTGTTTTTGAGATTTTATATTTTCCTGTTTCCTTGTGTGACTTGTATGTTTTTTTGGTGTCTGCTTCCAGATAGCCTCACTACTGAGGCCACTCAGACTGCCCTTCCACCGCCTTCGGCACCTAATGCACCATTTCCCAGAGGGGCTGTTATTGAGCCGGTGCCTACGACTCTGCAACCTCCGATGAACTTTGTTGGCTCTGAGTCTTTCCCGTCCAGCAGCTGTCCTGATGAGGGCATAAGTGCCCTCCTTGGCTGGGCTCAAGGTATTGACCAGCTGACTGATGCTATGGGTAGAGACCTATACCAGCTTCTGGCTAGGCTGCCGTTTTAAACCTTGATGAACGCCAACATTAATCATCATGTTATTGTGAGTTTGGTTTCATTTTCTTTGTTCTTAACTATATATATATTTTACCTTATCTTTCTCATGTGTTTGATTTTGGCATTGCTTTGTTGCTATCTTTAGAGCGCCGCCTTGTCCATGGCCGTTGAGACTAGTAGTGGTACTGAACTAGTAAAAAAGGATGATGCTATCAAGGTTTTGAAGGCGGAGATTGAGTCTCAGACTCATGAGAAGGAACTAATGGCTCAGAAGGCCTCTGGTCTGGAGAAGCATCTATCAGCTCTTGGGGTTCAATCTGATGACTTAAAGAAGTCTCTTACTGCTGCCAAAGAGGCGGAGGTCATCGCCAATCAGTGAGCGAACAAAGCTGCTGAGATTTCAAATCTCTTGCCTCAGGAAGTAGATGCTGAACGGCAGTTGACGGTGGCTCTTATGACTAAAGTTGAAGAACTTGAGAAGGAGCTAACTGCCGCCAGGTCGATCGGGCTGGAAGTGGTTGAATCCTACATCTCCGCTGTTCAGGCTTTTAGTGGTGTGACGACTCCGGTTAACCCTGAGGCTTCTACCTCCGGGATCTTTTCCTGGATCAAGGTGAACCTCAACAAGCTTATTGAATTTATGACCGGAGTCTCTGATTTTAGTGCAAAGACCTCCACCACCTGTCTATGCAAGTTCTTTGTGTCCAAGGGCATTGTTCAAATTGGTAATTTGATTGTCCTGAGCTAGAAGATCCTGCTGATCTTGGCAGAATGGATCGGTTTGTTAAGACAACCGTGCGTAGCTTCATGGAGAAGTTCTGGTCCAAGTTTGGTCGGTCAGAGACCACTGCCATGGCTAATGTTACTCGTGAAACGGTATGTATAGTTAGCTTTTCCTGTCTTATTTTATTGTAAGAGTTGTGTTGACGATTTTCTTCTCTTATTTTCTGCCTTTTTCAGCAATTGAAGTATGGCAAGCACAGTAGTCATGGCCCAACTTCTTCTGGCAGCACATCTGCACGCACCCGGGGATCTGCCAATGCTGGTGCCTCCGGTTCTCAAGTTCTTCCTGCAAGTGCTGGGACTGATTCTAAGATGGAGCAAGTGGTGGCATCTCCGGGGGCTCGGACGGGGCTTCAGAACTTGACCGCTGAAGAGGAGGTGTAAAAATTCATCTTGATTTGAAGTTGTGTATATTTTGTGTTTTGCTAACCTAGTGCCGACGCGCACATGTAAGGAACAATTTAAGTTACTCTTGGTTTGTAAATTATTAATGGCCGAATCGTCCTGCGCAGGTCTACAGTTTGGGGCCTGTGTAGGAGGTCGAGCCTATTACCTTACTACTTTGTACTCAGCTATGTTGTTGGTTGCTTTAAAGCATAGCCTTACTGCGTATTTTGTTTTGATGCCCGATGGTGATATTAGCACTATGAAGGCTCTGCACCTTGGATGCCCCATGTGCCATCTGTATATAGTATCCATATTGATGCCTCCGCTTTGTCTTCTGCGTGCTGCGGAGATGTCCACTCTGCCAAAAAGTCTGCGAGTGCATGTGACTTGACTGTTGTTCTTGAGATGAACTTGATGCTAAACTGAGATATTTTTGTTGCCCATTTACCGATTCTCCCTGATGCCTCTTTGTTACCTAGGATGTCGGCGAGCGGTTGTGCTGTTGGGACCAGGATCTCATGTTCTTGAAAATAATGTTTAAGCTTCTTGATGCTGTGACTACTATGTAATCTATTTTTTAGACCTCCGATTAGTTCAGTTTTGCTCCTTGCAGCACTTCTGATACATAGTATACTGGGCGCTATACGCTTTTGTTGTCAACTTCATTTTCTTGCACTAGCACTGCGCCGATTGCTCCTCGGAGGCTGCAACATATAGTAACAAGGTTGCCTCCGCATCTGGCCCTATGACCATAAGATCCTTTGTCATGTAGTTTTTGAGCTGCTGGAATGCCTCCGACTGCTCTTTGCCCCATTCAAATTTGTCTGAGACCGTAAGTGTTCTGAAAAATAGTAGACTTCGTTCTGCTAATTTTGAAATGAATCTACTGAGTGCTGCTATTCTGCCTGTCAGTCGCTGTACTTTCTTCTTATTTTCTGGTTCTCTCATTGTTAACACTGCTTTTGTTTTATCTGGGTTTGCTCTTAGCTCTTCTGGACCAACAATGTAACCGAGCATCTTTCCCTTACTTACTCCAAAGATACATTTTTCTGGGTTCAACTTTAACCCTGCTTCTCTGAGATTGGTGAATGTTTCCCTGAGGTTGTCCAAGTGATCTCTGGTTTGTCTGCTGACTACTGCTAAGTCATCGACATAGGCTATAATATTCCTCTGGAGTTGAGCTCGCAATACAATCTGAATCATTCTTGAGAATGTTGATCCGGCGTTTTTGAGACCTTCTGGCATCCTAACAAAACAATATGTGCCGAAGAGGGTCATGAAACTTGCTTTCTCTTCATCCTCCTTTCTTAGCCATATCTGGTGGTATCCTGAGAAACAATCTAACAGAGAGAAGCGCTTGCATCCTGCTGCCTTGTCGATTGATGCATCTATCCTGGGTAATGGGAAAGGATCTTTTTTACAGGCCTTGTTGAGATCTGTGAAGTCTATGCACATTCTCATTTTGCCGTTATTTTTTGGCATTAAGACAACATTTGCTAGCCAGTCTGAGTACTTGATTTCTCTGATGACCTTGGCATCTAATAACCTTTGCACCTCCGCTTTTGATTCAATTATGCGTTTCTCTGACATCTTTCTCTGTTTTTGCTTCCTAGGCTTGACATTTGGGTTGAGGTCGAGGATGTGTTCAATTACATCCTGACTAATTTCTTGTAGATCTGATGCTGACCATGCAAATACATCCTTGTTTTTTGTTAGCAGTCCTAACAAATCTTTTCTCTCTACCTCTGATAGGTTGGCACCTATGGTCACTTTTCTGTTAAGGACTGCTTCTTCTAATGGTAATGTTATTGTGTCCTCTTGATCTGTCATGTTGGTGTTTCCCACAGGCATGTCTGGAGGCTCCTCTGTTGCTATGGTGTTGATGTTTCTATGTGCTTTGTAGATTGCTTTCTCTATGTTCCTTGCTTCTTTTTGACTGCCTCGTACTGTAATGATCCCGTGCAATGCTGTCATTTTCATGCAGAGGTATCCGATGTGTATTGCCACATTAAACTTGTTTATAAATCCTTTTCCCACTATTGCATTGTATTGGTAGTAGATGTCTACCATGTCAAATGTGATGTATTCTGTCCTTGCACAGTCTCCGTCTTTGAATGACACTGGTAATGATATCTTGCCTAGTGCATTGATCTTTTTCCCACCAAATCCAAATAGCGGAGTATCTGGTGGTTGCAGCTGGCCTCTACTGAGTTTCATTTGGTCGAATACGTTGGCGAAGATGATGTCTGCTGAATTCCTAGAATCCATGGGTATCCTGCTTACTTCCCAGGCTGCTATGTTTGCCTTTATGACCATGGCGTCTGCGTGCGGATAGCTTTCAACTTGGAGATCTTGCTCTGTGAATTCTATTGGCATCTTGGACCATTCTGTTAATTTTTATGCTCCTTGAACTGCTACATTGTTTACCATACGGAAGTGATCCTTTTTCTGCTTCTTGGTTTTGAATTCCAGGGCTGAGCCACCGGCTATAGGTAGTATCATGCTAATGGTTGGTAGTGCTGAATACGGATGTAACTAGTTTTCTGTCGGAGGCTCTGCCTTCAGGGCTGCTGATGGGGTTAAAGCATACTGCAAAGGTGCTGGTAATGATTCATACTGCCTTTGTTGTGCCACCGGAGGTGTCTGCATTTGTGTTGATTCAATAAGTGTTATGTGGAGAGGTCTTGGGTTGATGTAAGTTAGACTGTTTTCTGCTCTGTTCGAGGTGTAACCCTGGTACTGCACTGTTTGTTGATACGCTGGTCTCCAGGCTGGTAGTGATGCTGGATAGTACTAGTGGGCCAGGTTTTGCTGCGATAGTGGTCCTAGACCGTATCCTAGGAAACTTGGGTTGTATTGCAGATGGAGTTGCGAACCGTGAGTGTGATTTACCTCTTTGCTACCTTGTTGCTATTGTAACTGTTTGCTTTTCATCCTGTCAAATGTCTCTTGGGCCTCTGGGCAATCCCGTGTGACGTGCCATTTGTCCTCTTCGTGGAAGAGGCAATATGGCTTCTTTGGTTTCTGGTTCTTGCTCCAGTTCTTGGACTTGTTGCTTTTGCTGTAGCCCTGCCCTCCTTGATTTCTTTGCTCATAGTTGGCTTCTTTTTTGTCCTAAGCATTCGGAGGCTGGCTACTCTGCAAATTGAAGACTTATTTCTATTGGTTCTGGTATTGTTGTCTTTGTTGGTTCCTATTGTCTCTTCTGTTGCCATTATTTGAAAAATGTTTACTTTGACTGTCAGCTTCTTCTAATCTTTTGTGGAGGTCATTGTCGGACCTGCAGTATTTTTTAAACTCCTCGTGCAGCTGAGCCATTGTGGCTGGCTTCTTTCTTGCCAAGTGACTAGCAAATGGGCCGATCCTGAGTCCTTTGATTGCTGCTTCTATGGCTACCCCATCAGGGACATCTAGTGCTTTAGCCCAGAGGTGTAGGAATCTCTGATAATAGTCTCTGAGGGGTTCGCCCTTGAGGTGCTTGTTGCTGAACAGTCTGATAATGTTAGCGACTCGCTTGTGTAAGCCTTGAAGTTTGCTAGTATCTGGTCTCGTAGGTTCTCCCATGAGTATACAGTGCTTGGCTTCAACATTGAGTACCATGCCAGTGCATCTCCTTTTGCTGCAATCACGACTGATTTAGCCATTACATGATCGTTGCCTCCTGCGGAGGCTACTGTGGCTTCGAAACTCATTATAAACTGTCTCGGATCTGAATTGCCATTGAATCTTGGCAAAGACACAGGTTTGTAACTTGGAGGCCATGGTGAGCTTTGCAGACCTTCAGACAGTGGTGACTTTGGGACAAAGACTCTTGATGGTGTGGGTAGGCTTGGAATTATGGTGTGTGCAGCTTACACGTTTATAGCTGGGGGACGACTTGTTGTGATTGGTTGAGCAGTCTCGGATGGACTTGCTGCCAGAGGTTGCATGCTCTGTATTTCTGCTTGCAGAATAGCCATTTGTTGCCTTATCTCGTCCGCTTGACGCGATGATTGTATTGTTCTTTGGGTGGCGGCTTGCTGCGCCCTTAACCTGTCTCTTTTGGCTTCCATGCGGTGCATCTCATCTCTCAGCCTGGCCAATTCGTCTTCTTAGTTCTGGGCTGGCGGAGCCTGCTCGGACGGGTCCTCCCTTTGCGCGGCATTGTTGTTCTCGTCGTCACCTCTGTCCTCTGGTACGGAGGCGTAGGTGCTTTGAGTGTTTTTTCTTGGTCTCCCGCGAGCAGAGGGTTGTGGTACCTCCGCCTCGGCGGCAGTACATCTCCTAATGGAGGCCTTTCTTCTAGGTGGCATCTGTAGGCGTTATCTTCGGCCAGACAAACGGTGGGCGCCAACTGTTGGAACACGTTCCCAGCAGATTTAAGACGAAGAGGGACAATTGGACCAAAACAAACCTCCTCTTGATATAAAATGGTGGGATTACAAGGTGGGCCCAAAGGCAGGTGGCGCTGCAGCTACCAAAGGACAACCACCCTTTATTACACAGGAGGCGTGGCCTTTTATAGTGGCTCCCCAGCTCAAGATTGAAAGTGCAACCGCACCCCCAATAGGAGTTTCGAAACCCTATATACTGACCCTATTACACGTGGGCCCCCTAGGGGTAGGCTGGTCCACCATTTCCTGGCCACGGCCGTGGGCCGCGGCCTATTACCACCTGCGAGAGGCCCATTAAGCCCACTACTTGTTCACAAGCCCCCAGCTTGGCCCGGCGCACCGTCCTAATGAAGGTAGTCTCGGGTTGCCGCCTCCTCGCGCAGAGCCCCCGGGGAAGTCGTGGTTCCGTCGATCAGCCCCCACTTGAGCGACGGTCGTCGCCACCGGACCTCCGCCGTTGATTGACTCCACCTCGACGTCGCTGTCTTGGGATATCACCACCTCCGCTCAGGGCCTCCGCGGGAGTCGAGAGCTTGGTCGATCAACCTCCGCGAGCATGGGAGACGACGCCGCCGGACCTCCACCGCCGATCGACTCCGGTCCCCCGAAGTACCTCCTCGGCTGAGGTCCTACCTCTGGAGGCCTCTTCTTTGGATCCTGTGGACACAGATATGAAAAGAATACTGGATTCGTTGGTTAGACTCCAAGCGGAGGAAATAAGCCTCTCCGGCCCTGGGGCGCATCCCCAACAACATGTCAAAATTTTGTTTGGGTTGCATAGGAATCATGTTGACTATTACAATTTGTACTCTAGAATCATGTAAAGTGCTTACAAGCATTTCATTGGGTGCCAACTGCCAATGCAACCTCCAAGAAAATTCAATGACCCACAAGAAAATAATAATTAACTTGACAGTTAAGAATAGCACCAAGAAAATAGATAAAAAAACATAGTAGTTTCCTTGGTGGATTAAGAAAATGAGTAATTTCTTTGGAGGTGGTTAGAATATCCCTTATTCCTTGGCGGTTTACTTCAGACCTTAAGAAATACATATTTTCTTCGAGGTCGATGTCCACAGCCAACGAAACTACACTCTCTTTGCCAGTTTTATATATTTTGATACTTAAGGAAAATTTCAGCCCTTATTACACTATAGCCAAACGGGGATTACTGGTGTGTGAAAGTGGTAACAATCTGAACATGGAGCCGAGTAGTGCTAGCTGCACTGTATACACCTTTGTAACGCAAAGGATATTCTCTCTTTAACTTTTGAAGCCAGCCAGTCCGGCAAAATTAAAGGAGGAAAACACAGACACGAAGCAGAAATGGTGAAAGGCAAAGGTTGGCCGGGTGGCGTAGTACTACTACACTACTATTAGTAAACGTTTACTAACAATGGTGCCTAGCTAGTCTGCTAAGCCCAGAAAGAAAATAGAAGTCTCCATTGACATGAGATCACAAAAACGTATGCTTACGCACTACAGCACAGCTGCTGCCGTGTCCTCGTCGATGGAGGCTTCAGGGAATGAAGAAGCCAAGACGAAGGTGCTGGTGCCCGAAAGGCAGAGACTTTTGGAACCTTTCCAAGCTCTGTTGAGCCACTCAAGTTGCGTGCTCGCGCTCTCTTTCCCTTGCTTAGCTTAGTTGCTTCTCCACCACCGGATCAAAGAAAGTGCGTGCTTGCACTGAAATTGAAACAGAGCAGGGGAAAAACCGCCATCCCTACTACTACTTCGTCCTTTGCTTACTTATTCTCGTTGCGACTTGCGAGTCAGCAGACAACCTTGCTTGCATTGTATCGTAGGCATGCACATTTTTGCGCCTTGCTGTTGTAATTATTTCCTGTCTCGTTTTTGCACTCGAGCTTTAGTTATGTATCAGTGACGTGTAGCCCAGTACCAGCCACAAAAGAGCAGAGAAACAGAAACCTCTTTGCCAAAAATCTGCTGCACACTACACTAGCTAGTGACTAGTCACTAGCTAGCTACGCCCTGTTCATTTCCTTCCATGTCGCTAGAGGCCAGAGCAGTCAGAATCGGCGGTGGTGGTTGCTTTCCTGCTGTGCTGCATCGATCTGTTTTGTGTTGACACCTTTTGAGAGAGAGAGAGAGAGAACTGTTTTGTGTTGACATGGTGTTCGTGTTCCAGTGCGTCGGCGGCCCCATGCATGGCCCACCATGCACCATTGACCACCATACATGTCCGGGGTAGCCTGGCCCATCCCAACATGCAGGCACGTATAGGAAGGAACAGGGTGCCATTGCCCCCTACTCAGCTCAGCTGGGCAGGGCAGCTATGCATGGCCTCGCTGCATCATTTCCTTGATGCCACGCCACTTTCTCGTTCCAGTTCGGCCGTACTTCTCGCTGTTCCACGATCGATCGGTGCCCACTGCCGACCCACGTCTTGCTAGCTAGTCGCTTTCGTACAGCCATATCCGAGCTTCCGACCAGCCTGCTCTGGGATGCTCGCCTTGCTGCTTTGCCAGCCAGAGTGCTTGTGGCGCGGCCCGTGATCGACGGGCGGACGGTGCGCCGGTCCGGCCATTTCAGCTTTAGCTCATCCACTGCGCCCGGCCGTTTGTGTTAGTGGACGACGACGCGGCCTTTCCATCCGTCGTCGTCAACGGCCGGCCGGCTT
>CM041636.1:50281591-50291910 GCA_023333625.1 Bothriochloa decipiens
TCTCGAGGGGTACGCTCTCGAGGGGTATGGTCTCGAGGGGTATGGTCGAAGACGGAAAACTGCCCTGCTTCGACAGCGGTGCTCGGCCAGTGATGGCGAGGTTAAACATCCGGCGAGGGCTGCTCCAGGACTTTGCCAACTCGTGCATCGTCCTCGGGTCGCCAAGGCGAACACGAAGGTGGTCATCAAGTCGGGGGCTTGGTCCCCGTGACGTGCTTTATGGCGGACAGCGGCTCGAGGGTGACGGTGCTCGAGGTATAGGACTCGAGGGTCGACGCGTCGAGGTGTTAAACTCGAGGGTCTGTCCTCTGACGGGTCAAACTCGAGGGTCGGTTGTCGAAGGGTCGACTCGAGGGTCGGTTCGTGCGCGTGATCTGTCTAGGTAGTGACCTGGGCCTACGCGCTCACGGCGGAGCGCCATGGCCAACAGCACGGCGGAGGGTTCCAGAGGGCGGCGATGGCGGTGCTCACCGACGGTCGAAGAGGATGGAGGTGCGGTACAAGTCCAAGCGGCTCCGGCTCGTGGTACTGCTCCTCCTTCCTGCCCTCGACGCAGCAGCAGCGGCTCCGAGTCGACGGTCTCCCTCCTCAGCTCCGGCGGCGGCGTCTTCTTCTTCCCCGACTCCTTCCTTCCCCTTCGGCTCTTCTCCAACGAGGCTGCTAAGGTGGAATGGGGCTTCACCAGAGCGGTGGCGGCGATCTGGGAACCCTAGGGTGCCAGGGTGCTTGCTTTATAGGGCGGACGCGGTGGTAGGTAGCAGACGGACGGCCGATCACAGCTTTGCTTGATCGAGCGGTCAAGGGATGTCCAGGTCAGCAGCTGGGGTTCGAAATGGGTCCAGAGAACAGCGAGAGGGGCTAGGTAACGCTGGGTGTCGAAGTTTTTTATGGCAGCAGCGTTCCACTGCGGCGACAGCGCAGGTGCGCGTGCGCGCGCGGAGAATGTTGCCTGCGGCCGTGGGAACTTTACGTGGGCTGGTCGGTCCAGGTGGCTTGCGGGCGCGCGTCGATGCGGGGCGACACTGGATCCAGCGGTCGAGGGAGGTTGCTTAGGAGCGACGCCGGGGAACAGTGCTGACGCGAGCACGCACGGCCGGTCGGGTGACCTCAGCGGGCGCGATGACACGTGGGTTCCACTTCGAGGCCCCATCATCAGCGACTCATCGGCAACGGAGGCTCGGTGCGGCGCGCGGACGCGCGCGGCTCTTGCTGGGCCGTCGGCCTGGTTGGGCCGCGCAGCGCGGGGTCGAGCGGCGAGCGCGGGGTCGAGCGGCGAGCAGGGGGGGTCGAGCGGCGAGCAGGGGGGGTCGAGCGGCGAGCGCAGGGTCGAGCGGCGAGCAGGCCGGCTGGCTGGGCGGCTCGGGCCGGTCTCCTTCTCTTCTTTTTCCTTTTCCTTTTCTTTTTCATTTTCAAATATATTTGTATATATACTTAGATATATGCGGTGTGCTTATTTTGTGCTACAGAATAGTGAGCATACATGGCCCGAATACTTCTAGGGTATTATACCCTTAATATTTATTTGTCAAAATAAATATTATGTTTTCATTTTTAATAATCAACACATAAACCAAATAAGAATCCAAATCACTCTTTTAATGCAACATGATGATTGAACTATTGAAACATTAAAATGTAACAAGCGAACATAGAGCATTGTTATGAGGTGTTATTTAACTTGCAACATATGAATGCCATGCATGACATGCTAGGGTTGATGCATATGTAAGGGGTAGATGATGACATGTCGCACCACATCACTCGAGGTTTTGTCGAAAAAATTTTGTAGTTCGAATTTTTGGGTTGTTACAGTCCTTCCCCCTCATTGGAATCTCGTCCTCGAGATTTAAGAGGTGTCATACCCTTCGAAGAGGTAGGGATACTGTAGCAGAAGTTGATTCTCATCTTCCCACGTTGCTTCACGTTCAGAGTGATTGCTCCATTGAACCTTGCACATAGGGATGGACTTGCTTCGGGTCTCTTTGGTGTCATAACCCAAGATCTTGATTGGGTGCTCCTTGTACTCAAGAGTATCCTGGATATCCAGCACATCAGTGGTGACTGCTTCCTCTTCTGGTACCCTTAAGCACTTGCGTAACTGTGAGACATGAAAAACAGGGTGTACTCCTGTTAACTCGGGAGGTAGTTCAAGCTTGTATGCAAGCTTCCCAACTCTCTAACAGATACGATACGGTCCAACATATCTTGGGGCCAACTTCCCTTTTACGTGGAATCTGACGGTACCACGAAGTGGAGACACTTTGAGGTAGACAAAATCCCCAACTTCGAACTCAAGGTCTCGACGCCTTTTGTCGGCATAGCTCTTCTGTCGGCTCTGGGCGATCCTCAGGTTCTCTCTGACTTGAGCTACTCCTTCTTCGGCTTCCTTGATCTTGGCGGGGCCAAAGACTGCTCTTTCGCCTGGGTGGTCCCACATCAACGGGGTTCTACATGGCTTGCCATAAAGAGCCTGGAAGGGTGACATCTTGATACTTGCCTGGTAGCTGTTGTTGTAAGAGAACTCAGCAAACGACAGACACTTCTCCCAATCTGTTCCATATTTGAGAACACTGGCACGAAGCATATCTTCTAGAATCTGATTCAACCTTTCTGTCTGACCATCTGTTTGCGGGTGATAAGCAGTGCTGTAATCAAGGTCAGTCCCAATAGACTCGTGAAGAGATTGCCAAAATCGGGACATGAATTGGGGTCCACGATCCGACACAATACTCTTAGGAGCTCCATGAAGCCTCAAAATATCCTTGATGTACAAATCTGCCAACTGCTCTGCACGTATCGTAGTTCTGACTGGTATAAAATGTGCTACCTTCGTCAGACGATCAACTATTACCCATATAGAGTCATGACCTTGTTGAGATCTTGGTAATCCCACGATAAAGTCCATGGATATGCTTTCCCACTTCCATTCTGGAACATCGAGTGGTTTGAGTAATCCAGCGGGTCTTTTATGTTCGGCCTTGACTCTGTTACAGATGTCGCATTCGGCCACATGTCTCGCAATGTCTGATTTCATGCCTTTCCACCAGAAATGCTTCTTCACATCTTGGTACATCTTTGCACCACCGGGATGGATGCAATACTTAGAGTCATGTGCCTCTGACAGGATTTCCTTACGCAAAGCAGGATTGCTGGGCACACAGATTCTATCCTTGAACCAGATGGTTCCATGCTCATCTTCTTGGAATTCGGGGCTGTAGCCTTGCTTCATCAACCCACGAATGTACTCCATTTCTTCACAACTCTTCTGAGCTTCACGAATTCGCTCGGTGAGATTATACTCGATACGGAGTTCGTGCAACAACCCATGGGGTACTATCTCAAGATGAAGATCTTCAATCTCTTTCTTCAATTCAGGTGGCAGGGTTGATAAGAACAGGGCATGACAATAGGTCTTGCGACTAAGAGCATCAGCGACTACATTCGCTTTTCCAGGATGGTAGTGAATCTCCATGTCATAGTCCTTGATTAGCTCTAGCCATCTGCGCTGTCTCATATTCAGATCTTCTTGAGTGAAGAAATACTTCAAGCTCTTGTGATCGGTGTATATATCACACTTGTTGCCAATAAGATAATGTCTCCAGATCTTCAGAGCATGCACAACAGCTGCTAGCTCAAGATCATGCGTGGGGTATTGTTGCTCGTGCTCCTTTAGCTGTCGGGAAGCATAAGCAATAACCTTCCCATTCTGCATCAGCACACAGCCTAGCCCTTGGCGAGAGGCGTCGCAGTAGACGACAAAGTCGCTAGTGATATCAGGTAAGGCTAGGATAGGTGTGGTGGTTAGCTTCTCCTTTAGAGTCTGGAAACTGTGTTCACACTCTGGTGTCCACTCGAACTCATTAATCTTCTTCAAGAGATTTGTCATAGGACGAGCTATCTTTGAGAAGTTCTCAATGAATTGGCGATAGTAACCTGCCAATCCCAAGAAACTCCTGATTTTGGACACATTGCGAGGTTGTTCCCATTCTTTTACAGCCTCTATCTTTGCAGGGTCTACAGCAACTCCATCTGCTGAGAGTACATGACCAAGAAAAGCAACTTCTTCAAGCCAGAACTCACATTTGCTGAACTTAGCATAGAGCTGGTGTTGGGACAACTTCTCGAGCACTATCCTCAAATGTGCTTCATGTTCTTCAGCAGAAGGTGAATAAATCAGAATGTCGTCAATGAAAACCACAACAAACTGATCAAGATCCTCCATAAACACTTTGTTCATCATGTTCATGAAATAGGCCGGGGCATTCGTGAGACCGAAGGATACAACGGTGAATTCATACTCCCCATAGCGTGTGACAAAAGCTGTCTTGGGAATGTCTTCTTCCTGAATCTTCATTTGATGGTAACCAGATCTGAGATCAATCTTCGAGAAGTACTTAGCACCACGAAGCTGGTCAAGCAAGTCATCGATCCTTGGCAGAGGATACTTGTTCTTGATGGTGACGGCATTGAGGTTGCGGTAATCAACGCACATCCTCATCGAACCATCTTTCTTTTTCACAAACAGAACAGGTGATCCCCAGGGCGAAGCACTAGGCCTAATAAAGCCCTTGTCAGAAAGTTCCTTCAACTGCTTCTTGAGCTCTTCTAGCTCATCCACTGACATGCGGTACGGTCGCTTAGAGATGGGACCGGTTCCGGGCACAAGATCAATGATGAACTCAACATCACGATCTGGTGGCATGCCGGGCAACTCTTCTGGAAACACATCCTCATATTCCCTGACAACGGGGACATCTGCGAGAGTCTTCTCTCTTTTCTGAGATTCTTCCTGCGACTTGAGTGCATTCAGGGCACATAGAAAAGATACTGATTTATCCTTCTGAGGTGCACATCTGACTGCTTGGCCAGAAGGATGAGTTATCTGAACATATCTGAGTGAACAAGAAATCAAACCCTTGTGCTCGGTAAGCCAATCCATGCCTAGGATGACATCCAAACCATTTGATGGTAGAAGGGTAAGGTTAGCTCGAAAGGTTAGACCCTCGATAGAAAGCTTCACTCCCTTGCAGATATGGGTGCTTCTCATCTCACTAAGAGGAGAACTGGTGACTATAGGCTCCAAACGTGGAGTGATAGGTATCTTACTCTCTCGTGCAAACTTAGATGAGATGTATGAACATGTAGCTCCAGAATCAAACAGAACAGATGCTTTAATGCCATTAACAAGAAACATACCGTACACAACATCTGGGGCAGCTTGAGCTTCTTCTGCGTTCATGTGCGTGAGACGACCACGGCTTGCAGATCCACGGTATTGAGACTTGGATGCAGCAGGTGCGGGTGTCTTCTCAGGACAGTCAAACACCTTGTGGCCTGGTTTGCCACAACCAAAGCAAGTGAACGGCACACTGCCTGTGGGGGTTGGTGCAGCGGCCTTCCAGCTGCCTGAGTTTGGCGTAGCACGAACAGGCACAGAGTGATCAGTCCTGTGACGTGGCTGCGATGAGTGCTCACGGGGGTAGCGATCCTTCCCAGCACTGTCACGAGAGCGGTGGTCACGAGAGTAACGGTCGCGGGAGCGATGGTCGCGGGATAAGCGTGAGTGGTCAGCCAAGTAGGTACCACCACTCCTACCCGAGCCATAGGTAGAGTCCTTGCCGTAATGAGGACGGCTAGACGTCTTGTCCCGACGGAACCTCTTACGCTCATGGTCATGGTAGAAGCCCTCGGACTTCTTCTTCTCCCTTCTGAACATTTCTCCTGCCTCCTTCTGGTCTTTCTCGATCTGGATACAACGATCGATCATGTCACGAAGTGTGTGACTCTTGGTGCCTCCCAGGGCTACCTTGATCTTGGGGTTCAGACCCTTTCTGTACTGCGTTATCTTCTCCTTCTCAGAAGTCGCGACATGCAGAGGTGCATAGCGTAACAAACTGGTGAAGGTGTTGGTGTACTCGCAGATGTCACCTCCCTTCTGGGTGAGGTTACAGAATTCCTCCTCTTTCTGCTCCATGACTCCCTCAGGAACATGGTACTCGATGAACTCATCCGCGAACTCATCCCAGGTGATGTGTTCGGGGTCCTCATGAGCTTGGCGGTAGCTGTCCCACCAGGAACGCGCAGCTCCAGTGAGGTGGTGAGCAGCGATACCGACTCGCTCCTCTGGGGTACAAGTGGTAAGCTCCAGCTTCTTCTCGATTTCGCGAAGCCAATCATCAGCTTCCAGTGGTTCCTTGTAGGTGCCATCGAAAGTGGGTGGCCTGAGCTTTAGAAAACCCTCAAGTTTCCTCTGGAAGTCATTCGGATTCCCTCCAAAGCGGTGATTGGTTCCATTGACCAAAGCGGCAAGCAGCTGTGTCTGTTGCGCCATCACTTCTGCCAGGTTTGGCGGTGGTGGCGATGGCGGAATCGGCTGCGGCGGAGGCACATTGCCATGGGCATCACCTCCTCCAGCGGCACTTCCTGCTGGCGGGGTCCGCTCGCGATCGTTCCCACCCTGGTTGAGGTTGATGGGTGGAACACGACCTCTCCTTCGTCCATAGCGTCTTCCACGCCCAAGCTCGGGTTCGGGTGGAGGCGGACGGTTGCCTAGACATGCGGAGCGACGTGCAGACATCTGTGACACGGGTCGACAACTGTTTAGCACTTATTGGTTAAATATAATTAAATGACTTCAACGATTTAAGGAAAAATATTTAATCTATCCAACACTCATACAAAGAAGCAATAAGAGCCATAAAATGCGATAAGATTGATCATTCATTACATGGTTGCATTACATGGCATCATCTCTAGCAGCTACGCTAGATGACATGCGAGACTCGCACTACGAGAAGGTAACTCGTGGATACAAGCTAACTCAACTCTAACTCATGACGTGGCCACGCAGGGTCCACACTACTCTGACTGATACATCGGCGCGTTGTATACTGCTGGGTGAAAATGGTTGCCAAGAACTGTCAGCTCTTCCTGTGACATGTGAAGGTGCTTCACATAAGCCTGAGCTTCTCCGAACTCCTTGGTAAGTGGCAGGTTGGTGGGAGCTGGACAGTGGTCGTGCCTCAAGAGGGAGTAGCCAATCTGGAAAGTTTCCTTAAAGGGGTCCTTGCGTCTGGCTGACAAAGGAAGTCTGTCACGCAACTCAGCGTACTCCTGGCAGCGTCTCTCGTCGGCATTCTTCCAAGCTGTCTTGAGTCTCTTGTACCTGTCCACCAAGGTCTCATTCTGAATCACCAGGGCAATCAGATGGCCTTGGTTGCACTGTGCTTTCGCTTCTGCTTTCTTCAGAGCTTTTACGAGCATTGACTTCTCACACTGCACGGTGAAGTTGCTCTTGCCATCTTCCCGTCTTCTCTTCTGTAGTTCTTTGATCTCCATATCCTTGTCCATCTTCTCTCCCTCCAACTGGAGAACTCTTGCATCAAGGTAGTAGTTTCGGAGCCCAATGTCCCCAACCTTGTCTCGCAGGTCAACGACCTCGGCTCTGTGAGCCCTTGCCTGACGTGCGAGCTTGTCCTTCAGCTGGGCAACTGTAGCCTCGAGTTCTTCTTTCTCCTTAGCTTCCTGCTTGCAGAACTCCTGGTACTCCATCATAGTGTTGCGGTCGAGGCGTCTCTTCTTCTCCAGGTGCTCTATGTAGCGGTTCTGCTCGAAGAGGTGAGCGGCGGAGGCACGGTTGCAAAGACTGGTCTCTGCTAGGATGATTGGCCTGACCAGATCATCCTGCTGCTCTGGTGTGAGGAGAGAGTTCAGGGCCTGAGGAAGAAGGCGAAACTCTGTGTTGCGAAGGTGCTCATAAGCGATCTTCATCACTTCACGCAGAGCCTTGAGTGACACAGACTGGATTCCTTCTTCGATTGAGTCCACAATTGTCATCTCCAGGAGAGCTGGTACTGAGGGCAGAGTCTGACTTGTAGGGATCCCTAGGTGAGTGACCACATAACCCTTGATTCCTCCTTCTGAGTCCGGTGCTCCAGTGTAGGTGTACTTGATCTCCTCAACAGGCACTCCGAGTACTCCCAAAACACGATGCAGAGTGTACGGAAGGCCTGGAAACTCCTGTCCCTGGTAGGTGAACTCAGCCTTGGGTATGCTGCTCAACGGTCCAAGCGGGGGTCCAAAGCTTGTCATCTGCACGTTTCAAAGGGAAGAAGGGTCAGCAAGTCAGTAACAATAGAGAAGCCTTGCATAAGAAGAAATGCAGGGTCGGTATATAACCGAAAGAAAAACTGGTTTGTCCTGTACTAACGTCCATTTCTAGGGTTTCGTCCTAAGGTCAAGTATGGCTCCGATACCAACTGAAACAACCTTGATTTCCGCGAAGGAAATCCACAGTGTCGGAGTGTAATATGACCATTTAAATCACATTACCCGATAACAGTTGAATCCATAGTCCATACATCGAACAAAAGAGTGCAAATAGAGGGAGTTATAATAACTTATTACATCGCCACAGGGCGGAATCAGAGTTCATGCAGCATAACAATAAAAGCTTGAGGTGCGGAAGCTATCTTCTTCTCTCCAACTTGAGCGTAGGCACGAAACCCTCAATCGCTGTACTCCCCAGATGAGTACTCACTCCTTGAACCTGAAACCAAATTTTCAGTACGATTTGTACTGGCCACACTCCCACCCTATGCATTGCTTTGTGGAAGTGGATGCAAAAATAAGGGTATCTCAAAAGGAACCTATAAAGGCTGGGTTTTCCTATGCAAGTTCAAGTATATAAAACAAAAGTATAATAAACAAGTTTTAAACACAAACCCATTCCCTTCATCTATATCCATCCATAACTGTAGCATCATCTCATCTCATCTCCAACACCCTCTCAGACTCTGGTCGACAAGCCAACTCCCTCTTGGCTTGCCTCAGCGGCCCGCAGCCCTCAAACTGGCTCACGGCCGGAAAACACACTCAGAGGAAGGTAGAACACTCCACTCACTAGTCCGGTGCATGCGAAACACAGGAAAGGTCCATAGCCGAAGATTCGGCATATGTATCGATCGATCAACCATACACTCTGCAGAGGTTTCACTAATCCACCAGATAACCATCATCGATGCACGCGCGCACCTAGGCAGATTCCGGGCGCCTACTGCCATAGGCGATGCCACTCTACCATCCAGCACTGGATCACTGGAACTGTGAAGAGAGCATGTATCCGCTCCCGAAGAGGATGCCATGCCATGTACCCACTCCCGAAGGGGGTGCCATGAACGTCTTGGTAGGGTGTTAGCTCCATCCCATGCATATACCTTCCTATCACTTCTCACCTAGCAGTAGTGGCATTGACCTATCCAGCGGTTCGGCCGTCTCCCCCCATGGAGAGCGAGTGGAAAGCAAGAGATTCCTAGGTCCGGATACCAGCGCAACAGTTCCTAGATTTGACCAAACCGGGATATCTTCATCAGGGTTTATTTTTAACGTGCTACCACGGCACCTTCATCCCGGGCTCCACCTTTCCGAGGATCACACCCAAGGACCACCATCACATCTCAGTTAGCCCACCACAGGCTCCTCTCATGGGAATGACCAGAACCATTCCCTGGCAAGAATTGCTCCAAAAGCTCGTCGTAGATCCCGGCTCGATCGACTCAACCCTCGCCCTACTCCCTGCCGTAAGTTCCACCCCAAACCCGGATACAACATCATCAGCTCACATGCCCATCTGAACATCAACTCACACATCCAGCCTGGCACCCTCCAGGCCTTCCCCGGGTTCATCACGTCGCATCAAAATGTAAGCGAGTGAAGTATAGAAATATAAGCATAGCAGATAAGCAGGTGGCTATCATAACAGCGGGTAAGCAGGTGATAGTTTACAGCAAGGTAGGGCTCATCAAATAAACGCTCTATCATGCAGTCCTAGCACAGGCATAGCATTATAGCGACATGAATTTAAAGCACTAGCCATACTATAATTGTCATGCGTAATGGGATCTACGAGGTTGGATGGTGTGTGGCACCTTCACTGACGTAGCTGTCGGACTTCTCCTGGTAGTCACTGTCGTCAAGCTTGTCCTCGCTCGAGCCTGTAACGAGATTTAACGATCACGGAAGCGACTCCTATAGATTAGCACAAAGAACGAATGCAAAATAGAAGATCCAAATACACTCAAACATAGCCTAGATAGATAGGGCTCGATTTATAGAAAATTTGGATATGTGGATCATAATTTTCTGAGCTCGTATGAAAAAGATATGAATTTTCAAGGATTTAACCATTTTCTGAAAAGAGAAAGGGGCTCGAGGAGTTACGGTCTCAAGGTTATGATCTCGAGGGGTAGGCTCTCGAGGGGGTTACGGTCTCGAGGGTTAGGTCTCGAGGGATACGGTCTCGAAGGACACTGTCTCGAGGG
>CM041636.1:50294739-50308039 GCA_023333625.1 Bothriochloa decipiens
TTTGGCGGCCAGGGGGCCGCCTGCAAAAGTGCATGGCCGGCCTCGCCTGTTTTGCAGGCGGCCCCCAGCTGGCCAAAAAACGCCCACTGTGTGGGCATTTTTTGGCTTCCAGGGGGCCGCCTGCAAAACAGCGCGGCCGGCCTGGCCTGTTTTGCAGGCGGCCCCCTGGGGAGGAAAAAACGCCCACTGTGTGGGTGTTTTTTTACTGCTCGGGGCCCGCCCGCAAAACAGGCCGGCCCTTTTGCAGGCGGCCCCCTGGCCGCAAAAAACGCCCACACAGTGGGCGTTTTTTGGCCGCCAGAGGGCCGCCCGCAAACGCCGGCACCGGCGCCGTCCCGACGTTTGCCACGTCACAAAAAACGCCCAGACAGTGGGCGTTTTTTAAAAAACGCCCACTGCAGGCGACTAGTTCTGTCATTTTTTGAAACGGGAGACTATTTTAGTAAATTTTTTTTAAAAAAAAATTAAAAATAAAAAAAGTTCCCCAAGATGGTCGCCAGCGCAGCAGCAGTAGCCCAGTAGCGGCAACAGGCCAAGTCCAGGTGCATTTCTAATTCCTCAGACCAACCACAGTAGCACCAGACCAGGTAACAAGCCCAGGAGCACAACAGATGCAACAGTAAGCTAGATTGCTCCCTTTTTCTTCCAAATTTTCAACAAAACTTAATCCAAATAATATGCCATCTCATCCAAAAATTGTCAAACATCATTAGCACAATATATGGCATTTCTCAATAGCTTTTTAGGGATATCTCAACCATCTCATCATGCCACAAAACCCAAATGCATATGCAAAATAAAATTTAATTTTGTGGCACTAGTTGAGTAAAATAATCATAATATTCCCCTCTTAATAGTACAGTTATCAAACCTAAATCACTCACACCCTCTATGGTGTCTTGAGTGTCAAACAAAACCAAATTTATACCTTTGCCTCGATAACCTATGTCTTGTCTCCTCTTTCTCACTTTCTAATTCTCACTTTCTAATAGTGAAGCAAATAGTCATCACAACATGTCCACCATCTCCATACACTAGTGTTGTCAACCTATCTCATATTTACTTTAGAGACAAAGGTTAGCCAACTAAGTTTCATAAATTACTCAAAACCAAACATGGAGCTTTAAGTCTCTTGTAATGCATTTTCAGAGTACTCACTGTCCAAGAAAGCACTGATTCTATAGCAATGGAGATGCAACTTATAGGACCAGAACATCAAGATAGCCCAGGCTGCTGCTCCAGTCCAGTTTGAAAAGCCTACGCGTTCGCCTAGCCAGCTTGAAGTCAGGACTCTTCTCTAGCTCAATGCCATGGATGCATATGACTACCCGGTATACAGTTCATTCTGGTCAGCTGTTTCTTGCTACTTTGTTTCCTTTTCTGTTGCTGACTACTTAGAACATTGATGTCCTATTGCAGGAGGGTGGCTATCGCTGCACTGTGACCATTGATCGCTTTGTGCCCAATACATCCTAGTGGTTTGCATCCTGCACCAAATGCAGCAAGTTGTGCTCCCAGAATGGATCCGGTTACAGATGCAATTCATGCTCATATACGTCTTTCAGGCCATGCGCTATGCTTGGCACACTGGCGGCTCTTGCTCTGATCAGCTCATGGACCTACGTTGCATGGAGGGTCTACGGCTTTTCTGCTTCTGAGTCTGCACTCCTCACTTTTGGATTTGCTTCTGCGGTGATGGCGTCAACTCTAATCTAGATACATTGACTGCTTACCTGGATTGGTTGTTTTCTTTTTGAAACTATCAGATTTGTTAATGCAGAAACTCAACATATATGATACATGGCTCCTTCCTTTAGCTGGATGTAATCTAAACAAACACCATTTGGGCGCATGCATGTTTCATCCTTTTGTCTGTAGCAAACATACTATGGAACTCCAACTACCAAACGGTTGTTGCCTTTTATATAAAGTGTTCTTATTTTTTTGTTGGTAGATATAGGATGCAATGATTTGTTATCTGAGTCTGATCACAGTCGCGTTGCTGAGCTTCCTCGACTCTGTTTCATGCTGGCCGACTAGGTCCACCAAGGCAAGCCCATCGAAAAGGCCCATAACCGCGGACAGACGTAGGACCTTGCTTTAGCCACGCGTCGGTAATATTGTCTACGATGCCCATGTCTATCCTTGCCGCGGTGTGCCTAACAAAAAGCCTGACACGGGGGCCATTGTTGATCTTTGATTCACTGGCGTCATGGCGCCCAGTAGAATGCAGTGCAACATGCTTCGACCTACCCGCTACATGCTGACATGTGGGCCCAGCAGCCAACGAACCCTCCGTGTCAGTCGCCGTGCGCATCCTGTGTTTCCTAGATAAAAACACCAAGACCATACTCAAGCTGCTCATGTGCGTTGTGCAGGATTCGATCCAGTTGCTTCAGCAACACTGACAGGTGGTCCAACCGCCTGGTGGTCCCCATCTTTCAGCTGCACCGGGGTCATCGAGGTATCAGTGAATCAAGGCACACCGGCCTTCCTTTCCTGCTCTGTCACTCCTTGTCTCCTCTCCCCTTCTTCTCACTTCTCCTTCCATTCACTTGCCCTCGAAGATAGATCTGCTCAAGCGCGCTGGTATTCCAAATCGGGGACTGAACACGGCGACAATCATCGGAGCCCAGCATGGCCTGCCCACCACCGGATCTAGTAACATTTCCAAACCTGCTTCACATTCTATCATTTTCATGGGTTTAGAGTCTGTGGTTTCGACTAGGTTAAGCAATAGAATCCTCGAGCCCTTTTCCTACAAAAAGCAAAATGATTTCCTGCATCCGCGATGAGTCTTTGTTTAGTTAGTTGGTAACCAGCCCTATGTGTGCTCAGATCGAAGCCGTGACTGTGGACCAACGACCATGTGCCGACATACGGCGCATGTGCTCTTTAGTACATAAAGTTTTTCTTTAGTTCTTTGCTTTTGTTTTGCCATACTAAGTGACTGCCTCATGCTACTGCTCCTGCAGAGTGCATGGAAGGTCTTCCATTCATTTCTCCCATCCAGCTAGACGAGGAGATGAAGGCCATGGAGACAAAGTCGACGAACGTTGTTCTCGCCATCGATATTGATCCGAACACAGCAACACCAACCATCAGGGACATCTTTCGTGCCTTTCAGAAATAGTTTGGGCCTATTCCTAAGCCACTTCTGTTTTACCATTCCACAAGGACTTCATGGTCCAGTTCACATCACGCGAGGCACGAGATCATGTGCTCCTGTGAGAATTCCTTACCACAGACACCTTTAGCATGATGCTAATTCCATGGACCAGAAGCTACAAAAGCAGTACTATTTTTTGGTCCACTCTTGTTGCTATAGATATCAGCCATCTCCCTCCACATGCCTACTATGCTCGTCTAGTGGAACCACTGCTCTCACCACACTATAAAATTCTGGACTACAAGTTCAACAAAAAACAGGGAGCCTGTCGAGTTGTTGCTCTTGCCCATGACACTTCGTCTTTTCCCACTAGTGGTCACATGGCTGTTCAGTATGAGTGTGAGGCTGGCTTTTGCAATCAAGCTTTTCCTGTTGAGCTGCGTGACTACCTCCTTGATCAGGCGCCAGACTTCACAGAATTCCCTTCACCCTATAACCCATCTACTCCACTCCCTCTAGAGGAATCAGGTGCGTTCTCCCTCACGCAGCATACATTATTTGCTTTATCTGTTGGTATATCAGCTAATGCTATGCATTCTTATTTCACGATAACAGCAGCTGAACTTGGTGTGGATAGAGACGTGCTTGAAGAGATCTACGGGGAAGAGGACAGAGGTAAAATCCAATTCGCCTACACATAGCAAGTCATTCACATTCGTTTGGTGTATGTAGCTGGATAGGAAGATGAACTGCAGATACTTAGTCGGTGGCTCCCTCCTTTGTATTCTCCAGGTGCTCTACTATTTCCTATTCATTTATTTATTACAGTCAGCGTTCTCTGATTCGATGCAGTTACACTTAGAACCTTTGGCTACACTACCAGTGTTATGTTCATACATGGATATCAAAGCAGTACTCCTAGGCTCTGTTCATTTCAAAGGGACATATTTTGTGCCAAGTGATAACTTCGCTCTGTGTTACTTTCAGTTTCGATTTTTCTTACAGCAACTTATGAGCGTTGCTTCTTTACTTTATTTCACAAGTTCATTCCCCAGAGGCTACAGACCCTAAGGACATGGATGGATTTGATTCGGACTAGAGCTGACACCTACCTTGCGCTGGACGACCGCCACTATCGACTGCCATGAGCTTGCCTCAAACTGTTATGCCCGTAACTCTTTGAACTACCCTTTATTTGTGTACTAAAGACGTATTGTGTGTCACACCTTGACCCTTGTCGCTTGGTGCGTACACAAATGGATGCTGTTATGTTTCAAACCTATGTCGTTATGTCTGTTTGCTATGTCCTCTCGTGCATGACTTTTTTTGTTTGGTGCCCATAGCCATAGCTCGTTAATGCAGATACCTTGCTGTAGAAAGATAGATTGGTCACTCAGTCTGCAGACTTTCTAAAACAAGTATCTAGAGATGTCCTAGCACAGCTTATTATCGGTAATCAGTAACGCCAGTATTCCATGGAACGTTGAACAGCTAGCCCAGCACCGCCATCTACTGACGGCATCGGAGGCCCATACCGACCCACGACCAACCTCACAGCAATCAGTGGTCCACCTACGTCGCAGTGCTACTGGGCTTACACCGGCGAGCTCACAGGCTACACCCAAATAATCAGCCTTTTGGTCCAACAATTTCCACACGGCCCAGTATTACTTCTGTTACAACACGGTCCTATTGGACTTTCACTGTCTAGATAATACACTAAACCTAATTAGTTAGTCAACACAGAGAGCTCCTATCTAATGACGCGATTTTTGTCAGAACGCATTGTGCCGCCGTTTTGGCTCCTCCCTGCGCGCGACATCGAGATTTGTACCAACAACGCTTCCCAACGAGAAGACAGAACATTTGTTCGTCGAAAGTAAAGCGCCTCGATTCATGGCGCCATCTCGCTCCACTGCCCTTCGCGTTCCCATCGCGCACGCTCTTCTATACCCAGGCCTTCGTCTTCCTCTGTAGTATCCAACTCTGCCGTCGATCAATCAATGGCGCTTCAACAGTTTCTTCCCCAGATCGCCAATGGCGGAAACAACCTGCAAGAGCTCCCGCTCGAGGTTGCTGCCAAGATTGCCGAGCGAGTAGCCGGTGCCGACTTCGAAGATGCATTTGAAGACCTCACTAATCTACGAAGAACATGTAGGGCGCTGGGCAACGCTTGTAGCCTGAAGGCGGTGGCAGTCCAAGTGCCCTTCCTGTGAGTTCTTTGGCGCAGGTACCTCGACAATACAACCTTCGTCCGCCTCATGGCTCACCTCGCAAATGCAGGAAACGTCGAAGCAAGATTCCTTCGCGGCATCGATCTGGTTTTTGTGGACAACCACAACACCGTTCTCCCACCCTTGTGGCGTCTACGGCAGGCTTCTGACGCAGGCCACCCACTTGTAATGTACCTTCCGACGTGGTATCACTTGAAGGCGATCACGACGAGGACTGGCCCAAGGGCTTCTGGACCACCATACAGCTGCGATGTTATCGAAGAGACACATATGAAACTGTCGACAGGATGATCCTCAGATTCACACCGCATCAGAAATTAGCGATATCGCGTCGTCCGGCGCATGGCCACTGCTGCACTGATTGGCTAATGGGCTATTGCACGGAAGACTGTAGGCTTTTCTGTGAATGCAAGCATTTCTTCAAAGATGTTGCAGCAATTAGAACAACTTTTCCATATTACTAAAATAGGTCATGCATCTCTTATATGCTATGTAAAAATACTCTTGACTATTGAATAAACTGTACCTGATTATCAATTTCCTTATGATCGATCGTATGCATACGATTTTTGTAGTTTGTATTTATTTTACTATATGATCCAACGCGCTAAATCCGCGGCCGTGTAACCCCATGCGCAGGAGCGCACGTTTACACTAGTAATAATATAAGACTACAAGGACATACAGCGTGCATGATCCTGCTGCCTTGTAAGGAGCATGGAGTCATGTCACATTCTAAGTATCCTTTTCACGATCTTGGTGATAACCAAATCACTAGGACTAGCATTGTGCGCTAGGATGTGTTTGTTAAATTCATTTACATCCAGTTACCAGGAACATGAGATTACCAAAAGAGCATGAGTTGGATGGAACCTAGCTAGCTTCAATTCCATCATTTGGTTAATTAATCGACAATCCTGTTGTACAGGTCACTGCGAACAATGATCATTAAATCGCTAATGATTTAAAGTTTAGATCGTTTTAACTTACTTGTGTGGTCTAAAATTTTTATGAGACTGACTAAACTTTAGACATGACTTAGTAGTATAAAATTCCTCCATTTGAGTCTAAAAAGATATTTTTAAAAGCAAAATAAAAACTACCACTGGTGGAGGCCAACGACGCCTCACATGATGATCCCGATTGTGCGGCCTCCGATCCGGGACCACGATGCCAAACTAGCCGCATCTGCCGATTCAGAACTAAAGATACATATTGTACCGTGAATCGTGATTGCATCTTCCAGGAAAACTTTTGTTCTCCCTAAAATTAGTCATGTCTTTAGCATGTAATTATGGTGATCTGGCGTGACCATAGTAATCAAGCTAGTATCGAGTTATTTCTGTACTAAAACTATTTGTGTGGCAACTTAACAACCTATTTTTGGAATGTAGTGCAAGAGTTTCATGGAATCATACAAGAATAAGTAGAAGCTTTTGCAGTAACACTATTTCTGCAACACCTTATTAAATCAATAACTTGTACTCACACTTGGTGAACTTTTCGATATAGTAAAAATTTACGGAAGAACCAAGAATAAACCAAGAGTATAATCTTTCTATAGTACAAAACCCAATCACAGTGCAGAGCTTTATAGTTGCATTGTTCCAATAGTTGAACTGCATGAGTTTCATATTGTTAAGTGCATTATTAGCTGATCCATGAACGTGTCAGAAGATCTTCTAGGCTTCTAACCTGCTATCTGGGTCATGACATTCTTGAGCTTATGCGAGCAACGACGTATGTGGTACTATTGATGCCCCTGCTAACAGGTTTACCATTTCAAGTGCTTGTATTCTAAGCTCTGTTGGATAATCCTTCACACATCCAATTCTAGGACCAGCTCCAGTGCTCCATTTCAGGGACAACTTGTGGCCAAGTTGATAAGATTCGAACTCACTCTTGGATTTAATCCTCTCAAGAATTGCCTTCTGAGGGACATCAGTGCCTTTGAGGCTGTGTAGGCCACTTGATAAGTTTCTATGGTATGTTGGCTTTGCTTGTTTTCTTGGCGCATCCATGCCTTCATCATCTTCCTTCGTGTCTGTAGAGAGAATCACTTGTGGAGGATTGGTATCAATAACAACGTTTTGTACTTCATTAGGTATTGAATCATCATGGTTGTCTCCTTTGGTGAATGGCCGCATCTGAATAGCCACAATAAGCGCCCATATATATAATAAAACCATCTAGGTCGACATGTATATGTAAGTCAAAGTTATATGGTTGCATTGATGTACCTCAATCTCTTTGAGATTAACACCATTTTCTTCTAGAAATTTCATGAAATTATTGAGATCCTTTGTGCTTGGTTTGTAGTGACCACTATATGCCCAGATGGACTGATCAAGACAATATAATAAAAAATTAGAATTGACATGTAAATAACACAAGAACAACGGAAAATATGAAATATGAGTGTGCTCCTGGACAAAAAGGAAATTGGGAAATTTGATGTTCTAATCTTTATTAGCTTGATAAGTAGATTATAAAAAAGTAAGAATATGATACTGATGATGTTTATTGAACCAAGGATTAATTATATCACAATAAAGTAGAAGTTTTCATAGGGCACTTATTGCACAAAAATAATACCTTGATTACTCCAGTTTTTACAGTAAATTTTCCAGCCGCTATGGTGGCACCTCCTGCTAAAAAGCTAGAGTGTTGAAATGCACCTTTCTCCTTCTGAATGGATAACTCGGGTTACAGATAGGCAGCGATCCAACTCATAAGATAAACAATGCGCCCATGGAAATCTTGTAAAATTAGACAAGCTACCTTGCCAGCATAAAGTCTTCTTGCTGTGCTCATGACAAAAATCCAATAAGCCTCTTTAGTAACTTGGCTTGTATCAAGTGGTTCTCTAGATTGATTATGGATAATCTTTCCCTCGTTAATAATGTATTCATAGAGCTCACGTTCTTTCTGCGCAAAACATTTACAAAATATATGAGCTTACAACCACTTGCTAATAGGTTTACTAGAAACAAAATGAAGACTTTGAATCTACTTTTCTAGTTCTCGATGTTGTGTTGTTTTTGAACTCCAATGTTTTTATATGTGCCATGCATGATTCATGATAAAAAGGAATAATTGTGTGATACGAAGTAGGCCAGGATATGCCAAATTATATTCATGTTTCTTGTGTAACCATAACTAAGACTTGGTGCCATCTAAATTGTAGTTTGTATACAACATAACATAATAGTAGTAACCATATTACAAGAAAACTCAACAAAATTTTATTAAGCATGGGATATTAAAAGGACAGTGTGTTCAATTACAAAATCTTTATCTGAATCAAAGTCAGGGTGTGTGGGTGAACTTCATCAAGCCCTTATACAACTCTTTCTGAAATATTTTGATAATAACATATATTGTGATTTTTATAGATAGATAACCATCCAAAGTAGAACATTTCTTACAGGACCAAGATATCTTATGCGTTGCTTCTTCAGCAAAGTTCTTGGACACTCAGGAAGATCCACACCTTTTCCATCGCCAACATCAAGCCTACAAAAATGCAATGCAATAACGCTACCAATTGATATCTCTAAACATTTTTTCTGATGTATCTCTAATGTCATAATTTATATATGTTACATGCAAATTGCATCAATTTGTTCCACAAATGCAACATGCACGCAAATATTACAAGTTCTCACCAATAGAAGAAGGGTTGACTAGTTTGGCTTTGGCACCATGAATTATAGTAGAAGTGCAGGTTGTGCCCGGAGCGATGTTGCGAGTCAATCTACACAATAGCAAACATATATATTGATATTAATGGCACCATTGATTTTTAAATGTTGCAAACACATTTTTATAGATAGACCGAAAGAAATTTGTCTAAGAGAAATATGTGGGACTTCTAATGATTAGTGTTGACAGTTTGACACTAAGTAAAACTTTCAAATCAGGTGATATTGGAAAGTGGCCTCTTTTCACCCACATGTAAGCACATTAGAAAATCTTAAGAATACTATTGAGTAAAATGGTCTTTGTGAATAAATGCTAGAGGGTTTGTACTAATTGTACTCACAGCCTCGATCCAGTGCTCAACAGCTAACTTGAGAGCCTTGGCCTCCCTAGAGAGGCCTTGACCCACCTGTATCAAGGACATAATTATCGCCAAAAATTATTAATTAATATAATAACAATGTAGGAGAACTATGAACAAAAGCAGATATCCTAAAATGTATGATTGATCAAGATTTTTTGAGTTAGCAACTGAGACAACCTTCAACGCGTTTTGGCTAATACGATTCCAATTTGAGGCAGCAGTCTTAGGCTTGGGTTCGTCGAAGAAGGAGATAGTGTTGTAGTTAAGCCGCGCGGAGTCCAATGCTTGCCACCTTCATTAATCCATCCAATCCATAAATCCCTCGATGTCAATTAAAACATATTTAAATACCAACAATAACCAACTCAGCTCTCTTGGAACACTAGAAATGTTAAGAAATGAGAAAAAAATTTCATGGAATGCAAATTATACATATGAGAATGTACCAATCTACTTAAACTATGTTGTGTTATGTACTTATATATGTGTGTGATGGAAAAACTCTAAAGTTATTAATCTATTGAATATTGTACACATACGTGTTTTTTTTTCTTTCTGGGTGTGCTCGAAATCATAACTGGATGCAAATTACTTAGTTTGTTCGCCTCTTATATATATGGGTTCATACCATTTGCACATGTGCTACAGCCAGTGGAAAGTGCAAGCTGAAATTTAGAATCCATATTATATTTTCTAAGATGCCTTCGAGCAAAGTGTATCTAAAAAACCTAATATAATGATGTCACTATCTAAAAAAGCTATTTGATAAGAGGGTCCAAACTATCTCCTCCCATGCACAGCTTATTCATTATTATTATTATTATTAGCTTCTCTATAGCTCTATTAGATGTTGATTAGCTGTTTAATAAGACCAATCTCTAAAAGGACATAATTAGTTTATGGAGAGATAGCTTTATTTAACTTTCAGTCTTTTTTTTCCTTTTGGGCCTAGCTGCCTTGTACTCTTCATACATTCTTTCATTTAATTGAATAGCAAAAAGAAAAAAAGGTAGGGGACTCCCATGCCCGGTTTGGGTGAAAAAAATCTCTAAACGGACATAACTTGCAATTAACCAATCATCCATGCCACAAACTATGTAAAATTAGTAGTTTTTTTATGGCCACCGAGATGTAATTTCCTTTGTCCTTAAATAAATCAACTTTAAAGTTATTCTAAATTATTTTTAAAAAATGATTAACTTATAGAAAGTATTATTAGTATTTATGAAACTAAATAGGTACACTATAAAAATTCATTATATTTGTGTGATAAATAATAACTGCGTCATCGCTATTGATGCTATTTTTCATAGATTCAGTTAAATTTTATGACACTGTAGAAAGTTGATTTGTTTAGTTTAGAGTTAGAGACGAAGGGAGCAGTACATACACTCCTAAGGAACCAGAAGAACACTTCAAAAAACAAACCGGACGAAATTCATCAAAATTGCGAAAAGGAGAGGAGGTGAAAAGAATGAAGAAACCGAAACATTTGCATTGCAAATTTGCCACCGGTTCAAAAAAAAACGCTCCAACGACGACGGCAGTCCTGCCTGTCCTGCTGACGCCGTTGGAGTTTTCTAGTGACGTACAGTCTCCACGAAGAAGGATTCAAAACCGTGCCAAATTTGCAATCCGAAACTCCAGAAAACAGTTTGTGCGACTTGTTTCGTCGCTGCTGTTACCAGAGCTCCTCGACGACGACGGCGGAGTCGGCGAGCCTCCGCCTGGTCTGGTAGCTGCGGTACGCCTTCTGCAGCTTGGTCGCCGCGTCGCTTACCACCGCCGCAGCATCTGGGCCGGCCGGACGTTGCAGAGGCAGAGCCGCCGCCTCCATTTCCTGACGACTTCGTTCTCCTCCGAAGAACGAGGGAACGAACGAGCAAGGTGCAGCGAGAAGTTTGGTTTGGTTGTGAAGGCCATATGATGCTGATGATGGTAGTGGAGCATCACATTCCCATTCGCCTTCGTCCTCGCTACCTCAGCTCGCTCAGGTATCAGGTCACGCTCAGAGAGCAGAGCATTTGTGCCGGTCCTTCTCCATGCCGGTCCTGACTGAAATCCAACGATATTCCGTGTTCTTTGGAGAAGGTAGAACGCGTCGAGATTTTTTTTTAACGCAATGGCGAGCTCTGCCTTTCAATAAAGTAGGAGGGCAAAAGAGTTTATGTACAAGCAAAGAAAGAAATTAGCGTGGGTTTGATGCCACGGCTGAAGACAAACATAGAGAAACACCAAAAAGCTAGGCTTGAGCGAAAGCTTTTTTTCTTTGTTCGATGTCGTCTTTAATTCTTGTAGCCACCTGCAGCACCGTCTCTTAGGTGTTTTTGAAGATTCTTCTGTAGGCTCCTTTTAGATGTTTTAAAAGGTGTAAATCACCATTCCATTGAGCCGCCTTCTCTTTAAAATTGGTACCTTTGTTGCTGTGTCTTCTCACCAAATTTTGATATGGATAGTCTGCTCACGGAGGTTCTCCTAGGAAACGAGAACGCGTCGAGACACAGACCACGAAGTGGACTAGGGCCATCTTTGTAAAGAAAAACAAATATTTCCTAGGCCCGTCTGCAATGATGGGCTCAGCCCAAATACAGGATCTCACTCTGCATACAATCGGTAGCCAATGCTCAAAGAAAAAAGCAATCGGTAGCCACCTGTGTTTGCTGGCGAGGGGATTGATTCCTGAAGAATTATCGATGCTCAATGCAAATCAGGCAAACGACAACATGTTCACACTCTATATGTATACTGGTGTGATGACTTGGGACTTGGGAGTATACCCTTTATTGCTTGATGATTTGACAATGGTGTAGTGGTCTATCTGATTTGCTTTGAAGAACCTAGTGTCATGTTTAACCTACACCACGTTTATCTGACGGCCCGCAGACTACTGCTGTGCTCTGAGTACTGAATGACACATGTAATGCTGTGAACATTATTCCCTTTACAAAGGATACAATACTACAAAACGAGTCCATTAACCATGGTAATAAAACATACTATTACATCTGCTTCAAAGCTACCATATCTCAAACGTGACAGCTTCTGCCCAGAACCTATTTCTGCACGCTCGGGAGAACTCTGCTGTGTGCTGCTACTCTGAATGTAGCCACAGGGCAGGGGAGATGGAAAAGCAACAATGGCAAACCAGGTATGCGATCTTTGCGGTGCTGAAAAATGATATAGCAGCAACCAGGCAGCTGAGCCGCATGGTTTCGTGCAAGTTGTGTGGCATATATAAGCTACTCTAAGTTCCTAACTTGGCTGGGGCAGGGAGGCCTGAAATGGCGCGAGTGGTGATCTTGGCGATGTGACTTTAGTGGGGGACAAAGGAGGCAGTCTCCTTGATGCTGACGGAGTTGATGCCCTTGGCGATAGATCCACCATCTCCAGAGCCTGCATCCTGAGCTCCATTGGGTAGTCCTTGACACATCCAATCCTAGGACCAGCCCCAGTGCTCCATTTCAGGGACAGCCTGTGCCCGAGCTGATAGGACTTGGACTCACTCTTGGATTTCATCCTCTCCAGAATTGCCTTCTGGGGGACTTCGGTAGCTCTGGGGCTTTGCAGACCGCCTGATAAGGTCCTTTTGTAGGTTGGCCTGGCTTTTTCTTCAGGAGCGTTGTCTCCTTCATTGCCTTCTGTGGTGCTTAGAGGGGGAACCACCTGTGGAAGATCTGGTTCCAGGATATCTGAAGTGAACTTCTGTGAGTCATTAGGCACTGGATCTTCGCTGTAGTCTTCTTTGGTGGATGAGCGCACCTGCAACAAAAAAAACAAAGGTCACTAAATGGAACCATCTACCGTTTGGTGGCACGAGCATATTTTCGATTGTGAATGGTTAAGACAGTGTACCTCAACTTCTTTGAGGTCGACTCCATTCTCTTCAAGGAA